>VYZT01001491.1:7283-83233 GCA_013400735.1 Pomatostomus ruficeps
TTGCTGAGGAGGCCTCTGTCCCTTCATCCAAGTCATTGATGAACTAGTTAAACAATACTGGACCCAGTATTGAACCTTGGGGGACACCACTAATGCCAGGCACCCAACTAGACCCTGTGCCACTGATTATGACCCCCTGGGATCTGCTGTTCAGCCAATTCTCATAATGACATCTCTCTTCTCAAAGATTTTCCGCTGCTGGGTAGTAAGTCAGTGTTATGCCCCTATTCTCACCCTTACACCCCAAAGCCATCTTTGCGTACAGCTTCAGCTCTGGCTCTGCTCATCTGCTCTCTTGTGGCCTCTTTGCTTGGAAATTCAGACCTCGCTGTGGCTTAATTCTCACTTCAGCACATCATAGCTATTTCTCACTGCTACTTTCTGTTCCTCACTGTCCCCAAATTTCAGAAGGGTTTACTTGACCAGACACTGCAGCAGATATCCAGAAGCACCTCCCAGGCAGTAACAGCCAGGGATCCTGTGCATCTATGCATTTTCACTTCTACTTGACTATTTACAGAGGAAAGAAACTAAGGAAGAGAGTGGTTTCTGAAGAAAGGCAAGGAAAGGGAGGAAACATGAACTGCTGGAAAAAGAGCAAATTCTTTTTACTGGCATTGTGGGTAACAAGAACCACATGTGGATGGAGCTTGATGGAAGGAATCTAAATTGGTGTGGTTACCCAGTTTTAAAGGAGAAATCAATGCCTGGCTACTTAAAGATAGGAGGAACCAGATAGGGTAGGAGAATTGTTTTATGGCTGTCACTATGACTGGGGGCAGAAACAGTAAGACAACAACATTCTTGGAACTGTTAAAAAGGATCAAATATGAAATAAGAGTTCTTCCTTTTTTGTCCTCTCACATTCCTTACTTTACTTCATACTGAAAATTTTCACAAACGCTGGATGAAGAAAGACGTAATTCTTTAATTTCCAGCCTCTTCTGTGCTTGCTTTGCAACTTCAATGTTCCTTTAATGGATTTTTTTGGATGTGGAAAAAAATACAAATAGAATTAGCTACAGTTAGATGCCAATCGGTGGCATTTATCATACCCTTCACTCTTTCATTCACACATGGTCCACTAATTCATCACCCTGGGCCACATGTAATGGTTTCAAACAACTCTTCAAAAAAATCAAGGTGAAATGCCTACATCTTGGTCTTTCTGCACTTGTTTCTATGTATAAAACGAAGTAGCAACCACCTTTGAGAATAAAGGGAGTAAGATACTAGGGAGGAATGTGTGGGGGAGGTTGGAGGGGAGGGCAGAGCAGAACAGGGCCAGGGAAGAGTTCCCACAAGTCAGGACGTGGTATTTCCTCAAGTGCTTTTATAATATTTATATTACAGTAGTGCCAAGAGACTGCAGTCAGGATCAGAGCTATCTGATTACATGAACTTCACAGAAACATACCAAGACACAACCCTTGCCCCAAGAAAAAGGTAATCTAAAAGAAAAAAAGCTCAGACCACACTAATATGAGGAGGGGTGCATGCCTGAGTGGAGCTGATGAGGGAGGGACGGGGACAGCCATCTTAGAGTGGGAGCTGCATCTCCTTCCCAGCTATAAAGGGCTGGCTAACCACAAAGCATCTAAGGCAACATTCCCTCTGTAAGCAGAATGATTAGCCCCATAGGGAATTCCCACAGTAAGTGGTTATTCATGAAGAAGAGTGCTTGAAGAGAGGGGATGAATGCTCATGCGTTTCAAGGAAAAGGTATTTGGAAAAAACTAGTAGATTTGAAGATTGACTATGGATTTTGATGGTAAAGGGAGATTTTTCCATTTATTTTCTCCTGGATAATGTCTGTGCTGTACTAGTCCAGACCCTGGTTAAAGCTGTAATAAAAGTATACATTTTATGCTGAGGAGTTATATGTAAAGAAAGTTTCAAGTCCCAGCTGGCCTTCAAGAAAAGCTCTGTGGAACATAAGCCTGAACATAAGTTTAGTCTTTCAGTGGCAAAAGGAGCCAGGATGCCCTTGGTGAATGCTGTGCAGCAGTGCAAGGTCTCAGGGCATGTGACACAGTACACAGTGCTCACGAGAGGGCTTTAGCCCTCTGAGCCCTCCAAAAGAGAAGTGGAAATCTCCAATGGAAAGCAACATGGTGAAACAAAAGCACAGAGAAGCCTACAGCATGGGAGCATTAGGCTGAACTGACAGCACTTACCAGCTTAATTTATCCATAATACCTGTTGATGAAATGAGTAATTACACAGACAAGTGTTTTCTTAGCTATGGAAATGAAAGACTGGCCAGAAGAATTTGGTGGGAGCTGGGCTGGAGAGCTTGTAGCTGCCCTTTGCTTATTTTGAAAATACCTCTGAACTACCATGTGCTATAGGGTGGGAACCAGTGAAGAAATGGTGCTGAGGAGGCTTGATTTTGATGAAGCCTGTGTACTTCTCCAGTTGTGGCATTTAGGGGCCATGGCCGCAATTGCAGCTTGTGTTGACAGAGATGATACACTGCAGGGACTAGAAGGAAACCTTTTGAACCTCGGTTGGTGGCTATTTGCCACACACTTCATCTGTAATTGTCTCTAATCCCAGGCACTTTACCTGTCTGTTGGTGAAACATGTTCACATTCATTCTAAGCAAGTAGAAATGTGAAAGCAGATTTGATGTTGCAAGCATTAAATGCACAAGTAAAGAAGAGAAATTGCAAAAAGCAATAACAAAGCATCATAAAGTCGTATGTGTTGATTACTTTTGAAATAAAGAATTACAAAATAAATTAATTCAAGGGAGAAGTAATTGCAATTAATAAGTTGCAAATTCATGTAATGAATGCATCAGAACAAAAAGGTTATCTCTATAATCACAGCTGTGACCCTGATGTCCTTAGGGCACAATGGATCAGGAAGATTTTTTCCTCCAAATGTTATAACCATTCAGAAATAAAGGTATGGTCAGAACGTACAATTTTACAGTACTGCAAGACCATATAACTGATTATTAATGCCAAGGTAGGATAACATTTTGTTCCTAAAGCTGTTTTGTAAATGCATGGTGTCTCTTATTTTATGGCACAACCACAGTCTATAATAACTAGCTCTGATTCAGTACTTTAATCACTTGATCATACAAAGCTCTTGGTTTTATGAAGGAATCACAGGTGGAATTTCCTTGTGGCTCTCACTCTCTTGTCTTGATAATCTAACACAGGGCATGGCAGGGCTGGAGAAAGAAAGGTATCCAAACAGCAATCTCCCTGGAAAAAGGAAGAACACTTTCGAGGTGAAGGGCACATAATCTATGAGGCTAGACTCCAGAGTGTGTTTACGCTGCATGATGTGCTGGTGCAGATAGTAACATGCACTACACCTCACAGCAAATCAGAGGCACCAAGCAGTAGCAATTTCTGTGACCTTTCCTGAAGGAGAGAGACAAGCTGTCTCATGGTAATTGTGCTTCAAAGCCAACATATCTGTTGCCATCCTGACCCTTCATTACTTTCCTCCTCAAACATCCAGCACGTGTATGTATAATGTGATCTTAATAAAAGGCAAAGGAAAATTATGAAAGAAGACTATGCTTTTTCCCCTCTCAATTTCCAAGTAGCTTTGAACATCACAATTATATCAGCCTCATAAAAATGATGTCATTATCTATGTGACGCATGTGGCAAATATTGCATGTACTTTACCTACTAAATCATTAAATAAATTGCTCTTAAGTGTATAAATACAAGCCTGACCAAAGTAAATAAATAATCACAATAAGGACTTACAGCAGAATTCTCTAAAACTCATGAGAGAAATCATACTATACCAAGTTAAATCCCAAGAAAGGTTTAAAGGTCAAGCTTTTCTTCACTAAGTAACTCACTAAATGTCTATAAAGCCATGTAAGGGAGAATCTAGAGAAAATCAAGAACCTCTGTATATCAAGTATCCTCTGTGTAGAGCAGAGTGGTGAGCAGCTCTACACTGGGTGAATTTTTGCTTTGGTGACAGTGGAACCACTGATTTCTAAAGAATCCTCTTGGACATATTTCCACAGGCTGTTGTCCCTGTCCAGTTCTCATGTCAGTAGGAGATAGAAGTATGCAACATTCACCAAAATGGAATGGAGCAATTTTCTTAGTTGTTTTGGGACTATTCCCAGTGAAAATTCAAAACTAAATGCTAAAAATCAACTTACAGAGGAAAATGAAAAGTGAAATTACAGTGGAGTATGTGTAGTAGCCAATGGTTGCTTGGTCCTAAAGATCGTCATTTATGGTTTTGTCCTGTTGGTGATTAATTCTGTCTATCTATTATGTCACATTGGAGACAGAAGAATACATCAGCTTTGTTTGAGGTCCTAGAAAACTCTGATTTTTCTCTGCTGCCTATCCAGGGCAGAGCCAACGTACCAGTGGGCTTGATTTTATATGGAAGAAACTTGGAATATTCTACATTTGTTGAGTTGTTTTGTCTCTTTTCTTCTTTAAATAAGTGTTGTGTCATAGAAAGTTAGTGAGAAGCATTATAAGTTGGTATACTTAAAGGACTGATCTATTACACATTCTCTGGTATCAACAAAGATGAAGCTTGCATCAAGTATCCTACTGTCAGAGCACACCTGTGAAAGAAACCAATAGGAAGAAACATCAATTCATGTCACTAATGAGATGTCTTTACAATCAAAATACATGTGAGAGAAAAAAATTCTGCAAGGAGCTTGTCTCTGATTTCTCTGCGTTGCAGTCTGTTTCTGCTGATGTCTCATCTTGTGTCGGCATTTTCCTCCCTGAGCAGCAGCGCTTACCTGTGTGCCAGTCTGTCGGTGTTCCAGCTCTCCAGGGGCATGAGTGGATTTCTGCTCAATGTTGTCAGTCATCTGAATTTCTCTGTTCCCAAGAACGCCAGCTTGTGACTCCTGACATCACTAGAAAAAAAGCAGCACTAAAGAAAAACACAGCTGATGCTCTTCACTTGCATTAAGGTCCTGGATCTCTCCAGAGGTTAAGTATCATTAGGATTAATGCCAATGGTGCTATGTGTTTGCAAAACAGGTGAGAAAAGAGAATCAAGGACTCCAAATAAAATCCCCTCTCTCGCTCCCCCAGAATGAACCAGGTGAAAGCCTGGTTCAGAACAAAACACAAATGGTCTCATGAAGGCAAAACAAAGACCATTCCAGCTAGGGGGTGCTGATGGTTGCCAAGGGCTTGGTGGGTGTGAGACAGACAGACAAACCTGCAATGAAGAATATCATGATTCCTCTTTTTGTGTGCCAGATTGATGGAACTACAACAATAGAAACAAAAGATGGCTTGGATGGGCAGCAAGGAAGCAGAGACAGGCTGACACACCTTGATACCAGACTTGCACAGCTGCACATATGCCACTGCTGATCCATCAGCCCAGCATGCTGCTCACAATGACTGATCAATCTACACTTGCCATTGCTTGATGTTAGCAGCAGCAGATAGTAAAGGGGAGAAATATTCATAATACGCTGGAGGGTATGTTTTTGTTTCCCTTTTTGTGTTTTTTTTTTCTTTTTTTTTTTCCCTCACATAAGACCCCTATGGTTTATAATAGTGAAAATATACCAGTGCAAGTATAACCTCTGCTGACTCCAGGGACCATGTCTTTTACTCCAGTAAGATTCTCGTGGACCTAAAACATGGGACTTTAGTTCCCTCCACTCTGTGAAATGGCATGTTTTTCTGTAAGAGGCTGGGGGACCTAATGAGAAAGGAAAGGCAAAGTGATAACTGGATCAGATGATGACTTATGATCAGGAGTTGCCTCAAATGAAAAGAAAAGCTGGTCAAAGGCTGATACAGAGGACCTGCTGCAAAAGGATGAGGCAGATGGATCTGCTTGCTGTCCAATAAGAGTTTTGAGCAACGACTTGTATTGAAAAGATATTCTTCAAACTAATATGTAGAGTCTAGACAATAACTGGCACATGAGAGAGACTGAAATTTTTAGATCAATAGTTTGCAGCACCCCTTATTGTAATTATCTATATTATCTACTGCTTGAATTCACAGACTCAGCATTCATTCAGTAAAGACCTTCCTCAGATGATTATTACAGTCTTGGCCCACTTTTTCTCTACTCTAGATATGCTACTGGTATCAAGAAAAGCAAATTTTTGTAAGACCAAACAATCAAATCAGGAAATTCTTGAAAGCTCTGTATTGTGGTTAGTGCTTGCTGATTAATTGGATGTAGTTTTGTACTGAGAACTCAGTACATATTCTGAATATTCAAATATCTTAGAAGAGTAGACTGAAATTTGACACAAAGGAAAAATAAGGCAAAAACTGTCATTCTAATGTGAACTAAAGGTCCATTCATATGAATGGGAAATCTGTGCCAACTGCAAGGATAACCTATGCCCATTATAAATCTGCAAGTTTTATTTCATTTTGCACATGTATTTAATCCATCTGTAAATTGCTCATTGGATAGCACAGGACAATGCTCTCCTGGGAACTGTAAGGTATGTGTATTCAACAGTGGAGAATAAACGCAAGATTTTATTACAAAATGTCAGTGCTGCTCCTGGCATGAGTAATTTGTGCACCTGCATTTTTAAAATGTTTCAAAGTTTTTCTCCTTTGTGAATTCAGCGGCAACACACATTATCTTTCAGGCTGCCACAACACAGTATTTGCAGACTGGGTCACGTCAGCCCTTGTTATCCAGAAGCCACTGTTTTCTGAGCAAATAGCAACTGAAAATGACAATGGTTCGCTCCAGACAGGGGAGAATAAGACATTATTTCCTTATGGCCTAGTAATGCATGTCTACAAGATGAGCAGGAGACATATGCGGGCTTAAATCCAGATTTGGAGTGGGTTTTTGGAGAGGACATAGGCCCAAGGAAATGTGGAAGGAATGGAATGTGTCTTGACAGCCCTTTCTCCAGAAGTTTGTCCCACATTCATGCACATTCTGCCTTGCAACATGCCTGGATTTGCAAGCGTGGGGAATGAGAGACTGGGTTTGGAGATTGAAATACACTCTCTGGTGTAGCTCTGCACAGCCAAAGTGCTGGGCCAGTCATAGATATCATTAAATATAGAGTCCTGAATAATTACTACTGTGCTTTAAATACACCATCACCTTCCAGAAGGCTGCATCCCCGTGGGAACTTGACTGGCTGATCAAGGTTTGGTGCAGGTAGGGGAATTAGGATATTTCAGTTAGTTTAGGCTTAGTAATTTAATTTTTAATAGTTATTCTGCAGGTGTCTAAAGTCGGCTCTATATATATAATTTTTAAGTAAAAATTTCCCTTGTGTTCCCTGTAATCTCTCTGAAATGTTCCTTGATTCTCTCAGAACTCTCTCATTCAAATATGCAAAGTGTATAATTCCATGAAATCTTATGTATTTGTACATCTTAAAGTCATATTATCGTCTTAAAGTCCTATATCATGCAATTCCCCCATTTGCCATGGATCTTTAGCAAAAAGGTATTGAGATCTCGTGTTGTACCAGTTTTATCATCAGGGACTATCTCTAAGGGCAGTCACAAGCAGGTGAGTTTGCAGTGTCTTTATTTAACTGATATGGCAAATGCTGATGCAGGGATGGAGCTGATGAAATTGCCTTGGATGAAGTTTTATTTTCTTGATTTCTTGAAGGGTTGGAGCAGCAAAATAGCACAAGCAGCTTGTGGTTTCCAACGTCTCCATGGCTTATACGTATTTTGAGAATGAGATTTGTATAGTTGTGTGCAAGAGACTCCAGCTCCCTGGAGATGCACTTGACATTTCAAATGGTGCAAATCTGTAGAGCTGGGAACACCCAATTCTGTCTGACAGGGGACAAACATGGCAGGAAATCAAATGACTTTGCTATCAGGGCCAAGTGTCTGCCTTCCATCCCCACCTGTATTTATATACAATACATGTTCAGGTCTATATTCACCTTCAGTCCTCACAAAACCTTGGTACGCTCCTTCTTCAGGCTTTATTGCAGATTAGAGTCATAAATGTTAAGCCTTGTTCTTTCCCTCTTTTGTCACTAAGAGCTGTAATGAACACAATCAAGACATGAGAATGGAGGGGAATCAGAGAAATGGGAAATCCCTGAGTGGACTCTCAATACCTGGCTGCTGTTTCCTCTAAACCCACTTGCAAAGCTCTTGCTGTTTGAGTTCATAGAATGAATCGGAGAATGGCTGGGATTGGAAGCGACCTTAAGGATCATGTAGTACCAACCCCTCTGCAATGGGCGGGAACACCTTTCACTAGACGAAATTTCTGAGAGCCCCATCCAACCTGGCCTTGAACAGTTCAAGGGACTGGACATCCACAACTTCTCTGGGCAACCTGTTCTAGTGCCTCACCACCCTCACAGTAAAGAATTCCTTCCCTCTTACCTAATCAAACGCTAATCTCCTTTGGTTTGCCCCTTGTTCTGTCACTACATGCCTTGGCAAATGGTGTCTCTCCATCAGGGACATTTAAGCACCATTTGCCATTGAAAAGGCTGAGGCAGAAGAGGCTACTGGGAACTGTAAATAGGTGCCACCTCTTCACTGGAAACCTGTTGTAAGGCATGAGAACCCTGTCAGGGTGCCCCAGCCAAGTTATCTTCAGCACCTTTATCAGGGCCTGAGGAATGCATGCTGTTCTAAATTGGGAACGAAGACGGTAGAAGCGAGAATAACAAAAACAGGTGAAGAGGGACTGCACCATCCTGGACTGAGACCAATCAGGTGTCCTGAAGGGTGCATGCACGGCGCGTGAACAATGCGGGAGACCCAATCGGGTTGTGCGTGATCACGTGAACTACAGTTGTAGAAATGCATAAGAATGGAGTAATGTAAACAATAAATGGACTCTTGTGAAATCACATTGATTCATTGTACAACGGTCCCGTGCTCCCGCAGAAACCCCTCCTAGAATCAGGGCAAGCACAGCTGCCCTGCTGGTGCCAGGTACCAGCCCACAGCCTTTCAACAACCCTACAAGCAGGCTGCATTTCCTGCAGTGTTCATACAACAGTCCCAGATGGTAAGGCAGTAACATTTTCAGCACGTTCCAAGGCACGCAGATCATGCAGGACCTGTGAAACTAATTGGGCTATGAATAACCACCCCTCACTGCTTTGCTCCCAGCCACCCTGATCCTTGCTAAGGAATGGTTATAACCAGTAACACCAGGTTATGGAAAGATTTGGACACTATGGACAAAGAAGTCAAAAGTGGGGAAATGGTCGAGAATGGAAATAGCTGTATGAATAAACCAGGTTGAAGAAGATGTTTACAAACTAAGTAATGCAAATAAAGATTTCCCACATCCTTCCACAGCACTGATGGCTGAGAAAATCCCACTTTGGCCAATGAGAGGCAAGTGACGAACCCTGCTATGCATTTTCTTGGTCGATGTAAAGAGGACAGCATAATAAATCTGTGACAAGGAGTAACTGGTGATAAAACAGAAGTACATTGAGTAAAAGTAATTTTCAGTGTCTGTAAAGTAAAGGAAATTGGAAAACGGAGAGAGAGAGAAAGAAAAGCAATGAAGAAAAGTTAGAGTTCAAACAAGACTAAAGCCTTACTACAGTCTGTAAACATTTGACTGGAAAGTTTGACTTGTCTTCTCTTTGAAGTTCAGAAACATAAATATAACTTTATTTTCTGTGAAATTTCTGAAAATGCAGCCAACCAACAAAACCAACAAGTTGCACTTTGCCTGACTGAGCATAATTTGCACGGGACTGTGATTGCTGTCCTACCTGAATAGCACCTCACATTTCTGACACCTCCATCCATGGTGGGCTGCTCTTGTAGCGCTTGTGTGGAACAAGGACTGCAAGGATGCTGCTCAGTACCGATACTCCCTGAGAATCAGTCTTTACAAATTCACAGTCTAAGGAAGAGTGTTAAGTAATTTCAAATAAATACGTTTGAAGACAGTGCAATTTGCCCTGAGATATTCTGCAGGCAGAAAAGTAGGCTACATTCATCAGATTAATTATTCATTGCAAATTCTCTCAGCTCTATCATTGAGGTCAACAGCAAAAGTGCCACCGAGTACAATAGGCTGCAGTTTCCAAAATACGATAACACTCCTTTGCTTCACAAATATGAGAAGCTCTCCTAGTTTTGGAGGGACAGGCAGAAAAACCCAAACAAGCGGAGGTGTGTGCAAATAAGCAGTTTTATTTCACAAAGACTGACTTCTGTTTCAACCCATGTGGGACTATATGTCCCATATTCTGCTCAGAGCTTTGTGTTCAATTGAATCTAAATTCTCCACTCTCAGCTGAGTTAAAATATATACCTATATATGCATATGCACACACATACAAATATGTATTTGTACGTATTTACACACATTTATGATGTGGTTTTGCATCAGAACTCTCCAAAATCATCATTTTGATGCAAAACCATAACCAGTCAGACACTCTATCAAAGGCTTGTGACCTCTTTGGTAAGGAAGGTCTGAACTTTTTGAATTTACAGTGAAACCCAAAAGTTAGTCAGTTTGGAAGTGGGAGGAGGACTGGTTGCATTGCAAACACTTTACACAGCTGTTCAAATGAAAACACAGAACATTTGAGCCCTCAATCTCAAGAATCACCACGCTCTTTGTACTCCACAGAGGTCTTCCGCTCAGTACTGTACACCTGTATTTTTTTTTACCCATTAATTATGTGCCTGAGCAGTGTAATTATAACCTAAGCCATACTTTCTGATTAAATGCATCAGCCTAAATTCATGTTTATTTTAACTGCCTCCAGTTATCCAGCCCAGTCCAGCCTCAAGAACACATGAAAAGACTTTTCTAAAAAGTTCCTACATTTTCCACTCCCCTCTCTGTAAAACTGGAGTGAATATTTTCACTGGGGGAGGAAGGAGAAGAAAAATAAACAGGGGAGGAAATGTAATTGGAGGTGGCATGAAGAATATCGCCTCTCTCTTCTCTCTACTGTTAAGACCCGTGGGGGATTTAAAGGCCACAAATGATCTAGGTCTTCTTGAACCACTGTGAACTTTACCTGCTCAGGTTTAGTATCACTAAATGTGTATTAATGCCAAAGATTGTTTGCGTGGATTATTTATAAGGCATTCACTTCAAATTAGTGCTGCCTAAAGCATGTAAGTTCATAACTCACCAACAGCAGATGCAGTCTGCAGCAACTGAAACAGCGAGCAGCTCCATAGATGCACACACAACAGCTGGGTGCAGATCAATAACAGAAACATTAACTATGGTACTGTTTTAGAGGCAGCTCTTCACTTTGGAGATACACTTTATTCCACATTAATGGTACCTTAAGTAAAATGGTAGAAGACAATGTAAGGATGAATCTCCAAGTGGCCCACTGCGATTTGCCAGCTCCTGCCTGCCTGTTACTAACACGGCTTCTCCTTGTGCTGCTGTAATTCTGCACATCTCCCCTCCATCCCCGGCCCCACTGCAGGAAGCACCTTGCTGTTGGCATGCCTGTGCTGCCAGGCCACCTCCTCTACCACCAGCTAGCCACCTTGCTGTGTGGCAGGCTTTAGTACAGAGCCCAGGGCAGTTTATCCTATGTGCAAGGGGACCTGCTGTTTCTGCACCAGGAGAAAGAGTGAGTTGAACACTGTGTGTCAGTCTCAGTAATGCTGTCTCACAACAGTGACCACATGCAAAGCTGGGGCCCTGACATGACTCTCGTTAATGACCCGAGTCATTAAGCTCTTTGGGCATCTGGAAAAGTGAATTTTCAATCACTTTTAACTCACCTGACCATTCTCTTGAATGAGGCAGAGAGGTATCCATTTGACTACCTGCAAGTCAATCAAGTAAAAGTCAGTTCCTCAGGGAAGTGATTATAGACACTAAAGGTCATAGTTCAGGCTTTTCAATGAATGTCAAATATGCCTTGACACTGTCAAGGGTACAAACACAGATTTGATGTATATATAAATATACAAAAGCCTAAATATGCCTCTAGCTTTCTCAGGTTCAATCTGAGCCTTTTTTGATCAAGCCGTCCGTTCAAGTCAGCGGCAGTTCTAGACTGTTTTGGCCATGGCTTTGGGGAACATGCCAAGACCAGGATGACAGAACCTCGCTGGTCTCCACACTGTGGCTCTTTGGCACAGTGCCTGTGTGCAGCCCAAAACCAGTGAATAACTAAAACTTTATTTTTGTTCAGACAGATCATTAATTTTGGAGTCCCAACATAAACTTGGCTTTCTATTGAGCCAAGTGGATGGGTCTTAACAATGAGGCCCGTGATACTGTAAGATCTGCATTGTCTATGACATCTGCTTAAGGAATAGCTTTCCAGTTGTCAGCAAATTAATCTAGCAGAAATAGTTATATTTAGTCATATAGTGATCATTTTTGTTATATTCAGGCTGCCTTTGCATAGCCAGATGTGTTCAGAAGCACAGGCTCCTCCACTGACCACTGACTGAGAGAGCCATGAGAAAATATTAAAGAATGTTCCTTTCAAGCATTATTTCATCAGTGATAGGCAATTAAATTGTCTTTGGAAGCACTTGGTACTTCCCAGCAATGCTACTTTGAAAGAATCTATTGAAAACCAGAACTGGTGCCCATTTTTTAATCTTGGGAAGGTATTTCAGTCATATCTTTGAGTTTACTTCTGAAGAGAGAACATTTTCACCATCTTGTTCCTACTTTCTCCTCCACACCTGCTCTTTGTTTTCTCCCAGTCTTGTTCTCTCCTACTGTTTCTTAGTCTTGCTCTTCCCCTTCCTGTGGTGTCTCTGACACCTCACATCCTGCTGAGTCTTCCTTGCGACCCTTGCTGTGGTATCTGAGTGTTGTCCTCCTCTCTCTTTTAGTTACTTTTGCTTTTCTCCACTCTTTCTTACATCCTTTATTTTTCTCTCCAAACTGTATGTCTCTCTTTCATTGCATCCTTATTTTGATCTTGAGAATAACATGAACTTTCACTGAGAGTACAAACAAGGCCTGAACATTTTCCAAAAGTATTTGGAGGTGCCAGGTGGGTGTTTGTTTGTTCCAGGGCTCACTTTCTGTGTTGGGACCTTGGGATTTTCTGTCACGAGTAGCGCCTTGGTTGCTAGCTGCAGACCTTAACAGCACATGCATCCACACATATTGTGAGCTGTCTTTATTTAGGGCCATAGACTGTACTAATGGCCTGAGCTGGTAAAATTCAGAGTCCTCCCTCAAAGATCCTGAGTTCCTGTCCTTGCATGTGATTTCCTGGGGAAATGTGGACCCTTTGCACCTATGAGGAGCTAATCAGGATCTTGCAGGATGGCATGTCCTGCAGTAGGCATTGCTACATTAAGCAATTAATAACGATGATTACAGCTCAGGGCTAAATATGGTATATTATGGTGTTGTACTTCACTTATATTACCTTTATGGCAAATGAGTCAGAGAGACACTGCCATGTATTTTAGAGGAGTAACTCTTTATACTAATTAATGATATCAATATGCAGATGGTGATGCTGGTATAATTAGCACAGTGGATGGCACCAATAAAAAATGACAGAAAGAACCAGGCTTAGAGAAACCAATACAGTGGATACATACTTAAAGCTGCATGAAACCAAGGAGGTTCAGTCACCATCCCTTCAACCTGAGACAAGCTCATCGAAGGCTTACAGATGTATGGACATCAAGCGAAACCTGGCATTACAAAACGAGCTGATCCGGAAGGAGCTGGGTCGAAGTTTGCATTGGTTTGGGGCTAGATCTCAGAAGGGGCCTCAGATGTTACCAAACACAAAACAAACAAAACTGAAGGAATAAACTGTCTGTGGGAGCCCTGCAGAGTCAGCCTGAGGTGTTTCATACAGCTGTACTAAAACTGTGAAGAAAAGCCAGCACACAGACTATCGGCTCCCTGTCAGCTGATACACTCTCAAGGAAATCATATATGGGTTTTATGGGCCAGGCCCATAGCTGGCAAAAATGGATGCGACCCCACTGAAGTCACTGGGGATCAGCCAGCTTCCATCAGCTACATCTGCAGCACATCACCATTTACACTTCCGTAGTTCCAATAACCAAAAAAGAGCAAAGCTGATGCGGAGAGCTTGTGTGGCCATTGGGGGCCTTCCTTGAGTTAACCAATGTGGATGATTTTTTAAGATATTTTCTTTGGTTCAATCTCCCACAGTTCATTGCACCCAGGCAGGCCCCAGTACGTTTCTCTTAGTGGTGGTCCTTTCTTACAAAACATATTGCAAAAATCAATGTTCTGTTATACTCTTTACCTCCTATTTCAAGCCAGGCTGTAAGCTGTTAGGAGAAGGAGCATCCCCTAGTATATTTTGACAAAACCAGGGCTGCTCTGGGTATTCCTGTTACAAAAACCCCACGGACATTGGAAGCTACTATTTCATCTCAGAGTGTCTAAATTGTTCAATTTATTTTTTGTAAGGGATCAGGGTCTTTACATCTATAAAATCTGGACACAACACATCCAGTGAAATATCAGCTGTTAACCTGGAGTTCTCTCTAGAACCCTGATTTTTGCAGAATCTTCAGTTATAGCTTAAACACTTTAGGTTAATCACTTAAACATTTGTGCAATGAAACGACAATGATTTTGTACAGAGATCATCTGCAGCATGTAACAATACCTAGAGCTGACAGACAATTTAACAGAGGTCTCTACCTGCTGCAGCACCTTAGCACAAGGGTGTGATTTAAAGGTAATGTGGTGGGTTTAATGCAGAATTTCCTTGCTTTCCTAGGTTTAAGTTTCAACCTTAATGGTATAACTTGCATTGACATTGTTTCAGTTTGTTTTGACATCATAATTGAGTCTAATCTCCACAGACTTGCACTGCAGTCTTATTTCCTATTGTAGTCTCACAATGTGATTTTACCATAAGAGCACTGTAGTGAGGCCTTCTCCAAGTCATGCTTTGAAATCACGTTGTGCGTGTAATACTGCTTTGTAATGGCTTTGTAAGAGGGTCTCTAAAGATCTTCTCTGTGACAATTTGGCCATCTTAATCTCAAACTGTAATGACCTCACAATGCCATAAAGCAATTACCATTACAAATTTAAATGGTCTTGTGTAGGAACTTCTGTGCTGCCTCATTAGGCGACACATTTTGCTGTGTCCAACCTCTTATTTAAATACAGCATGTCTACTGGATAACCACTGCTCCTTTAAATTCTGAAACTGGGCTAGAACATGCATTTTATTACTTTTTTTTTAAACTGCAGATGGGCTGATGAGAATCTTCTCTAGCAGCACATTTTGTTAGAACTGGGCTGGGTTAGTGGCATTCAGATCTGGATGCCACCACTGTCAGAATTTCATTCACTTGCTGACCATAAGCCAAATCACAGCTAGAAATTTGCTTTGAAACCAAAATAACAGAAATCTACTCTGGTCTATTGTCACCTGATACAGCTTTCCTTCCTCACTGCTTTGTTCCTGAAAGGGCTTGCAGCTGGGGTATTGATTTCTATTTTAGCAATTCTTCGGGGAAGTGATGGCCAGCACAATTCCTGTCCCTTTGTTAGACACCCAAGACAGTGGGAGCTGGTGATATATGTTGGGAGGTAAAATAGGCTGCGCTGGCTTTTATAGTCGGAAATCTCAGAACTCTTTATTTCCCAGGAAAATCATAGGCTTATCTAGGACACCTGTAAGACCAGCTTTGGAGGACCTCAGGGTGCTTTTCCAGCCTGACTGGGAAGTTCAATTCCATTAGACAGAGGAGGTTGTCCTAGTTTCTATGTAGCGCTAGGAAATGTGAAACTGTTCCATTCTTACTCCTCTAACTCACTTTTTGTTTCATTTCTGACCCTCTACAGGTGTATTTGATGGTGGTTTTATGGCCCATGCAACATCAGAATACACGTGGCACAGCGTGAGGATGAAGGGCCCACTGCCACCACTTACAGCCAACTTCCAAGAAGCAGCCGAGACTTACAACTTCTTCAGTTCAGAGGCATACTCCTGAGAACATGTTCATCATTTTAATTCAAGTCTTCATTGCTGGCTGACTGCCAAGTGGCCTACCAGATGTCTCTCTCTTTACTATGGTTGAAGCAGATTATGATGTTCCAGTTCATTTTTCCTTCACTGACAGCCTGGTTCTAAAAATGTGCCAGACTTTAGGGGCAATATTTTCAAAAGCCAGGTCAAATCACAACAGTACACCAATGACAGTGCATGCAGATACTACAAAACCGTATGATAGGCAATTAACTCAATGTTATATCTGCTAGTCAAGTAACTTTGATTTTGTTAAGCATTTTTAACACTAAGGAGGAGAATTCTTAAAGTGCCAACTCCTAAAGTCTGGTGGACATGGCAGAAGTGGAATTTTCACTTGGAAAATATGAAGTTTTGGTACCTGTTGTTAAAAGGGAGAACCTAAATCTGGCAGATTTCAAAAAGAGAGAGGGGAAGAAACAGAGAAACCTCCAAATGGATTTGGATTTATTTTGAGTTGCAATTTTTTTCACAGTCATTAATTCCATCATAGGCATGGACATACTTTTGGTGTATGTATTTTTGCACAAGGATCCCAAAGTCCTGCTTGTGAAGGATCTCTGTTGCATCTATTGTCTCTCTCTCATTCCCTCCACCCAGAATTGAAAAAAAGTTTCACAGAACAAAGGTTATTCTTTGTCAGATCAAAAGTCTGAGACATTTGCAGTACCTGGTTTCAATGAAAGTCCTGAAGTCTTAGCACTTAGCCAAAATTTTGAAGGTTTCTAATGTCTCATAGGAAATGTTTCTTACAGAGTTGTCTCTTACTGTAGGAACCTTCAGCCGTGTGCCAAGTGTTCTCTTTCCAGCCTTCAAACACATATTTTTAAAATCTTTTTCTCCTGATCAGGTAGTCTCAACTACTTTTCAACTAACTTCATTCATCGAATATTCTGTGGATGTCTGATCATGAATGAATGCACATTTCATATGGTGGTTATGCATCCTGAAGAACATTGTATGTGCCAAAACATGTAACTAGAACACAGTAGGAAGACACTTTCCACAGTCTCTTTCTATTGCTCTTGGTGTCTGCTGTCATCTTCAACATAGTCCCCTGTACTTAGAGATTATTTTTCAATGTGCATGTGACGTGAACACCCTCACTCTGTCTCTGCCTCTCTGTTTTGCTTTCAGATGAAGAACTTCATGCAGCTTTCTTTTTATGAATTGCAATTCTACGGAAATTAGAAACCAAAATTACATTAGATGGTAATTCTGTATCAAAACTTTTAATAAACCACATGGCTTTTGAGATTCTTTGTCTGCATGTGTTCATGCAGTTCCATTTCCTAGCTGTGATCTATCTACTAGGCAAAACATAATTTACATTACCTTTATGCTACTTTTGCATTGCCCTGAGTCATGACATTGATACAATACTTCTTATCAAAACTTTAAAGATGCAGCACCATAACCTCCAGACAACCCCCTGATACGAAGCAGCACGTTCGCTTGCTGGGGGCTTGACCGGAAGGAGGGAGTGCTTTGTTAATAACCTGCATTGTCTGAACAGTTTTACTAGTGTGAAGACCCTTGTACTGATGATTTATTTGGAAGTTCTGGGTATATTAACTTTTGCTAAGAGCTGAGACTAAAAACTTTATGGGGAATGCTACATACACTCCAAAGACCGACAAGAGAATTTAAGTTAGATGTGATTAGTATGAAGAAAGTTACATTTATTATACTCTTATGTATAATTGATCATATGAAAGGCCTTTTGTAACTATAAAAGAGACAGCACATTAAATTGTTTTACCCTGAGGATTATACAAATTTGTAGAAATCGGATTGGAATATCAGCCTATTGGTTTCATTGCTATGGTAAATCATTAAGCTGTTCCATGTTAATCATAAATCTTTGTATCTATTTATTATTAATCAAATAGCTCCTCCCAGGTGCTGCTTTGCTTCATCCATCTGAGCCAATCAAACCAAGCCCTGGTAGCATTAGCTGTGATGAAGGGTGGCTGCATGCACATAATATGCATGGCACATAGCACAGATTATACAGTGCTAGACATGGGGTATGAGAGCTGATGGGGTGTTAGCTCCCCACAGCAGGGGGGCCTGGTTTCAGGATTTGCAAGCAGGCATGCCTCATTAGTAAGATGATTCATGGTGAAAGGGAGTTTAGCTGGGAATAATTTAGTGGCTGCTGTGGTGGAGCAGAAATATAGTTTGGGATAGCGAGGTTATGAACCTGTATTTATTTGATAAAGTCTTGAACACTGACTGATGTCAACCCGTGCTACTCTTACCATTTCGGTCTGGAAAACATCGTTGCAAAACCCTCTCAACTCACAAGTAAGTAAATGAAAGAGACAATCTGAATACAACCTAACTGAATGCTCTTGTATTACTTGTGGATTATCCTAGCTTCCATGTAAAGCTAATTGGCTTTCTGAGAATTTCTGAGCTGGTATGTCTACCCAGACTAACGCTTCATTGCTAAAAAGTAGTCAACTCCAGCTCAATGATATAGCATATTGATTACTGCCTATTTCCTTCTACTACATCCTGTGAGTGTAATGATATCTGGCATATCATTTTCCCGAAACTGCTGAAGTTGACATACTATTTAGATTTGGCCCACATTTCTTCAATTAGCAGGAGTGTTATAAATGATGTACTGCTCCAAGCCTTAGACACTTCTTGCTCATGCCATATAAAATTAGGTAAGTGTGGAAACTCATTTTAAGAGGAGACAAAAATATTACTGATAAGAACTACTAAAGAACTAGATATTTGCAGTGGTGCCATAAGAAGATAAGAAGCAAGAACTGTGAGAAAAATAGAGTTCATTCAACACTGAACATGGAACTTTTTACTGTGACAGATTTTCCTTAAGTAACTTCATGTTTAAAAGCAAAACTTCCCTACGTTACTTTAAGTGGGCCTGTTCACAAATATAAATAGACGTTTTTCAAATGGTGACCAGTTCCCATTAAGCTTTATAGTTTATGTGAAAGTAACTGTTTGCTAGGAAAACATGCACAAAACATACTTTGCCTGCTCTGATTTTTGCAAAATGAAATAGGAAAATTCTTGCTTATATTAGTGATGGGATTTTTTACAGATAGGAAGTATGGCAGCAGTATGTAGTTGTGAGTCCTTTTGTGTGACTTTGCTTCTCCTCTGGTGTGTTCAGTGAACTCCTGTATAACACCAATAGCTGCTCTGGGCTGATACTCTTGCACACTTCGGTTCATGTGTCCATACATACCAGGAATAGGGGAAAGTAACAGGTTAGCTAAAAGTGGTTGAAACTTCCTATGCCATGAAAATCTGCTTCTTTTCTCCCAGTTCCTCTACAAGTTCTCCATTTTGCTTTTATTTGCTGAGATGAATTTTTCTGTAACTAAAATACCAAGTCAAGAGCTCTGAAAATGAATGGATTTTGAAACCTATACATTGGTCTGTGTAGTTCTATGAGGTATTTGAGCATGGGCTTGAACTGCATAGGTTGTCAGATCACGTCTTCTTTATTTTTCTTCATTTTAAAATTATTTTTTGTCTTTCTTTTTCCCTTCCTTTAGACACTGAATATATTCAACGTGCAAAATTTAAAAGGCTACCCTTTTGAGTGTCTGGCAGTGTATTTTAAGACACAGACAGGCGAGAGCTTTGTAGCCTGCCAAACACATAGTGTTATATACAGGGCTGAAGGAAGAATGAACAAATTAATCTTCTGCTCCCTGTCCTGATCCATCAGTATTATTTATTTATTCTGAAATAATTCAGTGCACAGCAAAACCATCACTTCTTTGTTCCCACACAGAGCTTGAGCTTGCAGATTAGACTTCCCATGCCAGCTGATACTGTTGTATAAGAAAGAAAGAAAAAGAATAAATGTTCCTGGACAAGTGGATGCCATGCCCATCAGAGGCATTTTGCTCCTGTCTTTGCAGATACAAAGGGAACATCTCCCAGTAGAATGGGTCTGCTTCTGCAAGGGGACAAGGTGTCACACAAGGAGGAAGATGCTCTGTGCTGTAAAAGGTGTCTAGTGGTACAGATGCTCTTGTCTTTCCCTCTCAGGCAACTGGTGATAATTGAGTGGTCGTCTTGGACCCCTGCCTTTGTCCTGTACTGAAGATGTTTAGCAGCAGGCAGTGTTTGAACAGCCATTGAGCTGAAGAACTTAGTGGTCACACACCATAAAGTGTAAGCCTTTGCTCCAAGCCCCACCCTGTTTCAGTTATTTGAAGTTGGCTTGAGATTATGTTTAAGTAGTGCATGGCAATTCTTCATCTGGCATTATCTGTGTCTTCAGCATGTCGTTCTTGTGGTTTGAGAGGCAAAATGGAGGGATATTTTTTCTGAGTTTTTTCTTTCCCTTTTTGTGGCATCATCTTGTGAAACGAACACTTTCTCCTGTACCTTTAATCTTTTCCACAGCTTTGGTGTTGGTTTAGCTTTGTTCCTGCTACCATGTTTTCAAGAGAAATTATTTTTCTGTAACCTACTTTTAAGGCTAGTGCCAATGGAATAAAGAATGTGATATAAAGAGTGATACATTCAAAATTACAACCTGCCTTGGGTGTGGGTTTGGTTATCAAAATATACGCTCTGTGGATCCCAGAGCTCTGTGGAAGAGATCCTCTAAGCCAAATCCTGTCACAAGTGTAAACTGGTGAATAATTAGTTGTGAGTAAATGTACAAGAAAAAACCTCTTAAAAGATACCAATGGCTTGTATGCCAGGCTCATCAGGTAAGGGTCATATCAGTAGGAAAAGATAACCAGATTCTTATCCCATTTATACCTCTGAAAGATCAGAATAAATCAGAACAACTCAGGTATACCTCCAGAGGGCCTGAGATCAGAGATGTATGCTCAACGACCAAACATTTTAGCACTGCTCAGGTAGAATATGCAATCATTTTGACTCCATAAAGACCAAAGAACGAATTTTATTTACCCACCAGCAGAAGAGACAGCCCAAGAATTGCACAAGTACCATTGTGTCTCTACCAGAGCTTGAAAGGGCATATGCTTCTCAATGATGCTGTCAGCAAGCACATTTGAAACCTGCCTGCCTGACAACAACTGTGCCTAGAACTGAGTCTGGATGCTTCATTCTGTGTTTTCCTTCAGAGACAGGAAGCATGTGGATAGGATGCACATAAGCCAACTCTGGGATTTGGGCATACTCCTGATGAATAAAGAGGATGGCATGATGCCTCTGGAGGACTCGAATGCAGGGCAACAAGTTTGCTCCAAAACAAACGTCATGTACAATATATGTATAAGGTTAGTTTGGTTTAGCTGTGTTGTCAGGGTGTTGTCTGGCAAAGACTCTGAAACATTTAGAGCCTTAAAGCTAAATGGTTTTGTTTGAAAGTCCCCAGGCAGCATCTCTCCGACCCCACGTGAGGTAACCAGAATTAACTGTACAAGCTGGAACTGCGCAGCCTCAGCGGCGTGAGGAGCACAGCACATAGGCATTGATTGCACTGGTGCCAGCAGCATGCTGAGACTGAGAAATTCACCTCTGGGACCAGTCCCAGATTTCAAGCACGCAAGTGGGTTAGGGACTTCGTGGGGATTTGATTTGGCCAAACAGAAATAGGCTTTCTGCTGAATTCAAAGCCTCTTCAAGGTCCACATCCCAGAAAATGCTGAACTTCCAGGAAACTTGCATTTATGAATTTTCACTAGTTCCTAGTAAAAGATAATGTTGGGGTTTTCCACTTAAACACCTCATTTAACATATTGCAGAGGCTAAAACACTTTATAAACCAACAGTAAAAGTAAGAAATCCTGAGATGCACCTTTTTTTTTTTTTTTTTTGCAGTAACATAAAAATCCCACCAACCCCATGGGGAAGCTGAGACCTGAGGTGAAGGAGGCTTGACCTGCTTCTATCCTCATTTGCCTCATTTGCAAAAATGGCTACAAACAGTGTTCTACAGCTGGACAGGGAGACGCAAACCTGGGTAAGGACCATGTTTCACGGGTGTTTTCCCCTTTCCTTTTATTGAGTAGCTGGAGTGTTTCTAGTTAATAATTTTCAGATGGAAATATACTTTACAGGCATATCAGGATAGGAAGATGCTAAGAAGCTCAAGAGATGTGATCACTTGCCAAACTCTGAGGTATAAAAGTTGTTAAATTAGGCCATGTGATGGGTCCAAAATGGGCTAATTTATGCTACTTTGAACATCATTCTAGCCCTTTTAAAACGTTTCCCCCAATTAAGCTGTTCAGGCCACAGATCTAAATAGCTGTCTGCACAGGCTGCCAATTGATTAATTCCCTAATGATGGATTGAAGCTACAGCTTTTGTTTCTTAATCTCTCCTTTCTCTATTAATGGCAAATCATTCATAAAACAAATCTTATAAATATAAGTAAACACACAGGAGTACAGGGGACAGATTGCATATAGATTTATTGCAGAACTAATTCTTGATTGCCCTTAACAATTTATTATTATTTTTGTTTTCTCTTTTCTCACAGAACCGCAGGAGTCTGGTAGGTAATTTTCTGAACTTGAGCTTACAGTTTTCAGGCTGCAGCCTGCAAAGAGCTCAGGTGGCTACCCAAGCAGAAGACACACTGAGGATGCTCTTCAGGGGGCACTTGATAGGATCAAAGCTTCTGTGGACAAAATGTGTAAGATCAGACTGTAAGGACATGAGCACCTGGTCCCTCTGACAAACTCTGTGATTGCATTGCACTTGCAACAGCAGAATCTGAGTGTCATTGCATGAAGATGGATGAGGCCTATGCAAGCAATAGGAATGTCAAAGAGAATAAGTGTGTTTTTTCCCTTAAGTAGTCTCCTCTGTGGAAAGAGTCCATTGCCCCATTTAATCACAAGTGCCTGGGGATTGTAGGAAGGTCTTAATCCTCTTCAGATGAGGACGCTTGGAGGAAAAACTTCCAATTCAATAGGCTACCAAAGTGAAATCTGGGTAGTGGTCATTAAGGAAAATGTGTAAGAGGTCTGAAAAAGCAAAGCAAGAGCAAGGTGAAGAAGACTCAGCAAGGAGTGTCTCTGAGTCCTGTTGCTGCAGAGACAAAGCTCTGTTGAAAGCTCTTTCACACAGCGCAAGAAGAATTGCTGCTCTGAAGTGCATCATTCAGCCTGTCACCTCTGTGTCTCGAGCTGCATAGAAAAAGAAGAACAAAATAATGGGTATGAGAACTTAATTAATTCAAGAATTAGAAGAGTTGAGAAATGGGGCCCTTCAAATGTGTGACCCAGATAAGATTCACTGTATGCTATAAATCATCCATGATTGTTTAGAGTTTCCTTTCTCCACACTTGACCTTCATCGTCATTCTCTTGCCTGAGTCTGGGTGTCACCACAGAAGTACTGAGTATGGAGATGGAAGCCTAGGAGACACATTTGAAAGTATTTCCCTCACTGCTCGCATTTTTATGGAATTGAAAGGAAACAATGAAAACTGAACTGATTTTGCTGTCTATTATTTCTCTGAGCACCATGTGAGGTAGACAGCTCTTCAAGGAGAAGATAGTTTGGTTCATGACATTCCCAATTAAGCTCTTCATCTTGGAGATAATTAACCAGTGTTAAAGGCTTCCCAGTCCTGGACAGCAAAGGATACATCCTCCAACAGCATATGCCTGTTTAAAAATGCAATGCTTTTCCCTACTTTTGCTTTTCCTGGGAGAGTTAACATGGGCTAACATGGTGAATGTATTTGCAGACAGGTAGTTATTTCTTTGCATGGCAGATTTGGATACAGGTAATGCTTGGGAAAAATTTTGGAGTCTCTTCTGAATTAGGTTTTGGTGGCTGAGGGACAGAACATGGATGATCTTTTCTTCTGGGCAAAGGACCTGGCTTTGCTTCCTGCTACAGCACTGTGAATCCAGACTGGCTCTATTGAGTTTGCTCTCAGACGCCCCTGAGTACCAGTCAGTTTACCACAGAGTGGGGAGATAGTGGCCTGTGCCACACTGTATGTACACCCCCAATCCTGAGGCTGGCTGGAGGCAGGTTTAACCCCTGGTACAATTCAGAACAGCCTCAGGGCTGCTCTGGGTTGTGCTGTTTTTTGACAGTCCCTCTGGGACTGCCTTATCTTGGCATGCCTCTGACATGCCGCATCAGAGGAGAAGCAGGAGGAAAGGGTGGCAGGAATCATTGCATAGAGCTACCCACTAACATACACACACTATAATCCTGCTGAAAGTTGTTCCATTTCAGACAACTGCTTGAAAATGCACCTGCTGAAAGTGGTGAAAGAAAGTGGTATGGAGAAGGCTCTATGGTTGGTCCTATACTGTTTTTTTTTAAAGTAGTGTTTTATGAGGTATAAAGCAATTTGGTTTTTCCTTGGTTTTAACGTTTTATATAGATTCTGGGTGTGAGCTTGTCTTATTAACTGGCATGCAGCCATGACAGATACATGACCATCACCACTTTGTGTCTGTGTAATCACTTCACAAATTTTTCCTTCAAGAGAAAAAAATTCCTGGGTCACCTGTCATTGCTCCATTACCTGGCCACATCTTCCATGTGCCAGGACACAGCAGATGATACTTTCAAATTACAAGTCTACAGTATTTGTATTATTAATATGATTAGTAACAGCCTTAATAGTTCATTTTGATGATAGTTGCTTTCATCCAAGTCCCTCAAAATACTTACAGATCATAATGAAAGAGTTTATACACAAGCAATATTTATTTATCCCTGTATCAGTGTTCTCTCCTGTTAATTTATTACCCTATTGACAACAACACAGATACTGTAGACAGTCCCTTCATTCATTCTGTTAATCAATTTTAATCTGGTATTTAAATATTTGGAGTGCAAGTACTCCAGTCTTGGTGTCCCAAAAACCAGCCGTGCTATAGGTATGTCTCCTAGTTATTACCCCTTGGGTATCAATCCCACAGTGTTAAATACCTTGACTTCGAATCTGAACTTCAGCAATTCTAATTGGCCTCCATGTCCACAGAAACGAAGTGGAAGTTCTTCTGAGCAGGGATTAGGCATGCTTTTGTGTTTGTAGAGCACTGAGTGTAATGGGACCCTCACAGGATCTCTGGTTGCTACTATAGTATGAATGTTAAATACTCTTCTTCCCAGTGCTAGACAGGTTTTGGGTAATTAAAAACACAGGGAATACAGGCTATTCGGATGAGCAGAGAATGAAGCATTTAAGCACACTCCCGAATTCTTGCTTGTCTCTTCACCACATATTATGTTGTTAGTCTCTATAACAGCTGATTTTCAGGTTAAATCCCATTTTCTTTCTCTATAGACTAAATTCATCTTTGATATAAGAGAGCACAAGTCCATTAACTTCAATAGAGTTGTGTTCACTCACTCCAACACTGAATCTGTCCCAGTGGGTTTATGCTGTAAATCTATCCCAGAATCAGTGGTTACAGAGGCATTGGTTCTGCTCTAAAATTCATTCAGTCTTTTCAAATAAGCCTTTTAGAGGAGCCTGGGAATGTTTTCATCCTCTGCACCAACACATTAGCCTCACTCCAGAACCACTTCTTAGTTTCATCCTCTTTTCTCTCCTGCCTTAACTCTCTTTTTACTCTCTGCTTCTCTCACACATTACTATTTGCAGCTTCTTCCCTCCTACCTGGGAAAGACTTGTAAGCAACGCTCCCTGTAGCCACAGCATCTTGCTCTGAGGTGGCCTTGTCAAATCTCATCAGTTAAGTGAGGTTGGGTCTGGTTAGTATTTGGACAGAAGCCCTAGAAGAAAAGCCCCAGGTGCTGTACATGTGAGCACTGGGCTACCAGTAGGTGCCATTCTTCCTTCTTAGGCCAGTGCCCTAAGTAACCTTAACCGATGCTCTAAAATACTGTCCCATGGCACTGCACTGCTGATATGGTCATCACTGGATGACAAGAAAATCTAAGGTGAATCCTACCCAAACCATAGAAAATTCTTCTTTTCAGCTGTAATTTGTCAGCCCAACTAAACAGGGTATAGTACATGTAGGAGGGTTTAACATTGCTTTGATTCTGTTGTATTTAATATTACTTCTCCTGCAATACATTCATTCACAGAACAATGGTGTCCAATTTAACACCTATAAATTTGTCTGTGTAATCTCTAACCAACTGGACAGATAAAATGTTTCTCTTCTATTCCAGTATTCTTGTGTTCTCTTTTGAAATACAGCTCTTTGATTAATTTCTATTTTCCCCCTGGCCAGTCCCAGTGTTTGGACTCTCAGTCCTGTGGGTATTTGGAAAGGAGCAGACCCTCTATAGCCTAGCTGAGCCCTGGGCTATGCCACAGCTGTTACCAGGTCTGCCCTGGGGTCCAGAGATCTCCCTTCTCCATCACGGTCGTTCTTGATTCACCTGGGAGAGCCAGTGAATTACTTCAGCTGATGAACTTGTGCCAAGGCAGTCTTTCGCTCACTTTTGGACCCTGCCAGTGACCCAGCCTTCTTTGCACACTGAGTTGGTCACCCAAAGCCAGCTTCTCTCAGACAGAGAACTAGTACGTACCTTCCTCTGCCTCAGTGGGAAATGGGGGGAAGGAGGAGGGTTTGATCTCTTTCTTGTGACTGTGTTTTGGCACATGGCTTCCTTTATGTTTCACTACTTTTCTCCCTCCAGGGCAGATGGGAATCTAACCATTGTTGGCATGGAAAGCATCCAACCACCTACTCCTCCCTGCCATCCCTAAGTTGATGCTTATTCCCAGGAGAAAGCTCAGGAGTGATTAAATAACCAAGCAGATATAACAAAGGTCTCTGCTCTGCAAAGGTGGAATAATCTGTCCAGCGATTGAAATGCTGCTCCAAGGTTTTCAGCAACAGGCTAAGCTTGTCAGGCTGGCACCACTGCTCCTTAGAGGGTACCAGTCTGGAGTGGGTTACGCTGTGGCGGGTCTAGACAGGATAGAGTTCATCAGACCCAAAAACCTCTTTTTGCATATGGTATCTTTATGTAGTTCACTGAACACTGCTGAAAGGAGAGTTCCCTTCACTTCTGTCCATCTGGGCTAATAAAGGGCAGATGAAAGGGAAGGATTTGCTCAGAAATCATGGCATGGTCTTTGCAAAACAATAAGGAGATTGAAGAGCATTTCAAGGCAGAGAACAGCAAACATCCAGTTAATAAGGGCCCCAGAGGATCCAAAGGATTTGAGTTCAGGGATGAAGATTCTGTAGGCAGTAGTAGCCCTTTAAGGGATCTAGGAAAATTGAGGGTGAGGAGGGGGAATGCATTTAATCCCTTCACTGAGTACACGGGAGAATTATACAGCATACGGGCATTGCTGATGCTCAGCATGACATTTTAGGACTGAATATAACTTCA
Source organism: Pomatostomus ruficeps (assembly GCA_013400735.1). NCBI lineage: Eukaryota > Metazoa > Chordata > Aves > Passeriformes > Timaliidae > Pomatostomus > Pomatostomus ruficeps. The sequence continues at coordinate 34,504 of VYZT01001491.1, forward strand.
TTGCCAGTCAAGAATTTACCCACCAAACAGAGAGGTTGAAAGGCAATATTAATTACACATCTGTCCAGCACGTAGTGATACTCAGATGTCAGGTGTCATATAAATGTAAAATGTTGCTATTCTACAGGGTGATTTCTATACACGTGTAGATTAAACAATGGCTTTGCACAAGACTAAAATCTGCAGTGCTGCTGCTGCTGAAAGGAGTTAATTGTATGGCTGCAATGTTATGGACACTGTAGTTTTACTGAGCTAAAAGAGGAGGACAGTGATTCATGGCTGCACCCATGCTCTTCGTCATGAAATATAAATTAAAAATAGTTGTATTATGGTAGGCTACCTGTATTGTTACATTCATAATGAATATCACACATCCGTCCTTGCTTGGTGTTGCAGGCAAAGCATGTTAGAGAAACTATGGCAGTATTTTTCTTTTAGGTGTAACAATCTGTCAGTATCAAATTCTCTTAGTCAGTAGGGAGTATATAGTGTTGATTTACTGAAAATCTGGGATTATGTCTGCTCTGTGGTGAGCACAGATTTAAGAGGGGAGAGGTAAGGGGTCTCCAAAAGGTGAAGAAAAACACAAATGAAACCTAGCAAGGAAAAAATAGCTTGACAGCTAAGATGCAGTACAGTCGCTGTCAAGTCTTCTTGAAGGAAAACCCTTGCACACAGGAATGCTCTGAGCACTGCACACTGTACCTTAAACAACCCACTCCATTACCCACTTCACGCCAAGAAACTGTAAATGTATAAATGAAGCTGTGGTTCTTCAGCCTTACAAGAAAAAGCCTTAATATTTCTGTGTTCCAGTGTACAAATGTTTTCAGTGATGGACCAGAAACACAGGTGCACCCATCTGGGGGCAAAAATCAACAAGAGAGGATTTCCTTTATCTTTTATTCCTTTCATGGCAAACCCCACTAAACAAAGAGTGGGTGACAGGCAGGTTCAGTGAGACAGACTCTGGGGATGCCATGGAGGCAGCAGCAGCTTGACCCCCCTGTGTCACTCTTTGTGCTGCTGGTTTGCATGGACCCTCCTCCTCCTCATGGCCCCACACAGGAGGCGCACTGCAGCTCACCTGAGGCTTTGCACCGTGCTGCATCAGGCCACAAAGATTGCAGGGGCTAATTCAGGCCATTTTGTCAACATTCTCAGCCAGCTGAGGAGTAAACGTGCCACAGTTATAGTCCCATCCTAGTGGAACAGTGCCTCCTCCATCACAAAATACAGTTTGGCACTAATTGGTATCTTTAATAGCAGTCTCAGCAGAGAGCCTGGGAAGACTTTCCTTCATCCATGTTCTGGGCCTTCCATGCCGGCTGGGGATGCTTTCATTGCTGCTGCCTGCATTGTAATTGTTCTGGAGATAAGTAAAGGATTTCCAGCTCTGGTCTGCCAATCTGTCACCCTTCAATAGCCACAAAGTCACAGAGAAATTAATTTTAAAAAGCCAAATATCACATTAGTAGCCACTGCACAAGCAAAATACAAGTAATTAAAACCACCTTGCAAATGTATTGAGCATCCAGCGTGCACATTTCACTTGATTTTATGCCACAAAGAGGGGTGATTCATTTGTGGGGAAGAGAAGAAAAGTAACCCCAAACCCTCTAAATATTCTCTGGTATCAAACACTACAAAACTTCACGGGATTTATTATATCTAAAAAAAAAAAAAAAAAGGGCTCCTTTGCCTTTAAAAAGAGAGGAGCTACTTGGTCTGATGCTCCTGCCTTTATCAGCCATGAAGTTCCCAGCAAGGTGCTGTTAGTGCCTGATTAAACCTCATACCAATCTCTGTCCCCCATGGTAACCCAGAAGACATCCACTGAGAGTGGCAGCTCTTATTCATTTTAATTGCCAAGGATCTCTCTGTGATGGCCAGTTTTCTTGTCTCTCAAGGACTGGAATGGAAATCCATCTGATTACATGAACAATCCGGGTGCTCTGACAGATCTGAAATATGAATATGGAGATGGCATTGTGCTCTGCACTGACTCCTGAAACACCAATAGTAAATTATGATCTGCCGCTAAAACAATTTCAGGGCACAGTACAATTCACATAAAAACCCATTTTCTGTAATGGAACACAAATTATTAATAAATCAGTCCAGAGGTGGGGAAAAAGTGAAAAAGAGATGTTGTCACTGGTGTTCTCATGGAACATCACAAACACTAATGTACATACACATACAGGCATGCTTCCCTTTCTCTTCTACACCTTTTTCTACAGCTTCAGGTGGAGGTGATATACAGAACATAAACAAATCCCCTGGGGCTACCGCAGTGTTCCTGGAATTAGCCCCATGTCCTCTTGCTGTAAGCTTAACCTTATCCCATCCCTTGGGTGAACTGACCTCCAGCTTATGCAGCTTAACATGGAGGGACATTTTTATTGTCCAAATAAAACTTGCAGTCCTCATACTCACATAGGGAACAGCTCATCTTCCTCCTCTATCCCTCTGTCGTTCTTTCTGGTGTCAGGAGACTCAAGGCAAGCAGCCTTTCTGGATTTGGCCCAGAGCACCCACTATGTTGAAAGGGAGACCAACCACCTGTATAAAGTCACATGAAAGAGGACCTAGCCCAAAACAACAAGCTTTACTGCCAAATCCAGAAGAACAGTGTTTATCTGAAGGTTAGGCACAGGGTGGAGGTTAGGAAGGAAGTGCTCAAATAAGCTGTTACAGCCTAGGGCATCTCCTGAACACCCCAGCACCCCACAACAGCCTGTACAAACACCAAGCCGCTTGGGATGGAGTGAAATCAGCACAGACAGGTCATCAACAACACGCCAGCAATCCCAGCCCAGCCTGCTCTCACCGCTCTGCAAAGTGCTGACATGAGAGGGGAGGATATGGCCACGCAGGCACCTGGACACGGCAAACATCCTCTGGCAGAGAGGGAGGCCAGCGAGGGTACTTTGGCTGGGGCTTGCCAGCAGTGTCAGGCAGCTGACAAAGCAGTGTGGTGACAGTATTAACATGTGCAGGGCAGGCGGGCGCATTATTATTACCGCATATTTCTACTGAAACAGCGCCTGAGGCTCCAGAGGACCGTCAAGTCAGCCAGCTGAACATACACTGTGGAAACCACGTCCACAGGGCTTTAGGTCCTCTTGAAAGCCACGGAAAGAGTAGAGGAAATTTAATGCGTATAAAGAAGGACAAGGGGGTTTAGTGGGTTTAGAACTGCCTCAGAGGTCAGGAAATGTGGGTTGTAACCCTGGCTTTAGCCCCAGTCTGGTGGATGACCTTTGGTCCCCTGAGTGTTTCCTGTCTGCAAAATGTGAAACTTCCATATGTTTGGCTTTCCCTGGCTATGGCATCAGTTTCCAACTGGAAAATTTGCCTGGGCAGGGGAATAAAAAAGAAAAAAGACACTGGAGTTTTGTCAAAAACTTCTGGACATCTGGAAGTCAGCGAGGACACGACCACTGGACATACATGGAAAACACAGCAGTAAAAATACTCTCCCAAAAACCATCCATCTCCCTATACTTTCCCTCAGTGGTGCACAAGCACCTTATTTTGTTTTGGAAGTCTCAGAGCCCCCATAAAATCAGGATAACGATGCAGATTTTGTGAAACATTTGGAGATCTGATGATGCTAAGTGGTAGAAAAGAGATTGGCATTTATTCATCAGGTATGCATTTGAAACCTTGTAATTAAAGACTAAGAATAAAAATGACCCCACTGCTTTAGCCTTAACTGACTGTCCTCTTATCTCTCACCTTCTGTCTCCTGGGGATATTAGCCTAGGCAGGGGTTTCAAAGTGGGGCCAGAAGAAGGCTATTCACCTCAGTAAATCAGGGCAGGGATGGTGTTCCCTTAATAGTGCTCAGAGGTAGCATTACAGCCCGGAGGGTTCAAACATTGGGCTGCCACGTTTGCCAAGAGCACAACTCTCTAACTCTTCATATTTAGTCTGGCTTTTTGCGTTTATTAACAGCATGAGGTACAACCAATAATTAATTTGGTGATCCTTGGAGCCAGTGCCCATTATCAGAGTTTTCTTCTACATAGAAGAGATAAGCATGCAGTAGTTTTTGAGACACACTGATGTGCATTTACCCATCTGTGTTCCTCTCCTCTACACAGGAAGGATTCCCCACAAAAGGAAAAGCCTTTGGGAGTGAGATTTCAGTGCTGTCAGAAGATAAAGTCTAGGGCAGAAACAGAGATGCACAAATACCTTCTGCACCCAACAGCTTTGGCATTTAATTCTGCTAAGGAACCAGCAGGTTTGGGCATGAGGCCTGCAGAAACCTGTCGCCTCTAGTAGATAATGCTGGTAATAACTGAGAAGAAAGATGTCTGAACCCCTACCACATTTGTTGTCCTAAAGGGAAGAAATAATCTGATGGGTAACTTGTAATTTATTCTTCAAATGCAAAAGAACCAGAAAGGGAGGAAATAGAAATAGTTTTAATAATCAAAGAAAAGACTGAAGTAAGTAGAGTTCACAACCTCCATAATTCATTCAAAATCCATAAATGGCTCAGATTTTCATAAATTAGTGAATATGTGTTGTTTTCTTGGAGTACAAGAATGATATTTTTGAACACCAGTGAACCAGTCAAATGAAAACTAAAACATACACGTTAGGAATCATGCTCCAAAGGACTCTTTCAGAGACATTAGGGCAGGAAGCAGCTGATTTCAGTTTTTCCATTATTTCACCCTTCCATGAGATGGTTACTACAAGTGCTTGCAACTGATTGAAATGTAGCTGTTTAGCACAGGTTGGAGGGCAACCACAGAGAATAAAACGCCCTGCTCTGCATTGCTGTTTACTGACCTGCATGAAGCATGTTTGTAGTTTTGGACATTTCGAATTTGACAGGTGTCCAAAGCACAAAAACTGAATCCAGCTAAGTCTTAAAATTAAGTATTTGCCTTTTTGCTTTACTGAATAGGAAACAAAGTGGTCACCATGTTTGTCACAGTGTTTAGATGAGCACTACCTGTTGAGGTTAAAGACTGCATGAGATACAAAAAAAGAATAACTTTGGTAGATGCTAAAGTACAGTTACAGGGTTTTAGTGGGATGGGAAGAAGCTTGCACTATTGCTGCAAATGATGTTCCTGTTTTCTAGTAAATAGGGAACATCAAGTGCCAATGTATCAAAGAAGCACCATGCAGAATTCAAAATTGTCTTTTAATGAAGTGGGACCTCTACAAACATTTCTCTGCTTCCATGATGACAATGATACAAAGGACTTGCACCCATCTCCCTTCCCTTCCCTTCCCTTCCCTTCCCTTCCCTTCCCTTCCCNTTCCCTTCCCTTCCCTTCCCTTCCCGCACCTTCCCTTCCCGCACCTTCCCTCCCCTTCCCTTCCCTTCCCCCTTCCCCTTCTTTTCTCTATGAAATAACTGAGTGAATCTGTCCAGGGAAAGGCACAGCAGGAGATTTAAGTATGAGACCATCTCCTCAGTAACATGAATCCCTGGAGCAGTGGGATAAATTTGAGAAAGAGAGCATTTAGGCTGAATATCAGGAAAATGTTCCTAATGGCTTGGACTGCTTGAGCAGTGGAATTGTCTTCCAGGCAAGGATGGAAACACCAACATTTGAGTCACTTGAAATTGGACTGGACAGCGTGTTGGCAAATGTACTGGTGGGAGAGATCCTGCTCAGGAAGGGGAACGGTCTCTTGGACACCGGATCTCTGTGACTCTGTTAAATATTCCAGTGTGAAGAATGTGAGGAAAGAAAATATTAGGAATCACCCAGGGACACAGCTAATCCTGCAGACATAACACTTGCACCAACTGCAGTAGAAGTTATGCACATGTGAGGGACCCAGGTTAGGCCCCTAGTGGGATGAGGGCTTCGGCATCCCAGAGGAGTCCATGGCACAGCCTGCTACTCATTGTCACACATGCAGGCAGCAGGGAACTGGAACACAAGGAGAGGGGACAAATGCTCCTGGACTCTTGTTGGCAGGGAACATGAACAACAAGTCTGTTGAAACAAACAGTCAGAAAGAAAAAAACTAAGCCCTGGCAGTGTCTGCTGCCTCTTTACATCTGTGACCAGGTGCCCCTTCTTCTCTGTCCTGGCAAAGCACCTCTAAATTAATATCCTGTGTCTATCTCTGTTGTTGCTTTCTGATCTCCTCACAGTGCAGAGATGTCACAAAAAATGCATGATTATTTTGAAACTCCAAATGTCACTGCACCAAACAAAACCACTGGTGTCTACCAGGGAGAGGGCTGCCTACAGATGCCCCCATATTCCTTCAGTCGAGGCTTGTCTTGGTGTTCATGGTGGGGCAAACTCAGAATAGAGAGCACAGTCAAAACCCTGACTGTGGTTTTAACCGATTCCTGATTCCTTTTTTTGTCCCTCTGCATACGGATGTAATATATATTCACAAGGCTTCTTTTCCCTACCATTTATAATTTTTATTTTTTTTTCATTTCCAGTCATGGAACTTTTCTGGACAAAACAATTATGATCCAACTGTCCTGAGAACAGTCTCCAATGAAGCAGTTTTCCTGAACATGTACAGACAAAGGAAATTGTTTCCTTACTGAGAGAAATCACTTCAAAGTGCCCAGACCAGACCCTGCTCCAGCTCAGGTTTCCTTTCTGTGTCGCAGCTTGGACAAGAGCTCTCACGGAGAGCCATGCTCCTTGTGCCTGGTTTGAATTTAAGCAACACTGGGCACAGGGTAATGGGAACTCACAAACCAGCCCAGCCATCTCTTTTCTCCTTTCCTCCACCTTCCCCCCACAATATATCCTTCCTCCTGCCTGGTGTTTGTCGCTTCTCCAATACCAGTAAAATTCTTTGTGATGTGCCTCTAACTTTCAGTGCTCTGGGAAGCTCTGTTTATCAGCCATTCTGACACAGCTATGTCAATCTGATGCATCTTCTTTCTTAAAACTCAGCTTGAGTCAAAAACTCTCCCCAGTTAGTCATCATCTTCCTATCACCATCTCTTGTGAAGGTGAGGTGGAGGGCAACAGTTCTCGTGAGGATGAAATGGATTGAGAATGATTTTGCATGACAACTGCTGGGGATCCAATATCTTTCTGTTGGTGTTGCTTACAGAAACAATAATGCCTGGAAACCATCCAATACCTGTGTGTTGGCCCATCTTCAACACATGCCAAATTCTTCTCTTGTGGGACAGCCTGGGCACGGCCCACATATATTTATGTGTGATCTCCTAGTCAAACTGCAATCTATTTTTGCCAGTCTCCTGAGCATAGTTCCTCTTTCCACATCCTGAATGTCATCTCAGATTACAAGGAGGCCGACCGCTCCAGGAAGGGTCACATGGCAGTGCCTTTGTGCACCTTTCTTTCTGTCCATGCAGAGTGTGGAGTGTGGCCCTCACACCAGCACCTCCCTGTTCGAGGTGTTGAGAGGAGTGTGAAGTTCACTATTTCAGCAGAAGTAGGTAAGTACCATGGCATGGATCTCCTACTTGTGGGAGAAGAGACCTCATGTCCAAACAGACATATTATGCCTATGATGCCTCTGTCCTTCACCAAGATATTCCTCAACGCGGTGTCTTCTTTCCATGGATTTGGCATTGCATAACAGCTACCATCTCCTTTCCATTCAGAGCAGTACTGCACAGCACGGCTATGACTGTTGAGCTGTACAGAGGACCAGAGGACTCATCCCAAGAGAGAATAATCTGCTGTCAGCAATGTTAAGGGTACATTGAAAGAGGACCATAAAATCTCCCGTGTCCCTCAAATGGCCTCTACTTACTAGCAAAGTATGGCTTTCTGTGTTCAGAGAAAGAATTTGGGACACTCATGAGCTCCATCATTAGCCTAATTTTGTTTTTACTACTAAAACTTCTCCAACCTGGTCCCATGATTACCTCCTCTGACCTAGTTAAACACCACTTGACTAGGATGTGTCATCATTTTACAACTCAGAGTAGAGCAGAGATCCCAGAGTCCCCTGGCCAGGGCTGTGCTGGCAGTGGTCTGGTTTGAACCTTCAGACCACACCCGCAGCTTGAGTAGCAGCTAATGGTTAACACAAGGTCCTACCTGCCCACACTGAGGAGCTGTCTGCTGCCTCATGGCACCCAGCAGTGTGTCACCAGTCTCCAGAGATCAGCACCTACACTCAGACTGGCAGGTCACTGAGACCCTGCTCTCCTTCTCCGCCTATCCAAACCCAGATTGAGATGTCCCTTTCCAGCTCCAGCTCCAGCTCTGGTCCTGCCCTGTTCCCAGTGCCCTGTTTTATGCTGCCATGGCAACATAAAGAACATGCTACTACTTTGGCACAAATGCTCTGTTTAAAGGGAGCCTTCCAGTTCTTCTGAGGATCCTCAACACGACACCCTGCACTCCACCACTTACTCCCAGTTTTGATACTTTTTGATATTACCTCCATCAAACCCCTGAAACACCCCTGAAAAAACACCCAGAGGAGCTGCCCCAGCCTGACATTATGCCAGTGCTCCACTCTCTGTGCTGTAGACAGGTAGGTGAAATTCAAGGTGGTCACTACAGCCAAAGGCCAGGACATTTAAGAACAGCCTCACTACCTCCAATCTGCTGTATGAACTATTCTTAGCTGGAAGCCAGAGCCGAATGCTCACTGGACACTCCAGGTTCACACCTCTGGAATACGCCCCTGACAGAAATATGCTTCAGCGTGAACTTGGCCGCATTTAGAAGAAGCTGCAAGATACACCTCTTTCCCAGACCTTTCCATCTGTTTAAACTGTGAAATCCTGGGTTCCTCGCTGTCTGGTCAGATTAAAAGCTGCTGGCAGTGGGAGAAGCATGACAGTTCATTTCTCTTACTTGGAATGATAATTACTCAATGTAATCCCCATAAAACAAACTCATAATCTTCAACGATGAGTGTGTGTTAAGTGCTCATAGTAACTGAAATAAATAAGAAGAGGTCATTAATAATAAACCATGGTCTGGATTACAGCATTCAACAGTGCACAGAACAGCAGAGCTAGAGTTGATACAGGAAAGTGGATCATAGCCCTCCACACTCTGCAGGCATGACATTGTAAGGTTGGAGAGACTGTCTGTGTGTTGACTGGGGATCACCAGAATTCAGCAGTGATTTAATCATAACCTGTGCATTGTCTGTGAAGAAAGAGGTGAAATAAAGACTGGTTATGGTAGAGGCAGAATGTTCTAAGTCCTCCTGCACAAGCTAGCTGGCTTTACAGTCCACTTGAATCCACTAGGATTGCTACCACATGTACTGCTAGGAGAAGTCTTTCTTTACCTATGCTGCACCATTTTAGATTTCTCCATCTTAGGAGCTAGTGGACCTAGTTGTTGTGCACTAGACACGTCTCTGTCTCCTCTGGTTCACTTGGGCCATTTTCTGGACTCTTGGGAAAATGTCTTTGTCCTCCAGGGAAAATGTCTTTGTCCTTCAAAGACTCCAAAGTAAATTTTTTACATGCACAGGATGGACTTGGCAACGGTCCTCATTGTGCAAAAACTCTAGCTAGGTTTGTGAGCTCCTCCCCAACTTAATTCCCAGTGGCCATTTCCTCACATCATGCCAAGATTACATGAAGGTTAAGACAAAGAAGACACAGGAATGGACACTTCTGTGGGATCCAGGGGAAGCTGACATAGTTTTGCTAGTACAACTCACTGGGAATGGGATTAATATTCCTGGTGTACCAAATAGAACTGAAATTTGGAGTTCTTGTTAAAATAAAAAATAAGTGGCTACATTTGTACAACTTATATATGAGGAATTGGAATACATAGCAAAGTTCAACTGTCACTTTCCTGTTTATATTCATGGATTGCTGTTTTTCTAGGTTCAGCCCTGGTTTTGCTGATGAGCTAAAATATAACCTCCTTAAACCCCAGTGGAGCAGCATTTAGTAAGTTCTGTCTTTAAATAATATTTCAGCCAGGGGATTAACTCCTATTTGCACATACAGCTAACCTGGAGGGAAGGCTCAGTAAGCAAAAAACCCTGGAGGGAGAGGACATATTTGCAGCAGCAAAGACTGTTTTCACTCCTGCTGAGGTGGGGGGAAATCCCTGCCAGCTGCAACGGGAGGCAGAACAGGCCCATCTCCAAATCATGCAAAAAATTATCTGAGGGCATTTTCAATTAATTACTGCTCATAGGGGGAGGAATGGTCAAAATGACTGTGTCTGTAAGGCCACTGCCCCCACAGAGGACTGCGTGCAGCTCTGCAGCTCCCCTAGTTATGCTCCAAGCAGCTCTGTGCCGCAGGCACACCCTCCCTGCCTTCAGAAGCAAGGAAAGTGTGATGAGACCATGTCTGCTTCGATGTCCCCTGAAATAATATTCCCTGCTTGCCCACTCACGTGCTGGCAGGTTTCTGCAGACCTACAGTGGGGTCCTATTCTTCCCTCACCAGTAGTCTGGATGGTGTACCCCAGAGAAGACGTTGCTCCTACAAAGAAGTTGAAAACACTAGACTTGTGAATTCTCTGTCTGCAGGGTCCCAAGGGAACTTAGGGGAACTCGGGTGCAAGGAGTCCTGCTCTTCCACTTGGGGAACCTCACAGGACAGGACTCTGTCTAGCCCAAACATAGGATTTCAGCTCCTCCCCTGAAAAGAGCAGTATCACAAGCATATGGTTAATGACTCATCCCAAGTGGAAAAACAGCGTTTGTTATATTTTATGAAAATTTTATACATCTAAGGTACTGTACATCTGTTGCTATTTAGGCTGACATGTATGTAGAGATTGGCAGAACAAGTTCTCTGTAGGGATGACTGAACTCCAAACCAAACCACAGAACTTTCAAACACTCAGCCTGCTTCTTGAAGGGGAATGAAGGGGAAAAAAAAAAAAAAGAGAGAATGTTTTTCTGCTCTGTTGAAATGCTGCCTTACTGAGTAATATGCAAGGAAGACGCTCCTCAGTTCTGTCTAATCCACGATAGAAGAGGAGCTTATTTATGGAGAGGAGCCTTTCTTCACAATGCTGCAAATTGCAAGCAAAGGCTTGTCTCTGTGCCAAAATGTTTCCCAGGTTGCTCATGAAAGGGTCAGAAAGTTCAACTCCTTGTCTGACTCCTGTTCCTCCTCCCTGTAACCTATCTTGTAAAACCCTCCCTCAGACCTGCTCCTGTCTCCTTCCTCTCTGGCAGTGAGCCTTTCTCATGGTGAGGCTAAGGGTTCTTCTTGAGCTGTTCATACATTTTTGTCGCAGCAGCATCTGGGTGGCAAGAAGGCAGGGAGCCTTACTGGTTAGCCTGGAAGTCTTCTGGGTTTTCCTGGGAAGGCACTAAATGAGTGGACTTCCATGGAAAGTCATGTTTTCCACTCTGCATCTGTGAGTGTTTCTAAGGTCTCCGGTGTAAAATCCCCAGGGGCTGGAGGACTAAGTGGTGAAAACAACTGAGGACATGCCTGTACGGTCCAACTCACTCCTCTGCAGAGAGGAAGACAGAGCAAGCTCTAAAGAACTGCTTGCTCAAACATCTCTTATTTATTAGTCATGTCAGCCCAGCTCTGCCAGGATAATTACTCTGGGCACAACAGCTATCCTGTGCCCGGCTCCCAAGCTGGTACAGTCTGTGTCTGCTCAGGGAACCTTCAGCTGTAATCTGTTTTTAATCTAATCCCCAGAGCACAGGGCCTGGAAAATAAAGTTCTCTGCCTCCAGCCATGCTGTGAGGCTCCCTGCTGTCTTGCTACATGTGTCTGGGACAAATTAACTTGAGAACATAAGAAAGGCCATACTAGATCAGACCAAAAGTGTGTACAACCCAGTGTCGTGTTTCTGCCAGTAGCCAAAAGTAGAAGCTCACGAAGACATATAAAATGATACTTCCACCAAGTGCTCTCCCAAACTGCAGCCATTAGTGGCACAGAACTTCATGGACCAGGTGTACTTTCCACAGATTTATTGATCTTCAAAGCATTTGTCTGCCATGAAATTGCACAGCGTCCCCAGGTAACCATGTGGACATTTCAAATTGGCCACATCTTGGAGCAGGAAGCTCTACAGCTCTTCCTGTGGCTCATTTTGAATCTGCTTCCTGCTAGTTTCCTTTGATACCTCCCACTTCATGCTTATGAGAAGGATCATTTCATGCTCAGAAATCAATCTATGCTCAGAAAGCATATATGACAACAAGGTGACTGGTCAAGAGACAGCATTGCCAGTTGAAAGTGGTATATAAGACTGGCCATTTATTGATGATAGTTTTACAAATACGACAGTGGTTTGGTTTGGTGCAGTTTGGATGGCAGAATCAGTAGGAGAGCTTTGGTGGTTAATTCAGTCACAGAACATTTAAGCCAAATAAGTGGAAAGGACAGGACAGTATGAGCTTGGCAAGACTGAGTATACTGGCATACTGGCAGGAGGAGGGAGGTCCCATGAGGGAGAAGGACATGTGAGCAGGGTTGATTTCCTGGCAGGAGCAGGAGCACAAAAGTATGAGTGCTCTACAGGAGACGCTGAGGTGGCTTAGTTTCTAGCCATAAGGAGCAAGGATGCCATCAAGCTGAATGAGACTTTGGAAACCCTTGGTGAATGAGAAGAACAATGCTAGGAGCTTTCTTGAGAACAAGAGCAGATACTAGATGAGTCTGTGGTTAAGTGTTGGATCTTATCCTCCATGCAGTGCCTTGTTTTTTCCTGGTTCATATAGTAGCAGGGTCTGAATATCTCTGGGCTGGTGGAGCCCTATTCAGATAGGTGAGGCCAGGGTCAGGAGACCAGAGAAGGTGACACATTGGTGCTGCTGTGAGAATTCACAGGTCCTACCTTCAAGGGCCATTCCAGCAAGTGCTATGAAACCCAGCAGTTTCTTCTAGAATAGAAGAGGTTTTATAATTACTGAACAGAAAGGTAATGGAAGAAAGGTGGGAAATAAGCTGGGGGTGTTCTTTCCCGCCAATCTGCAGTTCACAGCCCTGCAATGAGATAAATGGCACACATCCACTGTGTAGGGGGAACCCAAAAGTCTGGCAGTCACTCAGGGTAAATCACTATCCTCTCCCCCTGCTCTATGGTTTTAAACTATGTCAGGTGGGATTTGGTGTCACTGCCAGGAGTTTTCTTTATGGAACCAACCAGAACCTACTGACATCAAGGCCAAGCAGGTATTTTGGCTGCCCTTAGGGCTCATTCTGGCGATCAGCTTGCCTCAGAAACAGTGTGGGGACTCTTGCACATGGCAGGTAGGATTGGGTTTTGTCTTATATTGTGACCTTCTGTCAGAAATGCTCAGAGAAAAAGCATCAAAATGGTGGTAGCCACTCTCAATTCTGTACCACACTATCTGTTGAAGGAGCAGGTATTGCAGCAACCTAGGAATGCTCTTATTTCTGGCCTGTGTCACTTCTGGGTTTGCACTGGCTCCTAACTTGAGACAACTAAGTGTTGCACAGTTTCTTGACTTCAACCCAAAAGAACGGCATCTTACAGGCATTTACTTTTTCTAAAATTACCTCCTTCATTTTTTATCAAGAACTAATTTCTTTTCCCAGATTACTTCTTTAACAAATGTTTTGGTGCTCTTTTAGCAGCATATATCCTCTACAATAATAACCTAGTTTCTATATGGAAATAGCTTTGTCTGAAGCTTTCTGGCTAACAAAATGAGCAGGATAACTTTGGCATCTCCACCCAGCACACAGTAGACACACAACAGTGTTACGCAATTTGACATGGCTGGCTGCTCCACCAGCAAAGGCAAAAGTTAGAAAGATCCTTCTGCTGCTGTTGCTGGAGATTATAACACTGTAGGATGCAACAGTACCAACAACACTGTGCAAAGTCAGATTTCTGCTTAAATGGGTTGTGGACATACTTCTGTGTTAAAGGCTCTCTGGTATCTCTCATAAAAGCCCCTCATTTGTACTTCATCTCAGACAGTGTCTCTCCCAAATGTCAGTTTGGCATGATACCTGAAACAAAGAACACCCATCCCTGAAGACCAGTGGTTTTATAGGCTTGAATACACTTTAAAATATAACAAATTATCTTTCTTCTTAGGCTTAACAGCAGGCATAGTCTACCAAATCCTTTTAAGCAATTTGTGCCCCAGAATCTGAGAAGTATTTGGGAAGCAATTTTCTTGTTATTAACCCTTTGAATAAACTCAAGTCTGCTAACTGCCTCCCAAAGTGGCTTGTAGGAAATCAAAGAACAGTATGAAAAGAATGAACACAGAACACACCAGTCAGTGTTGGCAATATTGCTGTTGTTACCTTAGGTGACAGCTCTGTTGTATAGAATTATTAGACAACTCAAATTACTACTGAAGTATTTTAATACTATGCTTTTTCATCTGAAACTGATAAAAATCTTGAGTGGAGTGGTTCAAGAATGCATTCACATGAACAAAATAATGGAAAATATATTTAGCAGTCACATGAATAATGTAACTCCCTTCTTGGAAGGATTATGAAACTGTAATTTCTGCATTTCTTTGACTAAAATTTGGCTTTAGTGAAGCTAATGGCTAATCTTAGTCTTGGCCTTCTTCAGCAGTATGAAAAGAGATAACAATTTCTACTTTTCGATATTAAAAAAAAGCTGAAAGCTATTTGCAATGGACAAAAGGCTGCCAACATAATGTCTAATTTAGCAAGTGATTAAAAATTAAGAAGTGTAGCTATAGATAATCAGAAGAGTGAAGTATGTCAAGAAAGGCAAGCATATAAGTAAACTGACCTGCTCAGTCAGGGTCTGAAAGAAATTTCAGTAATTTAGGATATGGAGAGGTTAATTATACTTTAAAAGGGTAAATTAATTATCCCTTTAAAAGGGAAATTATCTTTCCTGTAGCATTGGGGTAGATTATTAACGTAATTCACTGTAGCACATACACATCCCTGTTTACACCAGGTTTGAGGAAGGAGCTTCAGACTTTGTAGTCTTGTCTTTTTCTATCAAACAATTTCCATAAGAGTGTTTCTGATACCAGGAACACTGCCTAAACCTGCCTCACTTGATGTGTCAGTGGAAATCTTCCTAAAACTGTATTTTCTCCACTTAGCTATGCTTTGCTTTTCATTTGACTCTAAGGGTAAATGTGATTATTGAGATATATGAATTTGCTAGAACAGTGTGCAATACAAAGTGGTGGTATGTCCCATGATTAAATCTGTTGCTGACGTGTTTGCTTCAGATTAGTTCAGTTTTCACTTCACCAGGTCCAAATTATGGCTTTATCCTTGTCCTGCAGGTTCCTAAGTCACAGGCAACAAAACTGAGAAAAAAAGATGCTGTTATCCCATGTTTCCACAGAATTGTGATAGCCAGCTGCACTAAAAACATACTTCCTGATTTAGTTAGGTACCTCTTCGCATCCTTCTTCAAAATAACCCAGAAATTCTAGAACTTTGCTCCTCAGTTCCTTCCTTCTCCACAGATACTACACATTTCCTCCTTCTGCTTCTCTGAAAGTGCTGGTTACCACTCCAGTTGAAGTCCCACTTGCCACATCCTCAGGGTCTCTTTTCCTCTGTTTTTCTGTTGTTTCTTCTTCTTGCTCACTCGTGTGGGCTTGAGATTTCATGGGCATCTCTTCTTTCTTAGCTGCTTCCTGGAATCGTCCTTACTTATTTTGTGTACCCAATAGTCACAGCTAAGAACAACAACCACTGCAGCCACATGCCTTTAGGTCAATGGTTTGTTGTTTTTTTTTTTACTGTTCTTCTGTCATTTGAACTCTAAACTCTGATAATGTTGGGACTTCTTATGTTGTTGTTGTGTGGAATCTATCCAGTAATACTGTAGATATTATCAGAAAAGCTTTCTTCTTTTTTTATCCTTTTGTCTTTTCTCCTAGAATTGTGATATCTCGCTCTTTTGAAACTTTTTCTGTCTTCCCAGATGCAGTTCCAAAAGTAATAGAGACATTTTTTAACTTCATTCTCTCCTTTCTTTTTCACATCTGAATATTTTGCTCCCATTTGTAAAACAGCTTCAAATCTTTGCTATTTTAGACTGTAGTTCCAAAGTCATGACCTATTTATCCTTCCAACTCTTGCCAAGATTACCAAAACTACTCATGTTCAACCAGTGGGCTCTTTCTTCCTTGGCAATACATGGTCTGAATCACTCATCAAGGGAAAGAGTACTGTTACCACTGGAGAGCACTCTTATACAGCTACAAATATTGATTTATGTCCATCAGCTCCCTACTTCATCCCATTCTGTTCATTGTCTGAAACAGCTGGCAGGTATTTTAAGTGTTTGACCACTGGTAGTCATTAGAAGAGGTGGAGGAAGTTTTTTGGATGTCCTTCAGAAGACTGGATCCTGTTACGCTACCTTCCGTGTTCACTTCCTTTATGTGTTTGTGGGACAACAGCGCTAAGTTTGCTACTGGAGGTGGTCTGAAAGCTGAGGGCAACTTTGAAAGCTTTGTTTCCTGCCCCTTAACTCATGCTGTAAGGGGATCTGTGCTCTGTAGAGTCTAAGAAGTCATTTTAACAACTGCAGTCATTGCAAGAATTAATTTCCATCACTTTCTCCATCTGTTGATACTTTTTAATAAGAGAGGAGCAGTTCTGTGGTTAAGTGGTCTACCAGCAACCAGTGATGGCTTTCCTGAAATTTACCCAATTAATAGTTGGGTGGGTAACTCCAGGCTAGGATTTCAGGGGCAATTATAATGCAATTGCAGCAGATAATGCTCTTGACTATCATGGGATCATTGGAGTGGCTCAAGGCATTAGCAGGCAGCTCTCACAGGCTCCCAAAGCTATCTCATCTCCAGGCTGAACCAGCCCCAGTCTCACAGGAA
This sequence comes from Pomatostomus ruficeps, assembly GCA_013400735.1. Taxonomy (NCBI): domain Eukaryota; kingdom Metazoa; phylum Chordata; class Aves; order Passeriformes; family Timaliidae; genus Pomatostomus; species Pomatostomus ruficeps. Next base: position 51,247 of record VYZT01001491.1, read on the forward strand.
ATGCTCCAACCCTGGCTGTCCTGGTGGCATCCACTGATCTTACTCCAGTTCAACATCTATCTTGAACTGGGGTAGGGGGCAAAATCGAGCACAATATTTCAATTGTGGTCCAACAAGTGCCAAGTAAAGGGGAGTCATCACTTCCACTGACACCGCACCTCTGCTCCTGTGAGCACAGCCAAGGATGTTGCCTGCCTGCCTTGCTGCCAGTGGAATCCACAGTGCAGTGAAGATTCTTGCTTAGCCTAAAGTCTACCAGGACCCCCACGCCCTTTGTAACAGACTTGCTCCTGGGGCAGTCAGTACCCAGACTCCTTTGCTATCTTGTGTATGCCTGTAATGGTCTGGAAGATTATTTTAGTAACTCTCTTGAACTGGCTTGGCTTGGGATTCCCTGTACTTGATGTAACATCCTGCAAAATACCCAGAGAAAATGTAGTCTACTTTAATGGCCTATTTTGTAGCATCAGTTGAAAACAGGAACCATCCAGGATGGGGATCAAGTCTTGTGAAGATATATTTTTAATAGCAGAACCCGTTATCACTCTCTACATTTTCTGAAAATTATTGCAATCCAGCCTGACTATGAATCAGCAGTCATTAAATCTTACATTGTGAGTACAAGAGGCCAGATAATACATTTTGCCAAGGTCTCTCCAGTACATGCTGGAATGTGATGGCTCTTTAGGCTCTTTTGAGTGATGCATGTCACATACTGCACATAAAAAAATGTATGAGCACTCCATGTGATCATACCAAGCCTCTGAAGATTTCTTTGGCTCTTCAGTTGCTTAGCTCAGATTCACAAGTGGGATACAGCGCTTCATTCTTCAGCTCATATGGAAATGCTGACTTGTTTAATTTAAGAATTATTAGTGGGATTTTTAGAAGGGCCTTAAGTGACTTATGAACATAAGCCCCATTGAAAGTCAAATCCTACTTTCCATAAATATCAACCATATTTCTTCTGGTAAAATGTTTCTGGCTCAAGGGCCTCCTGCCAAAAACAACCTGTCTCCATTTCTAGACAACTTTCACCCTGCATTTTTGATATGTGCAATGTCCCCACAGAGCACAGCATTGCAGGTCAGGAAATGAGTGCGGAACAAAAGAAGCATAGGAAGCACTGTCGACTGTGTATCCGACCTGGGAGACAAGACATGGTGTGGCTGCGGCTGGGCTGTGAGAGCTGCAGCCTCCCTGGGACTCCAGCCAGGAAGTTGCACAAAGCCCAGAGCGAGAGACCCCCAACATTTTTTTTTTCTTCACATTGACAGATGTCCCTCTCTAGCAACCTGTTATGCTAGAGACAAGTTACAGAGATGACAAAAAATATCAGTCATGGATTATAGCTGTTTCTCTGACTGGTTCCCATTGTCTGTTTGCAGACAGAAAACAGGTGAGCTGCTTAGGCAAAGGCTGTGGGCAGTAAGAGACTGGGGACAATGAAGCCTGCAGCTGGAAAACACAGGAGGAGGTAGCAAGTCCTATGTCCTCTTCCTTTCCTCCCGCCCCTGCCTATACTGGCCATTTACTCTAACAGCTGATTCTTCCCCTTCCATTCATGGCTTGTGGAACATCTCACTGACCATGGTATTTGAAGATTTCCAAAATGATTTGAACACCCAGACCAAATACCTGACCAATTCAGAAATTCAGGACAAGGAGATGAGGGAAGATTTCTAAAGGGAAAATGTTACTGTGTCACCAGTTGGAAAAACAAGTATTTGCTAATGTCCTTCTGCGCTCAGGGCATCATCAGCACAGGAATTTTAGCATGGCCATCAATGGGCTACTGAGCCTCGGATGGGGAAGCATTTGCTGCAGTGTTGCAGTACCTCCCATCTTTAAAGCAGGTGGGTATCACCTCTCAGACACCTTTAATGTTACTTCATGTTGGATTCTTCCAATACTGAGAGACTGCAAATGGCATCTTGCCTTAAAAAAAATAGGTCTGCAACCTAAAATGTATATAAATGATAGCAAGTGTTTTGACATACAACTAATAACAAAAAATTAGCAATATTGCCATCACATTGGGTAGACAAGATGTACAGAACAACACTGGTTAAAAAGAAGTCAGTTTTGGGGACAGTGTGGGCTGTCTAGGGCTGTGAATACAGTAGATCTCAGCTTGGCTACAAGATCGGGTCTTCTCATCTTTCAGCTGAGGTTCTGGCTGAAGAATGCCACAGCTCCCTCTCTCCTGAAGATCCAAGTCCTTTTACAGCAAAAGTAAGGGTATAAGACTTAGAGAGAGAAGATGAGATGAGCCCCGACCATTACCTGAAGACAGTTTGGATCTCCCAACGCAGAAGTTCATCTGTGCCTCTGGCTGCATGGTATAGATTGACCCTTTGGGATCTGTTCCCATGTTCTTAGATGGAACAGGCCATTCAACAGACTAGAAAATATTGCTGAATGACACATTTCTGGTAAGCATAGGCTCATTCTCTATAAAAGAAGAAATGGAAGATTTAAGAGAGAAATAATGGAGAAAAAAAATAAATACACCTTTCTTGGTTTCTATTTTATTTTTGGAAAAGCAGACTACTACATTTGTGTTGTACTTTCTTAACAGATACCCAGAGACTTTTCAAAGGTTATTTTTGGAGTCATTAGATCTCATTCTTTCCTGGAGCCCTGGTCAGGTCAACAACACTAAGGAATAACTATTTGTACCCGATGAACTCTGCCTCTCAACCTCTTTGTCCTGTGGAGCAGGCACTGCTGCTTGAAAGAAGTCTAGCAGGGTTTGTTTTGGGGTTCAGCTTGTTTCCTTGAATCCCCTTGGAAAGGGACCATGGCAATTAGAAATATTAATTGAGCTGCAGAGAAACTCAGCCAGAAACTTGTGCTCTCCTTCAGGGAGCAGCCACAGAGACCTCGATGCCAGCTGAGGTCTGTGAGGTTTAGCAGGCTGCTAAACTCAAGGACAAGAGCCAGCTCAGTGCTGGGGACACCAGCTATGCTGTCAGCTTATGGCTTGTAATGCCAGTGTGACAAAGCATCCTCACATGTGTGCTCCTCCATGCTGGGCCTGGGTGCTCAAGCGCTCACATGTGCTGCTTCCAGGCTTGGTCTGTGCTGATTCCCAGCCTGAGAAGTGTCTCATGTAAGTGACATGCATGCTTGCGAGAGCGATGCTGAAACCCCAGCCCTGCTGGCCAAACCACCTCTCCAACTTCTTGGGCAGCCACTGGCATGAGGGAAGGCAGGAGGGGCCAAGATCTCACTTTTTTCATCTGCGAGAGCTTTGGTTTTAAACCTGTAACCTGAGGGAGGAATATTCAAGTTGTTCCCTCTTGTGCTCTATATTTTTAATATATAGTAGGAGATTCAGTAAGCCATTACTTTCCTTTTCCCCTCCTGTGTGATTAATTTTGCAAAGGAGTCTGCCTATGACAGAAATAGTGACAAACACAAGCAGCTCCTCACCTGCTTTCCAAATGTGCCTTTGGGGCCAGCCTGTGAACCATTCCATCACGCTGATGAAGAGCCACACAGGCAGCTTCCACCACCCTTGGTGGGAATGAAGCCCCTACCTTGCTGTGGTGCACAGAGGTGGAAGCTGGAGCAATGGTGCACAGGTGACACCGCCTGACTGGCAGCTGAGGAAACAGATGCTTGGCTTCATGCACTCAAGGGATGCCCACTTCTGGTAGGAATATCTCCCTATTAGTGGCTGGTGGGATAGTGACACAAGCATAAAGGCCATTTGCCCTCAGGATCTGACTTTATTCTACTTTACTGTAGCTGCAGCCTTAAAGAGTCTTGAAAAGGTTTTCCACACTAAATTAATTCTGCTTCAGCCTAGATCCACAGTCATGAAGTAGTCTTCTGGTTGTCCATGTTCACAAAATTGTATTGTGTTTAGAGCTGGCAGTGAACATTGGCTATAATCATTGAGTCTGTGTAAATGTTTTAAACAAAAGCAAATTCCATAGATGGCTGAATTTTAGCATACACCAGAACACACGTGTCTTGAAGGATTCGAGGTGCCTAATGTCAGGGACTAGTTAACTCCAGTAGCTGAAGAGATAAAAACAGCACTAAGGAAAGAAAATGAGCTCACCAAAGCTGATTCTCTATGATTTTTCGGGTTTCATATCATGCCTCCTGGATATAGATATCCTGTTTCATATGCTGTTTTGCTAAATGGGGCACAGAAAAAGGAAGTGTACATCTCCTCTCTTCACTGGCACTTCACACATAGTGGCCTCCATTTCCATCTCACGCTGAAGAGGAGTCTCTTGCCTACACATGGGCCTTCCAAATTTCCGTGAGGGAAGGACTACCTTTGGTTTGACACAGCCTCTTTTTGCAGGGTGCTACCTTGCTGTACCTGATGAATGAGTGACCCTCACTCACCCCAGACCTGGATCCTGCAGATGGAGAAGCTCTGCCATGTCCAAGCCACTAAAGGTGGTATGAATCTGCACATACAGCTGTTTTCCTGATGTCATCATGCTTTAATACACAATAACAACCACATCTGAAAGCCCTGCCTTGTGCATTCATCAACCAACCCTGGGAATCCTAACCTCCTGGTTTTTTCTGGTTTCTCTCTGCCCTGTATTTGTCAATGCCACACATTAGAGGGCAGGATGAGGAGTCTCTGCGGTGTCTTTAATACAACACAAGAACAGTGGTTTTCTTATTTCTAGTTTAGCCTTTGAGGAAAGATAACCTGAAATGGAATATATCCTGATGCATCTATGATGAATGACATAGATCTGTTTATACAGATGTTTATACAGTGTTAATTAAACCTACGTAGCTATTGTATTGCAGAGCAGCTTGCAGCATTGCAGAGATCTGCTAAGTGATCAGTGTTCTACAGAGATGCTGTGAACATTGGTTTCTAAAGTATAGGTGAGATCCAGCATGAATGTATACTAAAGAGATTTTCTGCAAAAAGTGAAAGATGAAACTGAGTTTGCTCTTAGCAGCCCATTTCAGCCCCCACTCCTGCTGCAGCCATGGGCACCCTTAGCATCACATGGTGGGAGAGGAATTGTGGCACAGATGGGTCAGAGAAGGCACATTTTGCACATCTTCACCTCCAGTCTCCCAGCTCATCCAACTCCCTCCTGCCTCTAGCAAATGTTATTTCCTTTAGCTCCATTGTGCAGGTGCTGACAAAATGCAGGCTTACAGCAATGTTTTTTCCACTTGAGGAAATAGGGAAGCCTGAATTAAGTCTTCCCTATTGATGTTTGCACTGTGCTATGTTTGTTTTGGTTTATTTTTATGTAGCTTACAGCTCTATTAATTCAGTCACATTTACTTCTCCTGCTCACCTACAAGCAGTTCACCATTATCAGCTTCTTGCTTTCTTACCATCCCTGTGTAACCATCAGGGGTGTGCAGCTCATTCTTTGCTCCTCCACATTAAAATCATTTGGAGGATTTGCTTTTGCTCTTCAGATTTTTACATCTTAATGCAGCTGCTGCTGTTCTCCTGCTTTCATATAGGCAACCATATCCTTGATTATTTTATTTTAAATTTCATCTGATAATTCAATTGACTATTCCAACTCAAAATCATATAGATCAGGCTAAAAACTATACTTTCATTTTACTGGGATCAGGAGGATGTGAGAACAGTGGTAGTCTGGCTAGAGGAAGTGTTCATACATCCCCCTGTCCCACATGTGACTGATGGCTTTTGCCTGCTCATGGCCCTCCTTAGCAAGTTTATACACTCATATTTAATACTTGATTATTTTGTTCCGTGAATTTTCCTAATGTTTTTTTTTTAACCTACGTAGCCTTTTAGCTTCCGCTGTGTCCTATGATAAGGAGTTGTACAGTGTAGCCATATTTAGGGTGAAAAAGTACCATCTTTTGTTTGTGTTGAACCTTTCAGCATGTTGCTCTTTCACCAAGGTGCTATTAGTGCTGTGCTTTATCACTTGTGCCTCTACAAGCTAAGAAAAGAAAAAAATCTCCATATATTTTATTGTTTTGGAACAAAACAAGTCATTTTGTAAGTAAAAATAAAATGGTTCATAATGAATATGATATAAAGTGTAAATTGCAAATCAGAGCTGACAGTTGAATGCCTGAAAATCCGATGTTGCAAATTTTCCCCTTTCTTTAAGACCTTTGAACAAATCATTGGGGGCTCACAACATCTGAAAGTGCTTAGGTGAAAGTGGCATGAAGAGGTGTGATCAAAGCCATTTTCATAGCAGACATAAAAATCATAGCATATCTGATTTAAAATGGGGTAAGCAAAATCTAACCTGCCTGCTGGAGAAGATTCCATTGAAACTAGTTTTAGCTATCATGAGGTAGCTCAAGTAGCATGTTTGGGACGCTGGAGATTTGGATCTAAGGCGAACCCTCACCAACAGGCATTTAAATACGCTAGAGACACCGAGTCTTGCAATGTTATGATGTTATGTATATGAAGAAAACTCACTTTAAATTATGCAGTCTGATGTTAGGATGAAGTTAAATTGCATACAAAATAATAATTTTCATTATCAGTTAAAAAATCACCCCGCATTTTAAAAAGCTGGTCGTAGGCATCCAGCAATGTAGGTTAAAAGAGAAGAAAAATCCCAAACTTTTTACCAAGGTAAAAAATAATGTGTTTAGCTTCAGGCACTCTTTAAACTGCCTCTTTTCTGAGAAAGGAACACAGATGTGTGAGATTCTGGATTTAGTTCCAAGCCAATACTCTTAATTAACTTCAAATTGTTTAAATTTATAACATCTTGGTGCAGGGATGTAGCATCCTGGGGGTGCACTGGGATGCACCCAGCTGTCAGTTGTTCCCAAAGTTCACCTGCAGCACCCCAAACCACTGCAAGGAGCAAACATATCTACCTCATAATGGCAAATTACTTCAATATGTGCCTGTTCTTTGGACATGAAAATAAGGCCAGAAGGGTGCTCATACTGGGAGGAATGCTTGGGATAAGAAATAGAAATATTGGTTAAAGCTTGAAGAGCACATTTTGCCACTGCTTTTAAATTACCCTGTGAATGACTGGGAGAAAGAAAAGTTACTTAGGAAATCCTGACATAGAGGTTCTGGAAGATGGAAACTGGTCCTAGACTGTAGCTCTCAAGGATAAACAGTAGGCAATGAGCAGGTAGGCAGACTGGTTTTTGTTGGGCCAAGGCATGGATTCTAGTGATATACAAAATGAAACTCAAAAGGGAGTTGACAATGCCTTCCTGTGGCCCCAGCTAAGGCTGCCACCTTCAGCTCCCAGGGTGTAGATGTCATTTGTTCATGCTGATGGTGTGCTGCACTGATGCTGTGGGCAGCAGCACCAAAAACAGGTCTGGGGGAAGTTAGTGTTTCTGCCCATTGTGGCAGGTGTGAACAATGTGCAGCAAACAGCACCTAGAGTTTCCATATGGGCACCCAGGGTAAAGGAGAATGTTATGCTACTGCTTACACTATGGCTGATGTCCCCCTTACATACCCGCCAAGGTCCTGAGGAAACTTGGGTGCATATACATGGAAGTGGGAAGTCTTTATCTTGGGCACAGTCAGTTGCAAAGAAATCTTCTGATCTATTGAATTTGTCACTTTATTATTGTTTATTGCAATCCATACATTTGTATACACATGCACACTTACACATGCTTTTTGTACCTGATTTTTCTCCTGTATTTCACTGGTGAGATACCTCTGTAACTTCAATAACTTCAGGAGTTTTGCTCAGAGCTAAAAGTACTGTAAATGAGTGGATAATCAAGTCTGCAGTGTCACCCCTCAGTTTCTGGGCTACATGCAGACAGTGTCCTGAGGATGTATCTGTGCTGAGTCCCATGCCGTGAGGAGATCCCCAAGCAAGCAGCCAGAGAGCAAGCTCTGGATGGCTGTGTCAGTGTGCTGTGATGCTATTAATTAGTCCTGAGTTAATTAGCCCTTGCAAGTGGCAGTGTTAACTGGGCTGTATGGCTTTGGGGACCCTGTGTAGTATCTCTGAATAGGACTGTGCCGTGTCATGCCTTGAGGATTTACCACCCCCTTCTGAGCCAAAGCAAGATCTGCCACACTTTGCTCCTGTGCCACATGGGTAGGACAGGGGATTTTGGTAGGAAGTATGGTCTGTGTTGCTCAGAGGAGCAGTGAGGAAGACTACAAAGTGAAAGGAAAATGTTGTGGCAAAGGTCTGTAGAGTGGGTCTGAGTCACAGGGAGAATTTGAAAAGGTAAGAAGCAGGTTGATTATTTTTTGTCATGGGACTAAATGAAACAGACTCAAACTAAAGAAAATGAAGCATCTTTTCAAGCAATGGATAGTTAAGAAGTCAAACTCCCTGCGCCAGTGTTTTGTGTGTGTTGGACATGTATACAGGCCTAAAAAGCTAATTAGACAAATAAAGGAAAAAGCCACCCAAAGCTGTCAAATTTCAAGACTCACTTTAAGCTAAGGAAGTCTTGGAGCAGCAGTCACTTGAAGCCAGGAAACCATATCAAAGACAAGTCACTACTCCATTGCCCTAATCTTGCATTTTTTCCCTGTAATTTGCTGCTGGTCAGAGATGCTGCCAGCCCTGGCTCACAGGAGTTTTTGGTCTGTCTCAGTAGAGCTCTTCCCAGGTGTCACTGTGCCGTATTGGTGTTCCCCCATCTCCAAGGAGATTCCTGTGGTTAACTTGAAATAATATGCCTCCATCAGAAGTGTTCAGCTAGTAGGCATGTCCTTGAAAGAGGAAGAATCAGAATCATAGAAATACAGAAAGTCTTGGGCTGGAAGGGACCTTAAGGATCATTTGGTTTCAAGTCCCCTGTCACAGGTAGGGATGCCACCCACTAGTTCAGGTTGCTCTGGGCCCCAACATTAGGATGACAGAAAAAATAATAATGCAAAATCGTGTCATTTTTTTCATGTGGGGTTTTACCCATACTGCAGAAGAAATGCATGCCACCAGCTCATGACTTACACTGAGAAAAATTATAACATAGCCCACAAAGAGCATAGAAAGAATATGTTGCTTGGATAAAACTTTAGGCCAACTCATATCAACTTAAATAGTGTAGGAATACAGTACCAAACACAAGACACTCTGTGTCTCATTCTGAGAAAAATTCAAGCATGTGTTGCCACAGACAGGCTAGCACCTGCATTTTTGATCTTTAACAAAAGCTCTTGCGTAGTAACTTCAAATACTACAGAAAGATCTAGTAGCATCTGACAAATGAAGTAAGCAAAGAGTCGTGGAGCTGTAATGCTGAGCAGGCTGATTGATATTTGTCAGGCTTCCAAAGCTCTGCTCCATCCCTACGTTCAAGGCAAGCAAATGAGAAAAAGGAAATTCAGAAAAGGATGATAATTAGCAGTATCTCCCTCAGCAAAGGCCTTTAAGGTTTTCAAATTGGCTCCTGTCTTTCTCAGCCTGACAGGAATCAGCCCAGAGAAACTGTGTGTATGAAAAAATTTCTGTAATTTAACAACATCATTCATATGTTCAGGAACTCCTTTGAAGAACCAAGTGAGCCAGGAATCCAATGAACAAACAGTTGAATGTAACCTCTGGATAACCCTCTAATCTTCTCTATTCCCCTTGAAAATCTGAGGAGGAAAACACTAGAAGACAACAGATTGAAACAGCCTGACCAAGGGAGCTGCTGGCAGACAGCTAGGCATGGGTGTTTCTCTTGTTTGCAAATTTTAGCAATTAAGAAAGTGTTGAAAGATTCTGAAAACATGTTATCATTGAGAGAAGAGAGACTCCTAGGATTTAAATGCCAGACAGAAATAGGGTAAAAGACTGATTGGCTTTAGTTGATGACAAGTCAAAGGTAAATTCAAACTTTCCCCTCAAACAACATAAGCTGTCAAATATGAAAGTGAGCGAGTCATTCTTCTTCTGATTTCACAGACTATGAATACCAAAGTAACACATACCATAACAACAAGGCAGTGATGAGAGGAACTCTAAAACTCCATCTGATCCTCCATATGTTGCAAGAGAGTTTCTGAAGGAGACAGAGTCTGCAGTGAGAAGAAAATGTCTGAAAGACTCCCGAGATGGTTTTGTGCACAGATACTACCAGGACAAGGAAAGCAGAAGTGAAAAAAGCCAGATATTGATTAGGAAAAGCTGTGACTAAGGTTAAACATTTACAAATAACCCATCAAGCAGCTAACATCTAATCAAAATCATAGTCTTTCATTTTATGCCAGAAAACTAATTATATTGAATTAAGCCAAAAGAACAAAGGTATTTGGAAATAAAATATGTCAAAGGATGAATGAATCATCATTAATCTTAAATTCATGAAGAATGATGACCTAGTCACCAAATCAAATATGGGTTCACAAATGTAATTAAGAAAATCAAAATAATCCTGCATCAATCATTAAACAATTAAAGCATGGGGAGTAATGAGAGAAATGATGACAGTCAAGAAAAAAGGAAACATCTAATCATTGTTTTCTGAAAAACAAAAAGTATGAATGACTGAAAGGTGAGCATTGCCCTGAATTAAAAATCTCAATATGCCTTTTGACTCTCAGTTGCTGTTGATCTCCGGTCTCATTGTCTGCAAAGAAAGCTTTGTTTCCACTTACTCTCTTCCCATTAGAAGGACATAATTCACCTTGTGGAGGTGTTGCTATATCTTGGGGCAACATGATTTGATCTTGCCAAAGTGACTCAGCAGCATAATTTGCTACTGAACTTCTGACCACTCTTCTAAAAAAGTGTATCCTTGGTCCCACAAACTAGGAGGAAGGTTGTGTGAGAACAAGAGTCTGGAATGAACACAAAAATTAAACAAGTAGACCAAGAAGGAAGACATCATTAGATTAGAGACATGTAGTATTCCAGGGCTCACTTGTTGGACACAGCCAACACAGTGGCCTGTATGGCCATAAGACTTTGAATAATAAGCATCTTGGAAATACTTAATGTTTTAAATCTTAAAGTAAGCACTCTACATTGCTCCCTGAGGTCCATGCAAAAGTAATGGTTTGGTAGGATGCTCAGCAGGAACCCATGCTGCTGGCAAAGTCAACAGCACCATTTCTATAGCAGCAGATTCTTTCCCAATAGCTCAGTGATTCTTATTTGTTCTGATTTGGGCATCCAGTAGGATCGCTGCCCAAGCAAGTGTGACATCTACAGCAGAAACAACCATGACTGGGCTTTGCTTTACACCATCCCAGAGAAGTTTGCTGTTGAAAACTTATGCTTAGAAAATAATGAATAAGAGAAGCATCACAGACCAGCCCAAACCATCTTGATCCTGCCTAAAATTTAATTGAGTGCTCGTAAGAAAAACAATGGTACAAAGGAAATGCCTTTTCTTGCAGAAAAGCAGAATTCTGTCATCTCTTTGTCCTACACGTGGACTGGATGAACCAGAAAAGACATTTTACTCTTGGTGTTTTTATCCCAAAATACATCTAAGGATTGGGATATTACTCACATAGATGATTGATTACTACAAAAGCCATCTGTTTTATACTTGAAAATAAATAGAGAATGAAATATCTCAATGTATTTCATTTTACCCTTTACTAAACTGCATTTGTGTGCTTAATGTTAACCTTCCCATTCAAATGCCATTAGCTGCTAATTAAGATGTTGATATGCTGATTGTATATCTTGCAGTAGAGATGATTTGCAGGCACTTACTAGGTGTTTATCAAACTCCAGCACACATATTGGTTTACCACATGTGTGGCACATTTAATTTACTGAACACTGTCCCAGTTCTCCACTCTTTTTTTTTCTTAATACATAATGAGCAAAACATAGCAAGTTGTCAGGAATAACCTCAGAAGAGAAGTAAAAGTAAGTGACCTAGGCACCTATGATTTCAAGAAACCTAATTGAGAAATCTCTAAAACTATCCCAGCACATTACTAAGAAAATGAATAAGCCCTCTGAATTTGTCTACAATTTACACTGTCCGATAGTCAAAGGCAGAAGTCTCCATAATGTTAAAGGTTTTTTTTCAAGTAACTTCCTTGCTGCTGGCATGAAGAGTTTAAATCAGAGAAAGGCAGTGATGATTCTGCTAGTGCAAAAGCAGTTCGGCAACACAGGGTACACTTTCACAGGACTTTTTAATATAATTTATGAATATTTGCTCGCAACATAATTGTCTGTTCTGCTGACATTTTCAAAGCAACACTGTGATTTGTTGGGTCTCCTGAGAGTCCAAGTACAAAACTGATAATTATATTAAATATACATAGACAATAAAGAGTGTGTTTACATAACTATGCCCATAAATATCTGGTTGAACAGTCATTGTTCTCAAAACCCTTTTAAGCAGCTCTCAGAGGGATCCAGTTCTAATGACATGATGGTTTAAAAGATGTTGCTCAGTCTTGTTCCATATTTAATTAACTTTCCTTTTTTAAACTTGTGATGGTGGAGACAATAACAAATAGCTCTGAAAAGAGAGTGAGCTTTGAAACATGAGTGAGACCTTGTCAGGCTTTTGTGTACCACACACAGAAGAAGATCTGCATACAAGAGCTGGTGGCCAGGGACTGTCCAGTTCCTGGGGGACTGCACTGCTGTAGCACTCACAGTTCACTACAACTAATGACAACAGCAGCAACAATAATAATAATTAAAGAAATCTTCTGCATTCCAATAAGGGAAGTGACATAGGGAGGGAAAGTGAATGTATTAAATGGAATTGGTAGAATAGGCCTAAACGTGTTTATTTTTGTGCTGCTATAGAGCAGTGAAGCAAATACTTTAAAGAGAATGGCACATTGCCCACTAAGATGTAAAGGGCATGTGAACATTAATCGAGCATCAGTGTATGACTGAACACATTAAGCAGGAATCAAGGTAACATTTCTAAATTCATGGACAGTCTTATTCTATGGAGTCCTTCACATTGCCTAATCCTAGAAAGGGCTGCTACAGCAGCACAATATTCTGTTTTCACACTGAGGTATTTTTAATTGTCACCAATTATAATTCATTTACTTTTATGTGTCCTGGTTGTCACAATATTAACATTTTTAAGTCTTTCCCTTTGCAGGCTGTAAGAATCTATTGTGACATCTCAATAAAGTGGGATTCAATCAAGGTGTGAATGAATTGTTAATCTTGTTATAAATAGAAAATGCCATATGTTGGTAAAGAAGGGACATCTTCCTTTTTCTGTTGAGGACAGTGGTAATGAAACAAAGTGAGTAGTCATGCCAGAACTACTAATAAAGTCCAGTCACTGAGACATAGAAAGGACTTCAGCTGTCCCCCTTCTATTAAGAAGGAAGGGATAACTATTAATGTGTCCTAAGCAGACCTTTTGAAACATTTTTCATGGGGTTTGCAAATTGACTTGGAAATCAGGGAAAGCAGTGAGAACACTGGGCTTGGAGTAACCCAAAGAAATTCTGATAACTTCCATGTGGACTGAACAACCTAAACTGGATTGGAAAGTCTAACTTACAGGAAACTGGCTACGAACACATGTATGATGGTAGAAATCCTGGGTTTGGGTGGCTGAATGTCATAAAGGCCTCATACATGCTTATTCCCAGACCATCTTTTATTCAGATAAAGAATCAGTGCATTTCCTCATAGATCCAGTGCTCAGATACGGTCTGGGTAGGTTGCTTCACTTCTGCAGTTATATCTGCTTTAGGTCTGTGATATTTCCTAAACATAGCTCTGGCAAACAAGCAGAAGGATTAATTGCTTTATTAAACTATCACTTAGAGCAAAACTCATGTCCACTTGAAATCTTGGGAATATAGCCAGTCTCAGAGGTAAAAGGATACCTTGTCCATCAATCTATCCACACAACCCTTGAACAGATTTATCCTTTTACATTAGGCTAAGGGCATGAGGAGGAGCTTCTCTTAGCTTTTGCTAACCCAGGGCAGAGGAAGGCATGCCACAGCTGAAATGCACACATGCACAGAGAGCGCCATGTCTCTTCTTCCAACAGGCAAGATGATCTGCCTCTCATGTTAATTTTTCTAAATGCTGTGCAAATTCCCCAAGTAATACTCAGCTCTCACTGGGAAGTTCGGATGTCTTCCATAATCTATTTAAACTGCTATTTAGGTATCACTGAGAAACCTGTTACTTTAGAAAAGGTAAGAGGATTCCAGCACTTGACACCAGCAGCCAGCTCTCAGAAGCCACCTGGGGCTGCCCATGGCCACAAGACCCCTCTATTCCCCTGCGCCAACCTCAAGGGACAATTGAGGCATGAAGTCTTCATCACATTTGCTGTTGCTGTGTTTACTGTTCCTTTATTTACATATCTAGATATTCAACATCTTTGCATGTTTTGCAAGCTGTCATGACATGAGATGCTAGTAATAGACTATGTTTTGCTTGCTAACATATTTTTGACATATTTTAGCTTTTGATTATAAGATTGCATCTTTCCTTGCTACCATCTGTCTCAACTCAGTGGCACTCTGGCATTTACAAAAACAGTAGGGTGTAATATTTCTTATATACTTGAACTCTACTACAAACATGTTATTTTCAGTCTTAACCAATATGTCACACTTTCACACATGAAGGTTGAAATGCCTTATATCCTTTAAAGTATCTGTCAAAAATAAAGAACATATCATCACATTCAATTTGGCTGAGATGAGTAATATATTAATGAGAATAAGAATGGGAACGATTTTTGACTTATAAATAGAACTGGCATTTTACAACCCTTGTGTATTCATGCATGCATTTATCCTTTTGTCAGCACAAATGAGATATTCATACAAAACCTGGTAATTTCTTTCTTGTATTTAGCAAAATCTGCCCAATACGTGAGCAATTCTAGACGTTTGGACTTGTTGTGATTTGTGGCTGTTTAAAGGCAGTATTTCAGCAGCACTGGTTGCCACGGGATAAAACCAGAATTCCAGCAATAGGATAAGATACTAGAATAGCTGGAGAATGTTTTTTTGGTCCTCTTTTGTAGGTGAGCTGTAGTAGTGGGGTAGGCAAAGAGAGATTTTAGCCCCTTTTTTCTCCTTGAAACTGCAGGCAGTCAGGAGTCAGTGCAGACCTGAGCAAAGCTGTGAGGTGTTGTGAGAGTTCCCCTGGGGTGTGGTGCCATTGAGCATCACCCCACGGTGTGCACCACCTCCAGCTCTGCTACGCATGCCAGAGGAAAAGGTGAGGGATGTCAGCTTAACAGCACTGCTGGCAGAGCTGTGGTGGCTCCCTCTCGTCAGTACCAGACCCAGCTCACTTAAGTGATATTGCATTTAAATTTACCGATAATTATACACAGAAGATGAGTGGTGACTCCTCTGACAACTGTGTCAAGTGTGTAATTATGAACTTGCTGAGACAAGACAAATGAAAGAAACAAATAAACCCAGAAAACTGAGTATCACCCTCAAGCACACGTTGCTTTGCAGTGGGCCAGCAGATCTGTTTCTATTATTACATTTATTTCAATGCCTACCTTTGAGAAAAGCGACCTATTCTTACTGAGCCGTGTACAGATCCTGATACAATGGGATTCCAGATCTTGGTGGTTCTTTAACTAATACAGCAGCCATAATAATGATGCTACTTTCTGAGGAAAAAGACAAGACAAAAAGCACGCTTACACATAATGGTAAACTGAATTTATTTCCTTTTGGAAAACAATTCCAGTAATCTCCAGGTTCAGACCGCAGAGTAAACATTAATAACAGTAACATACAGGTTAGTTCAACTGATTCAAGAATTTGGCCGTGTGAAATCATTAAGGAAAGTCTTGAACACTCAAAGCTTCAAATGGTATCCAGGAAAAAAATTCTTTGACAAACTACATAACAACTATTGCATATATGGTAATGCTATCTGTCATATCGCAAGGCTTACAAATATATATACGGGCCTTATTCAACTGTGGGTTCCTGCTCTGTGAGAAAGAGTCTTTTAATATTTTTTGCAAGATTCTTCAGCAATAAAAAATAGTCTTAGATTCATCCATTTGTATACCAAAAGAGAGATTTCTAGACTGAAGTTTAAACGAAAGGGAGGCCAAACAGAGCTGTAATGGAACATAGCTATTACCTTCTCCCTCCTCCTTAAAAATGATATTTTTTCTTAAGCTGTTTTTTTCCGCTCACACAGTATTATTATTATTTGTATCTTTCTTGAATAGGGCCCAAGTCCACTTGTCTTTATAAGACCATTTTAGTATCAGACAACATAATACATGTGCAACACTTTATATACAGGAAGTCTATCCGGTGCTCAAAAGTTCAAACACATGAACATCCAACAATTTCGATAATACAAGTTTTATGGTACAATACAATGATTCTGAATAATATACATTAACAATGAAAGTTTCGTGCAAAGAGTAAAATGTGTTCCCTTTTTGTGCCACAAAGGATTCTCTGGAAGAGATGGGCCTTGCACTAACTGCTGTGCTGGGTCATCGTATGATTCTGCAACAAAAACAAAAGAAACAACTTAGTCACAGGACAGGCATTTCTGAGCGAAAGAAGGATGCAAAAACAATTCCCCCAACATATCTTGCAAAATGATGGGCTGAAAAAAGAGTATTCTCAATTCCTCCTTGTTTAAACTAGCCAGAAACAGCACCATTATGGAAGAGAGGAGTTCTCCCCAGCTGTTTCACACCAGTGTTCTTTACGTGTGCCACAAGAAGAGCAACACACTCTCTCCAGGCAGGGTGTGGGCTGACTCACCCCAGTGACACTGCAGACCAGGTCAGTAGTTCTGGTGTCCGCTTACACACAGCTCATGGTTTATGCATTGCAAAAATGAGAAGTGCATTTGCCATGAAAGTCTTGTGCTAACTGGCCTGTGCTTCCTAGACTGTGGCACTGCTTTAAATGCACTCCTGCAGTAAAACCTATTTCCCCCACACGGTATGGCACAGTGTAGTCTGGTAAGAGTCACTCCCTGCTAGAGAGCTCAGAGACTGATGAGAAAACAGGAGGGGTTGGCACAGCCTGCCCTTTGGTTACCAAAAACTACAGGTATTTTTCCTCAGGTAACTGCAGTGTCTTATGTGTGGTAACACAGCATGGACTTCGGAGTCTTAAATTCTCCTTTTCTGTACACATGATCACCAAATCAAGCAGCAAACACCAGTTGCACTCTCTTTCCTACCACCCCTCAAACTGAGTTTACCACTTTCAGAAAGATGCTACTGTGCTGCCTGTACTGGCTCAGATCCTTCACAAGCATTGACCTAAGAGCAAGAGACCAAACCAATACATCTTCAGTTTTCTACAGTGTACACTGGATCCACAGAAAACTAGAAAATGTCTATGAATGCTACTTCTCAGACAACAGGGCAGTCACTGATTAGTGATGAATTTTCCCCTTAGTAATCAGGGCCAGTGACCCAGAGGACAGAGGTGTCACATCCCAGGATTTGCTCCCGGCAAATCCAGACCCTTCACTCCACTTTATTAAGTTAATCTGTCTTTAAACCTCTTTGGACTAACGCACTTTAGGATGAACCTGTTCCCAAAAGACAGTCATAATTTACAATAAAGTGAACATCTACTGAACCGTACCCTCCAGAGCCACCCATGAAAGTGCACATGAAAACAGCCTTGGTGAAACAAATGTGAAATACAGCGTGACTGCAGACCAGCCTGAGAATCCTCTCTCCCGTCCTCCTTTGCTCTCCCTAAACTGTGCATGCACACAAATAATAGTTCATGGGACATTTGGCAAGAAAAGAACCTTACAGTAAGACTGAGGAATTTTTAACATAGTGCCATTCTCAAGATTAAAGGAAAATGACCCAGTGACACTCAAAGATGCAATTTCCAGATGTGAATACAAAATGATTTAATGCTGATGGCAGGAATTCCAGACTGTCCAAGGCCAAAGAGTGTTAAAAAAATACGCTCCACCACTTGTTTTCATCTAGTTCCTCATCCTTCCCATAAAATAATTTCAAAATGCTGTAAAGCAGTAACAATAGATGCAGCCAAAAATGCTGGCTGGTCACAGGTAACGGGCTCTGACTTTAAAGCACAAAAACAAGGAAATTAAGAGTTAAGCCTGACAGTCAGTCCTTTTGTTATCCTGTTGTGTCCATTTATTGCAGCACTTACAGCATAACACCACAGGCTTACTGCAGACCCTGCAGTACCAGAAACAACAGGACAAGTTAAATATGGGGTGGCAGCCTGAATTCTGATTTTCTTCTCTGCTTCTGAGCAAGTGAAGTAATATACCAATTGTTACATTGCAGACAGGTATCTGGGGGGGGGGTCTTTTGTTTCTAGTCTACTGAGAACAAGCATGTCAGTCATGCCCATTTTTTATTTCTTTTCACTAAGTGAAAAATGCATAATCAGTATGAAGCTGGATGAACAGTTGCATATGAAGCAGTCAAAAGGTGTTTTAGAATTGCAGCCATAACACTCGCTGCAGTGACATTTTTGATTAAAAAATAAAAATGCTCAAATATGAAGGAGACAAAATAAAACACAGCATAAGGACTGACTTGCCCCAGCTCTCAGTGTCCCTGACTCCTGTGCCCTGGTACAAAATGAGATTCTCTGGAGATAATGAAGAAATAATAGAAAAAACCCAAACAAGTGTTGCAGAGGAGAATGAGACAGGACAGGATAGGAACATGAGGAAATACTCTGAATAGTTTAGGCCTTAAAAAGGCAACTACACATGTTGTAAACAGTCAAAACAAAACATGGTTTCCAAAGTAATTAAGGCTCCCCAAACATGAGGGACTAGGGACAAATACCTATTTGGCTAAGTTGCAAAAAAATACGAAGTGGAAGCACTTCAGGAGGATAATATTGACAAGACAAGTAGGCAAAGGATGGGAGGAGAGAGATAAGAAAAGGAGGAAAATTCTGTAATCCCACAGAGAGCCATATTCCACTCCACCAAAAGCCATCTATTGGAGACCCCATGTCTAAGTGACTGAAAATTGCAAACATTAATCCCAGTTATGAACTGTTGCTGTTTTTATGAGGGGTGTTGTGTTTAAAAATTTAGGGTAAAAATTCTCCTCTATTATCTACACAGCAGATCTCGACTCTGATAGTGTCTTTGCCTCGTGTGCAGCAAGCTCCCGCCTCCCTGGCAGGGGGAGATCAGGCAGGCGGGGAAAGCGGAATTTGGAGCTCCCGCCGGCAGGGACGCGGCAGGGACGCGGCAGGGCCATGGGAGCGCGGCACACCCAGAGAGAGCACAATATTACACTTGAGATCCCGTGTGGCTCGGAGAGCGCGCTGCCCTTCACTAAAGACACACCAGACAAGCCTGAAACACGCCTCCTCCTGAAACTTCAACTAGTTTGCCTCAGTTTGGAGCAATTAGTGCATCCACTTGCCAAAGAAAAGTCATTTAGGGAAGTACAGGATGTATCATATCCTCCCCTTCTTTGCCTCCCTCAAATCTGATTGTGCATAAGCACATCTGTTTAATTATGTGGTAGTCTCCCTACAAAGCAGAAATGTCAACTTCCTGCTTAGCCATGGAAAGGGGAAAATATTTTTTCTCAATATAATCTTTCCTGGACTTCAGCAACAGCTGTGTTCCAATTTCCAAGTGCTGGGATCTCATGAGGAGACACTAGTTTGCAAATAAAAATGCAAGCTTTGCATGCACAAAATGGAGGAACAGGGAAGCAGAAGGTATGTGTGTGCCACTGCATTTGTTATCATGTAGACACAAACCAGGAAAACTCCTACATCCCCAATTTGTGTGTCTCAGTGTTATCTGAGAAACAGGTATATTACCTGGGAAAACCGGAATTCAATATATTTCACAAGCAAAATAAACTCTTTAAGTGCATTTGCCCTATTCCTAGAAATAATTATTTTTGATAACTGAATCCAGAATCCCAGCTGTTACGTGACCTACTATAAAATTACATGCCACCACTTTTCTGGGTGAAAATGCTTTGAGATGTCCCTGTTGTTAGCATTAAGGACTTGAAAACATGCAAAGAATTTCAGGATAATACTGTGTGGAAGAATCTCCTTGGCAAACAAATACAAAAAGGCTTCTTCGCAGAAAGGCTTGAGACAAAAGAGGTAATAATATTTCTTGTTGTTTGGTGCATGCCTTTGTGTTTCAGAGGGAACATGAGAAGTAATAGCTAGCAAAAAGTTACTGCCCACAGCATCAAAATTAACGAAGAAAAAAATACCCACAGATAGCCACAGACTCAGTAGCCCATTAGAATCCTTAATGTGAACTGCGGTTGCATTCAATTTAAGTGGGACTTCTGTGTTTTATGACTGGCTGAAACAAGACATGGCTGTACCTGACAAACAGTGCAAAGAGGGTACACGTGAAGAGGTATAAAGATGAAATGTAGATGCATTATTTCAACAGATGGTAACAGCACCACAGCAGCATGTTATTTTTTCCTTAGTTCAAGAACACAAACATGAGTAATCAATCATCACTGATTAAGTAATTATGGTACCCTACATGTTATCACTTATCTGGAATCCTTTATCTGTATACATTACAGACCATCTTGTATTTTTTTGCATTCAAAAAAATAAAAATGCACCCCACCGCACTGCAATCCAGCTCTAGGTTGTAAAACAGGACTCTACATTACTATCAACCTCTAAGCGCTACAATTTACTTTTTTTTTTAACAAAAGCAATTGGTTTCCAACAGGCTGGATAATAAGTCTTTTGACCTGCATTCTTCTTTGACCCATTAAGGTCACCCCTGTGCTCGGGCATATAGCTGACTTAGGAAATGCCTGCAAGTCCTGCATTTCATCTCCTGCCCACTCAAAATAAAGCTTTCTTTAAATGTGTCTGTACGGGTCCCTGAAGACCAGGGAGGCATCCCTGTAGTGGGCAATGGAGGGACAGAAGCTTCTGCCTTTATTAATGAATGCAGACCATTATGAGTCTGGCTGGCTCCTGCACTGTTCCCAGAAGCATATACTGTACGTGACTTAAAATGCTAGAATATTGACACAAAGCGAGCTGGGCACCCCTAAGGAAAATTACTCCTTGGATATAATGTAGGCTCGTAACAGCTATTAGAGTACAAAATAAAACCCTCTGGGATCAAACTGACATATACCGCATTCTACCTACTCCTCAAACATTAGAAGAATTTCTTTGTGAAGGCATTCTCAAGGACAGCATTAAACTGACTTTTGTAGCAATCTGCAACAGCTTTTTGGCTTACAGCTTTTAGTACTAAATCTCTAGTTTGAATCAATATAAGTACTAAATCTACCACATTAATCAATACATTTAGTTCAATACACGTTCTATTAAATTATACTTTCTAATCAAGATTTTCTGCTTCTCTTCCCTTCCTTTTTATTCCAACTTCTTATCCTGTACCACACTTTTCAAACTGTCTGCAGCTAAGAAGAGGGTGTTGGATTTTCCAGAACCAAAGGGGAAGAAACAAAGGCTCATGGAAAGGCAAGCCTAGCAAAACCTATCACAGGATCAACACGGTTTCCAGAACTTCGGTCCAATGCTTTATTACTTAACTGGTTGTCATGACCTCTCACGCGGAAAGCTCTGTATTGGACACTGCTGGAATACTATACCATGTGGAAAGGTGAGGGAGGAGGGAAGAGGAGTATTAAGTTGTAACACCAGAACCAAATAACTGAAACTTACTCAGACTGAACTATAAAAAAGGTATCACAAAAGGTTATTTTTACACTGTTCCTTCAGATCTGTGCTGCTGCAATATTGCAGCACAGAATTTCTTGTCAAGGCCCCATTATATTGCTGAAGGATTCTTTCCTGGTAAACTGTAATATGATTATACCCAAGGATTGAATCGATGAGTTACTTAGATTTGTACGATACTAAGATTAAATACAAACTATAAATTAAGATGTAAAAATACATTATTTAGTCCAGGTCTTTGGGGATATGTGGAACACTGGAATAGAAGGTGTCTCCAGCAATCTGAGTGATGTATGCAGTTGCAGTAAATGACTTTTCCACACCTGTGTTAGATTTGGTGGAATGCAGCTGTTCTTCATAAGCAGAGAGTATGAAACACAATGTCAAGATGATAAACATGCATATTGCAGGCATGCAATGCATTTGCCACTGTCTTATTGATCAAAACCACTGCGCTCGTGTCCCTCGCTTACAGTCAGTTTCTCTTTTTCCTGTCTCCATATAATCACTGTGAACCTGCAGAAAAACTGTTGCGTTTTCTTTTGACATTTAACATCATCTCACGCAGCTCACAATAGCGTCTTATAATACTTTCTAGGTGACACTATGTCACTATTAAACAAAAAGGTGAAATATCATAATAAAAGAGAAGAACAAGAATTCATAGAATTTAAAGACAGAAAAGACCCATTAGGGCGTTTTCTCCACCCATCTTGCCAGTGTTGGATTATTGCCTATAGTGTAATTTCAAGTGTTTTGCCCAGTCCAATTTTAATTAGAGCTTCCAATGCTTCTCTTGGGAGACTATTTCACAGCTTCACAGACCTCAGGGTTAGTATTTTTTTCCTGATGTTTATCCCAGGAGAGGAAGAGGCTCAGCCAACCCCAAATCAGACTTGAAACCAAATCTGCATAGTCAGGAGCTGGTTTCTGTAGAATATCTGGGCCATTTTGAAGCATCTGAAAGCAGCAAACTTACTTTCAATGTCCCAACACATTGTGGCCCTGGCTCCACTGCTGCTGCAAGCAATTAAGAATATGCAGTTATGTGGGTTTCTAAGGCTCAGTTGCTGTATAGGTAAAAATGTAGTATAGGTGGGATTGGAGTTCACGTACTAAGGGTAATGACTTCCATAGCGCACTCCACTAAATGAATTAATTGAAGGTTAGGGACATATCCAGGTTCATTCTATGATTCTGTAATCCTTAACTGTACTGACAGAGCATCTATGAACACTCAGATTGTAAACATTTCTGTCTTTTTCACATATGTGAAATACAAAAAGAGCAACTTCAGTTGAAGATGATTAACAAGTGAGTCTTTATTTCCCCTCTCAGGCCCTACCCTTCCTTTCATAAAACACCAACTACAAGAAATTAACTTTAATTACTGTATCTGAAATGTCAGAACTAACAAATGTTTCTGATGTGTTTCACCCCAGGAATTACAATGCTTCTGACACAAATGAATATATATCCGTATTTCAATGGTCACACTTATGCTGAGTGAATGAGGGAGCTAGAAAAGAGATGATGTCTAATAGTTTTTCATAGGTGAAGAGACTGAATGGAGACTTTGGAGTTCTAGAGGGAACAGAATAATTCCAGGCAAAATGTCCCTGCCACCAGCATCTCCAGTACAGTAGTGCAGCTGGCAGAGCAGGAGGAGTAACAATGCATTTATAAATACACTGAAGTAGGCATGGAGTTTCATCCAGGCCAAGTTTGCTCACTGGCACAGACCTAAAAAAATACAGTCTCTGAAACTTCAGATTCCCAAGGAAATTGATCTGAACTAAGCCAGAGCTATTTCCACAACAAAAAAGGGGCCAAATCCCAAGAGAATCTGTGTTCCCCTAAATACCATTTATGTGTGGTGAGTTGATGTTTACCAGCCTTTGAAAATCAGGTCTGTTCTCAGACATGATGGCCAATTAAGTGGTCATCTTAGGACATGACTGACCACTGTTGACAATGATAATTTAGGAAAGTCTACAGTGAATTGCAGTAATTCATATAAATTAATTCACCTAAGCTATGTGATTTGATATTACGTTAATGTTTCTGAAATAGCATGACTGCTAATCAGATTTTTCTCTTTATCATATTTATGTAAAACTCTCAGTGTTCTGGTTCTTCTACTCAGCATTCCCAGCTGGGCCAGAGAAAAACTACCTGTAAAAAAATCTCAAATTGGAGAGCATGTTCTCAGGCATGTAAACTGAAAATTAAAACCAAACCCAAACCAACTCAAAAACCCCTGATACCTATTTTTCTTTAGAGACTTCTAGTAAGTTACTAGTAAAATGTCAATGATTCCTTTTGGATTCATTACTATATGCAAGTACATATATCACAGATTTGTTGTATGGAAAAGAATGACATAGATTCCTGGGTACAGTAAATAAGACTTTCATCATTGTCACCAGAAGAGAACAGACACAAACACAGATGCCTGTTCACCATCCTTGCACCTTCCTCATTATGAGCATTGGCAGGGGGCTCCCAGCTAAGCCTCTGACATAAATCAGAGTAGCTCAAAGGCTGTTTTAACCTATGTGCCAGGCAATCACCTCCCATAAACCTCCCTTACCCTGCCTGTTCATGAAATGCAGTGAAACTTGCAAAAATGTCTTCCACTTCAGGCCAGGTGTGCCTGGCTGCATGGGAAAGGTGTGTGCATTACCCCATAAAAGAGAAGGTGATGGGGAGAGGGGGCAATGGTTAGGGCATGTTCACAACAATTCTTCAAAACTGGGAAACCTCTCTGTTCTTTTATATGTCAAAGGGGCTGTACTGATAATCAGGATCCAGGTCTTAGTCAGGTCTGTAGAAAAACAAGGCTTTTGTGATATTACAAATGTTTGAAATTAATACACGAGCATTCTTCCCCAATAAGAAAATTGTTCATTAAGTGGGAATAAAAGCTTGACAAAAAAGGCAGAAGGAGGCACTTCTGAGAAATATATCAAAAGTCTTATTACTTTAGAATATGGTTATGGTTACCCTGGTATAAATTAAGAAAAGCTCCTCTGAAATCAAGGGAGTTTCAAGATAGGAACAAGCAAAACAGAGCCAGGCCTTCAGGGTTTAAAACAAAGTGAATATTGCTCATATACTGATCGATTCTTGCACACCCTCTGCAGAGGCCACAGCCAGAAGTCTTTTTGCCCTGTCAGGCACAGCAAGCAGAACCCAAAGTTGAATAAATACCGATTTGTCTGCAGCTATTGTACAACAGAGTAACAGGGGACAACAAGCCTTGATAACCAATACTGCCTAATAAGATATTCAGGGATTAAGCCAGTGTTTTACAAGACACGTGTTCATGGGCTAGTTGTTGCTCTGCTTTAATTTTTTTTTCTTTGTTATGTTTAATTTATCATGCTAGTGCTTTCTAAACTACAACATCTGTAAACAAGTTTACGTTTGACCGACCTCCCATTTTACATCCACAGGCAGCATTTCTGCTTTGTATTGTGATTTCAGATACCTTAAAGACAAATACATCTGTGAGGGAGAGAGAGGTAACAAACCTACACAACAAAACCAAACCCCTTTGTCTGACAATATGTGTTCATCTTACGTGAATACAAATTTGCCTAGCTGTGAGTGAGGAACTGGCTCCTGGAACTGGAGCTATGCTATGCACAGATTCCTTTATAGGTCAAACCCAATTAAACAAACTACTACTAAATATTTAACAGCTCAGTGCAGTAATTAGTGACAAATAATGGAAGCTTAAACTGATAATGTCCTGTACAGAAATGTCCTATTGGAAACATTACATGTTTCTTGCTCCTCCTCTTTCTCTCATACTCAATGAATCCTGATCCTTTCAAGGATTACACTGACAAATGAATCTGGATTTTACGCATATCTATTTGGTCCGCAATGAAGTTTCCTATGACTTGCGAAAAGGAACTTTCCAAGGGGAATTCTCAAATTTCCATTTTGGGTTCTCTGCTTTTAAGCAGAGTAACTGCTAAAACATGAATTGATTTCAAATCTTCAACCAACCTGCAAAGTCCAGAATTTAAGCTCCTGTCCATAGGATTCAAAAGGTCACCCAATTAAAATGGGGAAGCACACAGAGCTGTGATTTATATGCAAAGGGCAACCTTTAAAACAATGATACTTTCCAATTTTGCACAGGTGCATGTACAAGAATCCCTTTGAACAAAAGTACAAGTGAAATTACAAGCTTCTTGATACAGCCTGAAATAAAAGTGCTGCAACTTGTCTGCACTCCTATTATACAGACAGACACATCCCACACTTGCATCGATCGCTGAGTTCACCTCCCTACCTCCTGACATAATGCTGGGTATTGTGCTTACCAGGTGACGTGGGGACAGCCTGGAATCTGGATTCCCCACACATTGCCAGCTGGTGCGTGGGGCCTTGTACAACAGCACTCGGCACGCTGGAGGTTATGGATCAGCCTGAGATTAACTCACAGTCGCTAACAACATTTTCACTCAGGTGAAAACAAACCCTGAACAAGCCCAGTTTTAAAATCGACAAACCCGCCTTTCACATGTGGAAATCATACTTTGAAGTTATCCATCCAGCAAGCATACATATATCCATTTAAGAGAATGTGGAAATGGATGGGAGCATATTTTGGATCCTGAAATCAGGAAGGTAAATGACAATTTGTCCCCTTGTCCATGGTATGTTAATTTTAGAATGTGTAGGAGAGAAAAGGAAAAGCCATGGTGTTCTGCTAGCTCTCCTCCTCTTCTAAATGCTCCAAACTCTGTTGCACATTGGTACATCTTTTCCCTTCAAGACAGTTTGCAAGGAAAGCCAGATTGAGCAGATTTGATGGTAACAGCCAAGGATTTCTGAGCTGATAAGCAGAGGCCCCCATGGATTTTGCTCTCTGACTTCCTTCACAACTGGTTACTGTGCCAGCCCATCTTGGACATCTTACAGTCCTTATTCCTACAGCTCTTCAAACAAGGAATAGCAGGAGCTGAGACAGTGCTTATGTGGCAGGCTTGGTGTGTGTGTGAATTACAAATCTACTGCTTGGAAAAGAAACTAAGGACAATTTTTATCCCTTCATAGCTGGTGATTAGCTAGACAGTTAAGAACCCTATGTTGAAACGTTTTGTTCTTAGAGCATCATCTGTGTTCCCCCTTTTTCAGTCCAAGAAACTTCATGTTTTAAAGGTGACTTTTAGAGAGACCAGAATGCTATTTTGCTCTTTATAACAAAGTCATTACTTCTCTAAATTTTGTGAGGACACACACTGTAAATCAAAAAATCTGGAGTATCTACTAACATGTGGTACTAGGACAATGAAATTTCATGTTTGTCATTGTGGTTGTTGGTTGTAAAAATGCAGTTTGGATTCTCTATTGTCTTCTGTATTCTGGTTTGGTTTGTTTCTTTTTTCATTTGCATTTGTGTAAAAGAAGTGTGAAATGTCACCACAGCTAAATGGTAGGAATTTTACTCTCACTTTCTCCTATTTACAGAACCTGAAAAAGGGAGTAGGCAGTGAAGTCCAATTCCTACAGTTTGATACTCCTCTCCCAAACAAGAAGTGCCACACAAAGAAGCATCCTTTTATGCCTTTTTCCTTCCTCCCTGTGAGAGATGAAGTATCCTCCTACCAAATGTCAGTCTCTGAGGTTGGTCATTCTGTTTCCTGCCAGACAGCTGGCCAGTTACACGCTGTAAGTCAGACGTGTCATTAGATCCAGCCTTTACTCTGTACTGACAGTCGCAGAAATGCCCCCACCCGTCACCTCTGGCTTTGGCTCGTGATGCCGTGGTAATCCTGTCTCCTTGGCTATCTCCTGCTACAGGATCCAGCCTCCTGCAGCTGCTGCTTTCACCCCTCGTTGCCTATTAGGACTGTTTTTTAGTGTGGCAATCTTTGGACTGAGTGAAAAGAATCACATTTACGAGGAAAATAACTGGAGACAACACTCATTTGCTGTCAACATTTAGTGCCAAGGTATCTGAAACTGAGAACTTTAATTCCTTTACAAAAAGATGTGCTGTAGCTATGGTGAGGCTAATCTATAACCCTCACAATCTTATATAATTTGCTAGTCCAGCTTAATTTTAATTCATCAAAATAAAACCCATCTAATAAAAATAACCCTTTAAAGTAAAGTATTAGCTTGAACCCAGAAAAAAAAAAAAAAGGCAGAATCTTCGCAATTGGAGGGCAATTCATCATACCACAGTGCACACTTACATAAATTCAAAAGTTAGCTACAAACAAGTACCCACAGCAACAGTGCCATGCATAAAGGGGCAGGCAACAGGAGGCCTGCTTTCTAATAAGCCCTCGAAGGAACCTGCCACACAGAAGTGGCACTTATTCTAATTTAAAGCTCTCACAGTTACTTTACCATGGCAAAATTTATAAACTAATAACTTTAGTAAACAGACTGGCACTCCAGACAAAAACCCACACAACAGTTCAGGCCCACAGAAAAACAGCTTTCTTAGAAAGTTACTGTCTTCAACAGTGAGATATAACATTCGTTTGTGGGCTACTCTTATGGTCCCTGATGTTCAGTCACAATTCTGCACCATTCCATCACATGTGTACTGTCACTTCACCGCGGTCTGTAGTCTACTGTCCCTACAAATCTTTTCAGCGTCCTAAGGCATATTACACACCTGTATATTTGTGTCCTGGTCAGCTGAAATAAAGGAATACTTCTGGATTTGAAAGAGCCTACTCTGGGTCTATGACCCCCCTTAAAGTATGATTAAATAGTCAGGGCAATCTGCTTTCAAATTGCCAGTTTAAAAACATATTTAATATTTGCAGGTAAAGCTCACATTCTTTCTCATCTCTATTAGTTTTGATTTTCAGTAACTGTTAAAAATTACAAAAGTTATACTGTTCTTCATTTATATACATGAAGAAAAAAGAAAATCAGAAAGCAATAATAAGGGCTAAGCAGGAAATCTCTGTAATACATGCAGCACAATATTGGAATTTTTTTTGTTATATCCTAAAACCACATCACTTTGTACAAAGTTCCTTTTCAAATCAAAGCAATACTAAAGTAAAACAACTGCAGGCAAAATTTCTAAGACAAAACACAGTTTGTGTCAGAAGGCTCATCACTTCAGGCTGACCTGTCAAAGTATCTTGGGAAACACGGTAAAAAGACAAATCTGCAAGTTCTGTAAGAAACTTTGAACGATAAGAACTATGTGTTGCTCACAAACCACAGAATGCTGTGCAGTGCTAGCTGAGCTGCACTGATGCCTACAGCAGGTGTCTACCCCTTCCTACTGCTCCTAGGCATACCTGCTCAGGCTGTGCTCCTAAGAGCATTAAGAGGGAGCCAGCATTAAGAAGCTCTTACAGAAGAATGCAAAGAAATAAAGAGTTTGTGCTTAAATGAGTGATGTAGAATTGAAAGATCAGAATTTAGTACTATACACAGATACCTGCTGTCAGCAATAGAGCTATGTCATAAATTTGATATGGGTGAACAAAATTTTTGGACATTGATAGGCAATTTCTCTCACCTGCATTTTCAGGAGATTCTCAGCACCTTGCAGAATCCACACCTGCACCCAACCCACTTCCTTGGGGAATCCAGTATGGTCTCAAGATGCCTCTTTTTAGGCATTAGGAATTAAGATTTTGGCCACAGGGCTTGCTTTTCTGGAAACAAATGCATTGTCAAGACAATCTACAAACTCACCAGAGAGTAATTTCTAAGGGTTTTTGAAATACCTCTTTTCATAGATGTATTTCTCTCTTAAGTTCTGCACAAGAGTCCGACATCTGTAGAGATTTACAATTCTCTGCCAAATTGTGCGCGTTTTCAGATTAATTCCTACGTGTTCACTGTATATTATTGTAAATCCATGCAGCCTAAACATTCAAATCATGGGCTCCCATAGCCCTCAGTGCATGTTAAAGAATTCCTATGACTGCCTGAACTTATGCCAGCTCATAATAGCCCCATGGGATTGTTATACCAATTAAAAATCCCTGGAATTCATTGGAGTCTGAGACATGCCTATGAGGACCAAAAGGGAGTGATACAGAACCAGCTTGCAAAATAAACAGGATTTGCTGCGTACTGAGGGAATCCTTGGCTGTCTGACTAAGGTACCTTTTATACTGGCAGGGGATGCAAATTGGAGCCTGAGGATCTGCACTTTCATTTTCAAAGCTCTTTGCAAACATCAACCACTTCACCTTCACACCACTGCTTCAAGGGAAGTAAATATGTACAGTTTCAGCATCTTCTGTTTTCTGGAGGTGCAAAGAAGCACAGGGCATTTTTACAGTCTCTGTTCAGGCACAAAAGGGAGCTTTTGACAACCTCTTCCTTCGTGGGCAAGTGAGTTTCTCAAGGCCACGGAGGGAATTGGTGGCAGAACAAGGTTTTCTGGAGAGATCCTGCTATCCAGCCTGGTACTAAGTCCACCCTGCCTACCCTGCAACACACCGAAGCAACTTGCAGAATTCCAGCCATACGCTGCTTCACTATAGAGGACAGATTACTGCATGCCACCCTCCATAATCTCTCCTGTAAAAGGAATTCTACATGCTTTCCAGGGACCTCCCCCTTTGCTTCCCTCCCAAATGGTGGCAAGGTTAGAGACAAGTTGTTTTCTCGAGGCTGAGATTAAAAATGGCTCTGTGTTTTGCTAAACATTCCTCTGAAGCATGGGCAGCGCGTGTGTGTGTGTGTGTCTGAAAAGGACCCCAATGAAAGGAAGGAATGAGAGATGCTAAACAATGCTGTGCAAAGTTGCAGACTGTTCGGCTACAAGCCAGAAAATGAATCCAATTTTTCATTCTGTCATTATAAATATTTCAGTGCAAATGGTACTGATTTTCTGCAACTGTGGTTAAGCAAAGGGCCTCCGAGTGAATATTTAAGGGGGGAAAATAAAAGAGAAGAAAAAGAGGGAAGGGAAAAAAAGAAAAATAAGAGGGAGGGGGAAAATTAAGGTTAGCAACCAATTAATTTCAAACTTTCAGTGCAAAAGATTCTGGGAAAAATTCTACAGTGATGCAGCATGTGACTCAAAGGAGGGAAAAAAACATTTACTCTGCTCTTCTTCTGACAGTTTCTCATAAAATATCTGCAGTCCATCTATCTTTTAGTACTCCAGGCTCCTCTGGAGAGCAGAAAATAGTAGTTTAAAGCTCACTTCAGTGCCAGTCTGCAGGAGATTGCTTTCCACAGGACCCCTGCTGATGGAGGCCTAGGGGAAGAGGCCCAGGAGTTATTCAATCAGTCCAAGGCTCTGGGGCAGCTGGGGCTCCTTTGAGGGCTGATTATAAAGCTGCCCTCCTGTTGCCTGCCTCTGAACAGAACGAAATGAGCAGCCTCTTGCTGAGCAGATTCTGCAAAAAGGAATTTCACCTGTCATGGAGTTTGTCAGAATTTCAAGATTTATCTTGGTGCAAAATTAATAAAATACCAACTAGGATTTCAGCCTGACTACTCAGCTGTGTCATCTCAAAGTGATCTTTCACCTAAGAAAACCTGGACACAGAGCTACTGAAGTCATTCTTGCCCTACTTTTGCTCAGGAGCTTTGGTGGATGCTACAACTGAATAATAAAATTATTAGAGGTGGATTTCCTGACAATTACACCCAACGTCAAGTGCTGGGTGGGTGCTACCGTCCTCACGCATGACCTTCCACCTTACTTCTGTGGTTACTAAATCTCCCTGGTATAAGCTAGAAATCTGAAATAGAAAAAGATCGTTTCTGCAGTTTATAACCTAGCAGGTCCCTTATGGCAGCACATCTGTTAAGTTCATACACTGGTATTCCAGGTCTGGATTTGATTTATAAGTTTTAAAGGAATACAAACAACAGACTACATGAGATTACATCCAGTGAAAGACTGCAAATTAATATTGCCGTGGCAGTCAAGTACATGGTTGTTTAACCATATTCTGAGTTTAATATTGTGGTAAAGTGCCAGGTTGATAAAGCATCATCTAAATCTCTGTGAGCTGAGTGCAATTCTTTCAAAGCTAGACAGTCTCACCAGTCTTCTGACAATGCCTTACAGCAATAATAATAATAAAAAATCTTCCTACACTACCTGTTTAGTTAAGACTAGCTTATAGCACTTGGTCACATGCATTTCAAGTCTCAGGTAGCAAAGAAGCAATTAACTTGCAGCCTGCAACAGAGCTTTTCAGGTAAAAGAGTAGATCAACTTGTAGAAAATAAAATTCAGCTGATGGGTAAATAAATACTATTCAATTTACAATGCCGTTGGTTCAGATCTTGACATGGAGAAACAGAGATCCACTGTACCAAGAAAAATATGCCTAGATTGGGAAGAAAGATGCATTTGCCATCCACAGCTCTTACCCTGAGCTATGGCAATTTCTCTCTACTATTCAAAGCTGTTTGCTGTTTGAAGCAACAAATCTACCTTCC
>VYZT01001491.1:83244-111400 GCA_013400735.1 Pomatostomus ruficeps
AGCAACAAATCTACCTTCCTGTCTATTTGCTCCCCAGCATTTTCTAACAAGAGCTTAAAACAAATGATAATATATCCTTTACCTGCCTCCTCACCCTTAAATGACAATTCAACATTAATACGTGTCATAAAGCCACCTTTACCAGGCACTAGTAGTCTGACAGTTTTAACACCAAGAGATCTCACAGTAAAGGGGGAGAGAGAAAAAGCACGCAAGCGAATGCACAGATGGTGGGAGGGGACACAGGGTGCTCTCAGCAGGTTACAGTAGAGATGCATTAACTCCACAGAGGGATAAGGGCTTCCCACCAGTACAGTCATGAATTATAACTGAGCATGGGAGTGAGTTCTTAGGGCCTGTCTCACAGCAAATATACTGTTCCATTTTCGTGCACAATCACCTTTCACCTTTACAATGCAAAGCAAAGCAAAATGCACCACTAATATTTAACAATATCACAGGTTCTTTATTTTACACAGCACACATCTACACACAGGAAGTATGGGGGGAGACAGAGTATTCACTGACACAGCGTATCCCTGAGCAAACTTACACACCCGTGATCCGTGACTGTGCCTAGTGATTCCCCCGTAAAATGAGACTATAACAACACAGAAAAACAACTAAAGCTGCACGTAGAAATGTGTGTAACTCAGCAGTATTGGTTCATGAGAACTGAATCCTCTCTTTCTCTCTTCCTTTGTTAACAGGGCAGAGGACACTCAGTTTCAGCTTTGAACACAAAGGAAGCTCAAAATCACAAGAGCCTGCAAAAATCCACTCTTTTCTCACCCAAAATGTTGCAGCCTTGGTTTGATCAAAGCATGGTGAAACTGACCCAAATTACAGATAGAAAAGCTAAACCTAAAAGCTGTTTCTTCTGGTTGGGGGACATACATGTTTTTTGCAACATACACTTCCAGTTGTGTAGCCATTCTGCACCAGAGTCTTTTTCACTCATGTTTGGGATGGAGTGGCCCAATGATGCTCTTACCCTGCCCCCAAATGGAAAAAAATAAAAGGCAAAAACAAAGTACAAAAAAAAAGGCAGAAAGCAAAAGAAGAAAAAAAAAGCCACCACTTTTGAGCCAAGTTTGCTGTTTACTGGAGTGTCTCTTTATGAATCACTGACCACACCTCGTTTTCCCAAACTATCTGCACCTCCTCCCTAGGGGAATTCATCCCCTCCCAACTTTCCTCCTACTCAATGAACCTATCAGTGGCGAAAACTTGTTATTTTTGGCAGCTGAAAATTTCACCAGTTTTAAAGGATTCATTTACCATGCCTTTCACTTTCGTTTAAATCCTCGTTTTTCCTGTTCTAAATGACAGCATGGCAAGCATTGCTTTTAAGCAGTATTCATCTTGCCTACCACATCTCAGCTTTTCACAGGCGGCTGCTCTCTCTCCAACAATGGAGCCTTACTCCGTTATAGCTTGAGGGCAGAGACTCTCACTAGCTGTAGACTTGCTGCAAATATCACAATAAAGGACACAAATGTGAATTTCTCGTAAAATATGGGTTGGCTCTGGAGGTACCTTGCTTTAGAAAACTCTGTCAAGAGCAAACAATATATCTTTCTCCAAAATGCACAGCAGCCAGACAGCTGAAAGAGCTTTTCCAAATGATCTAACATGTCAATGGAATCAGGATGCTTGTGAATTTTACACTTTTCTCTGTTTTAGGTCTCTGATTGATATTTTAGCTTCTTTCACACTTAATACACTCAATGCTGGTTTGGCAGCATGTCTTGTGGAACGTTAAAAAAAAAAAAAAATCCCTGAAGCTTGAAGAGGTGCTCTGCAGTGGAAGAAGGGAAGAAGGTAGGGTTTGAACTACAGATCTTAAGAAGCAGCAGTTTGGCTGCTACCAAACCCCTGTACCTATGCTTTGGTACACCAAAAACATGGAGGGGTGAGGATGCTGGGAGCAATGACAACCTCGTGCCAGTGCTCCGGAGAGAAGAGGGGCCAGACCTCGAGCTGCAAACTTCCAGTGATAACCGTGTGCCATCACTCGTTGAGAAATGACAGGACCAGTGGAGAGTGGAGCCAGGAATAAGGAGCTTATTCATGGAGATGGAGTGAGGGGGGCCAGCAGCAGGGTAGGGGGAAGGGAAATCAGATTTGCAGAACTGGCCATGAAGCTCCTCAATACACCATAGCTGGATGCTTCATAAAGTCACACTGATGGCAGTCCCGGAGATGGCCATCTGTTGTCAGCTCTGGGCCAGATGAAAGATAATATAATGGCAGCTACTGGTAGCTAACAGCAGGGCAGTTGTAGGAAGGAATGCGTCCTACAATGAAGAAGTGGAGCTTCCTGTTTAGCACAGAAAATCAGTCATTGATATCAACTACATTAGGAAGAAATTAATAGATGGACAATTAAGAGAACTGAACTGATCTACCAGGGAAATTATTCATATGCAAACAGAGTGCTTATTTCTTCTGCTTACTCCAGGTGTATGTGCCAACTGATCTGACTAATGGCAAGGTGTAGGCTGAAACAGTCAGGGCACAGATGATAAAATCTCATTTTCTGCAAAGCGCAGAATTCCATTTCTAATGATTATCTGTGGGTCAGGGAATACATTTACTGTTTTGCCTGCCCTCAGTCTATGACAGGACTCCCTGATGTTCGCTGAGGTTTCTATAAGGACTGAGGGTAGAAATTGGCCTTTATGTAATAACAGAACTTCCCCTTATTATTACCATGATTTATTTTTACAAGTGCCTTATCATTATTATCCGCATCACTCAGAGGAAAAAATGTTTGCCTTCCCAAGCACTATTATTTCTATCTTGTTTCTTTCTTTGTCCCATAATCTCCTTTCTGCTTCTCTTCTACTTCTCTGCTTTTTGTTCCCTTCTTCTTCTTCTGCCTTTCTGTGCCTTTTCCTTTCTGCAGCAACTTTTGATTTGCTTCTTTAGGCTGAAATCTTGCACGCCTCACTGTTCCGTTTGCTAAAAAAATCAGAAATTATGATTTTAATGTTGACATGTAGCATCACTGATATGTTTCAGAGTCAACACTTGCTGTTTTCAGACTGGAGACGATGAATTTCATTAACATTGTCGCATGTTGTAAGGATTTGCAAGTCATAAGGATTGCAGACTGTAGTATATTACCTGATTCTGCAGAATCTATTTAATATAGACCATATGAGTCAATTTGGAGAAGAGATGCATAGGTTATTTTTCTAATAGGTACTTACATTTTACAGAAAGAATCCTGCCATACAAGAGTATAAAGAGGAAGAAGTAGGCAAAATAGGGACATATATTCAAGCACACACACTTTTGGGTATGAGACTATCCCCTAGAAAGAGAAGGAAAATAGATTTTTGCTTATTTTTTAATAGGTACTTCATGAGTGTCACTCAGTACTTAGGACAGTATATTTAGTTTTCAGTTCTTTACCATTTTATTGTTCCTTAAGTCTGAATTTCTTTTCAAGATTAAAATGTGTATTTAAATGCAATATCCATCACTTAACTGCTATACTGTCTTTGCCAATTAATTCTGTATTTTCATCAGTAATATCTCTCAAGCATCTGAAAAAACAAACCCATAATTGTGATTCAATTGCTCCAGACATTTAATGAATGTTCTCATAGGGAAAGTATAAGGGATGTTGTAAACATATTATTTCCTACTTATTTACAGGAAAAAGTGGAGAAAATTTCACCAGCTGACTATGGTATGTAGAGTTATACATATATGAAGTATGTGGAGACAAATAAGACACATTAATACTAAACTAAGCTCATCTTTGACAAGCACTATTTAGTGAAATCAAAATGGTCCCTGAAAAATTCTGGCACTTTGGGCTTGGTGGGCTTTGCAATGTGCTATAAATATTCATGAACTAATGAAGTACCCACAGGGAGTGTTTACATTTGAATAGGTCAATCAAAGGCGGGTGAACTCACAAGCTCCAAACCTGGAAATTTCTTATTTAGAAAAGAATTACTGCGTGAAAACCTAATGTGGCCATAACACCCCTCAGTCCCCAGGAGGGAAGGGGCACTGGAAGGGAATTCAAAGTATTTCTTTTTGTATTTAAACTTTGTTTGACATTGAAGCAAAAGACTTGCAGGGGAAACACTTTGAAGGTATGTCCTTAAAGAGCTAATGAATGAGTGCCTCCACCGTGCTTCTCTTGATTGCCTTTTTGAGAAAATTTGCAAAGAAAATAATTCTCCCTTCTAGGAGGAAAAAAGTCTCAAATCTCAAAAACACAAGCCTGAATTTTTTAAATCTTGAAAGACATAGAAAGATACTCAATGCACATACTGGTACACATGTACCTATCTGAAACAGAATGCACCGGAAGGGCTCAGGAAAGAAAGCACTAAAACTTGCAATGTATGCAGCTATGTCTAGTCCCCTAAAACACAAACATTAATTGCAATCCCAGTATCTCTGGAACACTTATTATTATCATCACCTTCACTCACGAGATGGAGAGCGTGCATGGTTATGTGGAGCAAGTTAGTATCTGACCTTACAAATGAATCCAGCTCTCCTGACTCCTAGGCATTTGCTCAACCTGCCTGCTAAGGACTAGGCCCAACATTAATGAGTGTGATGCCTGTATTTAGGCATCAAAAGTGTTTTGTTGAAACTTTAAATGAGGCTATGGCTGCTCAGCACCTATGCTTTTATCAAGGTTCCTAACTTCAGGCATTTATGACCTGATTTCCTGATGTACTGAGCACCAGCATCTTGCCCTGGCCTTATCTGCAGCTGGAGGTGCTCAGCACCCTCTCAGAAATAGGCCACTGAGTTTGAAAATGCTGGCCTAAAGCTTTGACTGTTAATTGGATTCCAGGTAGGCTTCTTTTCAAGAGGAGCTGACAAAGTTAATCCCTGCTGGCTTCTGGCCTTTGGGGCCTGGAAAGCCAGCATCAATGTTCCACTCCTCACCCTAAGAGCTTGGGGACCTAGAAATGCCAAAACTAATCTCCAATTTCACTTAAAAAATGTTTTGGGGCCTTTCCTTTGTGAAGAAAACATCCTGCAGGTTTGAAAGTTTTGTGCCTGTTTTTGTGTAAAGAGTATAAATTATTCATGGTCTCCCCTGCTGCCATGGAAGGCTTGCTGTTGGGACCTACATGGTACACAGACTCAGCTACTGTGGGGCCTTGGCAAAACAGTCCTAGATGAAGGTAGCTGTGCCACTGCTGCTGTGATTGATGCTATTCCTACACCAATCTCTTTCCCAGCTGGCCCCAGAAGGCCTCTGCCACAAGGAGACAACCCCAGCCCAGGTTAATTAGCAGTTTTCTCTAGCTGACCCCCAAATGAGAGAACGTAGTGTTTGAATCCCAGCTCTGCCACTGCCTCCACTAAAGGTCTCAGTCAAGCCTTTAGTTCTTGAAATAGCCTAGAGCTTGCTTAGTTCTGCACCAGCTCAGGTCAAGGATATTTTAAAGGCCATTTTAAAAAACTGAGGTTTTGGGAGCATTTTTCAATGCTGAGATCTTTGGAAAGTTTAACCCTTAAAGAAGTGAGGAAGAAACTAGAAGATTAGTTTCAACAGTGCTAACCTTCGAACAAGAAAATGTGAAAACTGGAAATCCAGAGAAGGACTGACATTAAGCTACATAAAACTTCCAGAAAATCCCCCATACTGCCTCTGTCCTGCATTGTTTCATTGGCTTGTACTGGAAACTAAGAATGTTCTCCTGGTGTTTGAAGTGACATGAGTAACATCTGCTATGAGTGCTTCATTCTTTCTTTCATCCATTCCCTGGGGAAGGAGCTGTGTATTTTGTTTTGGTAGAGCTCTGTTGCTGTGGGTTGGGATTTTGGGGAGGGTTTAGAAATCTACATACAGGTATATGTTTCTGTGAGAGAAGGGAGCTTTTGGCACATCTAAGTGCACCCTGCTCTTAAAAGCATAAGTTGAGGACATCCGTCAAAATACTTGACTGCTGTGGAAGTTTGTTCCATGCTCTCACACGCCAGTCCGTGAGGAAGTTCTAGCTCCTGAGCAAAAAAGCTCAAGCTCTTTGATAGAAACGCTCACGAAGCAGAACTTTGTCAACTACCACATTGTTACCAAATGGGGAGAACTTCTCAGGTCATCTCTGAGATGTGTTTAACCCAGTCCACCAAGAATATTAAGGACCAATTCTTAGAACACAACTGGACAAACATGTAGGAAGGCAGTACAGACAGCAAGATGCTGTGGTGCATTCCGAGGGGGCACTGAGCATCCGTCCGCGGCTCCAGGGGATGTCCAGGCTTCTCCAAGGCACGGGAGGGCTGGCGAACTTCCTGCAAGGTTTCACCCAACCCACCGATGTTCCAGGCGCACCGAAGAAGGAGAGACAGGCAGAGGGGCTTCCCAGATCGTTTATTCGGCACCAGCGTCGTGCCGGGGAAGCGCCGGCACAGCGTGTTACAGTTACATAAATACTGACATGGGGGGGCAGGGGTAGGGTACAACATCCAATGGGGGGGGGTGCTAGGTTTGAATTTGGCGGGCTTTGTGTAGGATTACACAATACAGAGCCCTCCGTGGGGTGGAGAACTGATACCGGGCGGGGGGGAAGGGTACATAGCAGAGCCTGGCCTCGAAATAGACCAAAACTGGCCAGAGCACACCACAACAGCAAGAGAGCTGATTGAATATGCTCCTCGTCTCCTTTGCTACTGAGGGCCAGTGCTGCAGCTCTCTGTATTAGTTGGAACGTCCTACAGGCTGATGGCTTCATGCCCAGGTATTCTGAGCTGATGAAGTCCAGATGGGAAGCAGCAAGGGCGTGAATCACTGAGGCCAGGTCCCTTTTGAACAGGATGAGAAGCAACTGCTGATCCAATTATTTCTTGCCCTAGTTTTCATGTTTGTAAAGTGGGGACATTTAACTACCCCAGGGGCAACTAATTATTAGTCACAAGAAGTTAAGTAAATGTCCTAATTCACCAAAAAGAGATATCATTTTTGTATTGGGCAAAATAGTGCTGAGATAATGTAATCTTGGCTAGCATCATATTCAAAACTATCATCATTGATAGAACACTGAAAAAAAATGTGTAATTATTCATGAGTTCTATTGGACATCGGTACCTCTCTGATCCAGCAACATCTGCATAAAACTGAAGTGAATTCATTTATTAACTCTGGGTAACACCCCACAAGGGTACCTCATTCCTCCCCACAAATACCACAATATGTTGTGTCCCTGGAAGTATTCAAGGCCAGGTTGGGTGGAGCTTTGAGCAACCTGGTCTTGTGGAAGCTGTCCCTGCCCATGGCAGGGGGTTGGAACTAGATGATCTTTAATGTCCCTTCCAACCCAAACCATTCTGATTCTATGGAAGTAATACTAGGACTTGAAACAGGAAAGAAATGGTTACTCCTCATCAGAGACAAGAGAAACACAAACACCAGAGCAAACATCTAGGCCTATGTCCAATAAGTCTAAGACAAAAAGAAACAGGCACTGGAAATAGCATGTGGGCAGGAAAAAGAAGTCTTAATAGGTACAAATTCCTTTATCATAACTTAATGAAAATTCAATAATAAACCAGTGATAAGTTTCTTTACTTCCTTATCAATTAAAAATTCAGTGTTACGGATAATGGATGGAGAATACAGTTTTAGTTATATCCACCCTCTACAGAGAACTGAATGGTCCAGGTGTTCAATTAGAAGATTTTCATCTTTTGGGGGAAATCTAGGCACCCTATAAATGCATCTACCTTTCAGCTTCCTTATCTGATGCTTAGAGATTGTACAAGCCTGTTCCGTAAAAACTCTTTTTGTGTTAAGCAGGTTTCATTAAAAGCTTTCTATTTTGAAGAATAAACATTTTTAGGGACACACTTTTTCAACTCCATTTCAGAAATGTAAATACACCATATAGCCTTTTAAACATTTAAGTATGAAAATTCACAACCTGAAACACTCTTACAGCATAAACTTTGAACTGTTACAGAAGGTTTCCATTTGCTTCCTCCATGTGCAGGTAGTATCTAAAAAAGTTTAAAGCTGGTTCTACAGCTATTGAGCACAAAGGCGTTTAAAGGAAGTGTACGGAGCACAAAGGAAGTGTCAAAAGGATCTTAAAACAAAGAGCAAATTCCTGTAAATTTAATTTTTTCAAACTTGAATGTTGACCAGTACATTTGATTTTCAGGACTGGTCATTTGTTCTCTGTTCTCACCGGAATATGGTCCTCTGGGATTGTTTTGCATTCCTAGCAAGTGTCTGCAGTGAAATAATGGAAACTTCTAAGGAGAGTCCTACTTGCTTTTTGAATTGAGAAGGTGAGATGAACATAATATGAGGGACTTCTTATGTTCCTATAGGCTACTCTTTCTGAACTGGAGCTAGAAAATGCTAAGTGAAGAATCACACTGGGCCAAACACCAAGTTAAGCACCATTATAACGCATGTATTTTCTGTATGCTTGAATTCATTCCCTTTAATTATCAGCTATACCATACACGTGGATAAGACTTCTATGCTATTGAGTTCTGCCCTGCTCTACCTTGTTCATGTTCCCACTCTGCCTGCCCTACAACCATGGAGTGCTGACCCTGCCTTCTAATCTGACATGATCAGCGTGTCCTGTGCATGGGAGAAGCACTTTAGATGCACATTTAAATTAAAAATAAGGAACTGTTCTTGGTAGAGAGAATAAACATACAGCTATGCTGCAAGCCCCAACACAAACCACGGTCATGTGAAAGGATAGAGAAGCATAACCTGGAGGATAGTTGCCAAGGATCCCACTGCTTCAGGTGGAAGATAGCCTGAACACAGCAATGCCTCCTAGAATAGGTTTCAAATGAGAGTAGGCTGGAGATCAGTGTATTTTCAGCAAAAGCAGACCCCAAAGGTCAGTACCTACTGCTCTGCCTAAGTGCTTTGCTGCCCTTTTACCAGCCTGGCTAGGTAACTGAAGGTAAGAGCAGAAAGACAGTGACCCCAACAAATAAATGCAAATGGCATGATGGCACTGCATTTTTTTAAACATAATGCATCCTCTACTGAAGTGGGGCTATCCAAGTTAATTAAAATAATAATAAACACAATGAATTAAGTGTATAAGTAAATGAATACCTCATCCTTTTTGCAGGTGTAGATAAGCCAAAGGGAGGTTGTCACTAAGGATTTGGAGATGGGGTCTATTAAGAGCCTTCTGCAGCATGGAACTACCAACACACTGTCATCCAGCCTATGTAGAGCAGAATTTCTCTCTGTAGTGACACCCTTTTGTGCCCTTTACTAGAAAACCAGGTACTTCAGTTATGTTGAAGTTTCAGTGAATGAGGCTTACATGGAAAGAGCAAAATATTTTCCTTAGTCTTGGGCAGGAATAAATTTTGAGTGGAAAAACATATGGTTTGTTTATTACAATAAAAAATGAAGGCAGATGCTTGGGAGCCCATGTATTTTGAAATGAAAGTGTATTTTGGGTGGGATAGACTTGGAAGGAGGTGATTGTACACATCATAACTACACTCTGTGTGCTTGGCATCTTCATAATTCAATTGCCTGTTCTGCTTTTAAAAATCCAATCTGAATTCTACTGTTAAAAGTAATTTTTACCTTGTGTTCCTGTTTCATTCTCTTCATAACTGTCTTTTGCATACCTGCACCTTCTCCCTTCCTGATTTTCTTTTTTCCTTTTTGATCTTTCTTCCCTAACAATGTCTCCGTTCTCTTTCCAGGAACTGCGGATGCTTCTGTTTCTCCCTACTCCCTCATTTTGATTAATCAGAGATGAACACAATTTGTGAAAATCAGTATGTCAAAGTACTTATTTTTTTTCTCAAAAAAGCAGTTTCACCTTATTGGAAACACTTTGCAAAAAAGCTCATGAAGCATTTTGACAAAAAAAAAATCCTAATGCCTAGAATTGTTCCTCTGTCAACCAATCTTAGTACTTCAATAGGAACTAAAGTAATTTAGAAACAGTTTTCTGCAGTAGTCTCCAAGTGTAACTACATCAGGGATAAGACACTGCCACTTCTCACTGCAAGACACACAGTGCAGAATGTTGACATATAGTAAACAATGCCTTCATTCAAAGCTGTTTTCATATCTTGTTCAACATTTTCTCTTTCTTTTTCTTTCTTTCTTTCTTTCTTTCTTTCTTTCTTTCTTTCTTTCTTTCTTTCTTTCTTTCTTTCTTTCTTTCTTTCTTTCTTTCTTTCTTTCTTTCTTTCTTTTTTTCTTTTTTTCTTTCTTTCTTTCTTTCTCTTTTCTCCCTCTCTGTCCTTTTGTTTACCATTAATAAACAGTATCATTATAAATCTGACAACAGCACACAAAAAGACACTGTACCATTCATTTGACCCTATTTTTATTCCACACCAAGTCAAAAGAGAAATTCTGTCCACTTCCCCTCTCTGCCATCATTACACTCCTACTTCAGTACATAGCTTTTCACATTTAAAGATACATTTAGTTTCCATTTCACTGCTTTAATAAACGTTTTATGGCTATCAAGCACAAAAATAGGATGCCCATTTCTCTCTCCTAGAGAATACCTTGAGCTGCAACAACCTACAGAGCAAGAATCCTGAAATTCAGCTCTGTACCAGGTGGCTTTCTGCCAGCACTTTTTTGAAGCAGCATGGGTTGAATCACCTGCCATTTCTGTTGTCGTTTTCTAATTCCCATCCTGATGATAAGCAAGTATCAGAGGAGGTCATGGCAAGTACAGTTTCAAACTCAGCTATCAAATACATAATGCTATTATAACCCCCAAGTAACAAGTGTGGTACCTGCAGCTCTGTTTGGAAGAAGAACTTCTGTGGACATTGTGTGCAGTCATAGATCTTGTCCTCTTGTCCATGGGCTGAGAAAATATGCTGCTGCAACTTGTTTGCTTGGACAAACACTGAAATATTAGACAAACAACAAGCTTTTCATAATTTCATATTGTAAGCGAAGAGTTTTTTATAAACAATCTCCCAATAACACGGAGCAGTTACAAGATGTAAAATTAGGTTAGTGCATTCGGATTTCACCTTACACTGTTGCTATAAGGCATACCAATGAATGTCATTTATCTACAAAGTGTGATGCTTCTTCTAAAACAAATGAATTGAAACAGATCCCTGGTGTAAGGGAAAAACCCCAACAATAGACAAAGAAAAAAAAGACCCCATCACAACAACCAATGAAGATTTCAAGTATAAAGTATCTAAAAATGCCATTTCCTGTTCAAAATTATTTCTTCATGCTTACTGCACTTTGATTGAACACACACAAAACTTATTTCCTACCAACCAACAGGTTTGAAAAGCACAGATGCCAAGGTCCTGTTTACTCTGTGTGCCTAAAGTTAAAGCTAACAAACAGCTCTGTATTTAAATGTGTTAATGCTAAAAATTAAATCCCACAGCTATACTGGGGCAATGTCTATAAATGTGAAACAGAACTGCAGGTAAATTCTCTTTGGATACTTTAAGATCAACTCTGCCTACACACTGAATGCAAGGGTTTCAATAATATAAACATGTTCAATTTTAATGACTACAAAACAAGGCCCTAAGACTGTGTAACAGTTTACCTAGGAGACATACTATTAATAATTAAATTGTATATGCCAGAGGCAGTGTTTGGGTTGGCAGCACTGACTTCTGATGGATGCCTGGTGCACTGTGACCTAAAAAAGTTTGCATCTACAATATTAATCTGTATAGGCAGGAAAAGGATTTATTAAAGATGCTGGCATTTGACTTTGACTCCACTCCTAATCATTAAAATTATTCTAATTGCAAGGCAACAAAAAACATCAGAATATTGTTCTTCTGAGTCATACATTTTAATCACATTTCTCATTACCCTGGGAAAAAAAAAGATCAGATTCCATTTTCCATATAAAACTTATATTGGTGATTTTTACTTCTTGTTAATATTCTAGCAAGATGTGCTGAAATAATTTAATGGCATATTGCTAATAAAGCATCATTGTTTGTGATTAATGCTCACTGTCTATTTACCCCATCAGCAAAAAGCAAGAAGTATTTAGCACAGATTGGAATCGACTTATCTCCATACTCTTTAACACATTTTACAAGGCTACTGGCTCAGAAATTGAAGGATTAGTTTTATCAGGGATCTTGGTCACATGGAGAACCCTCAGTGGGTACTCTTTACATATGCAAGTTTTTA
This sequence comes from Pomatostomus ruficeps, assembly GCA_013400735.1. Taxonomy (NCBI): domain Eukaryota; kingdom Metazoa; phylum Chordata; class Aves; order Passeriformes; family Timaliidae; genus Pomatostomus; species Pomatostomus ruficeps. The sequence goes on from VYZT01001491.1 coordinate 95,393, forward strand.
TGTTGCATTTGCAACACCACAAACTTGGAAACTGAAGACCCATGACATTACAATAAAAAAAAATCTCACCATAATGTGCAAACAAAAACAAGGAAAAAAATTAGTTGAATCAGTAGTAAAACTAAAAATTTTAAGAAATGCCTAACTGAAAGAATTATTGAACATAGACACTTTATAGACAAACTGTTTGTGATGGTACTATCCATGCTCAGACAAGCTGTGTCTTCAAGTGAAGATGAACTATGTATTTTTTTTAAAATTTTATAACCCACAGAAATGTGTGAAACCTGAACACAGTGAGGTAGTAATCATCACCAGCCACTGTATCTGAAAGATGAAAAATTCAAATTTAATTTTCCTCTGTAGCACTCGCTTAGGTTTTACTGGGCGTGGAGCTGCCAAACAAAGAGAAATAAAATGAAGGTATTAAAGGCTCTATTTGCTTATCAATGAAAATTCTTCCCTTCTATTAATGGGAAACAGAAACCTTGAATGGCTTCCAGAATTAGCATGCCATTGATGTGTGAATACCCAAAGTGTGTTTTGTCATGTTTGTGATTATCTTTGGTTTTCATCTTTTAAAGCAAAATTGGGAATGCAAGCTACATATTAACACTCATGTTTTAGGTTATCATTTTATGAAATGTTCTATTAAGAAGTCCTTAAAAAAATTCACAACAACTCAGTAGGCATCCTTTTAATGTGTTTTCATTTCCAACAACAGCATTTTTCTGTTCTTCTTTACGGCCCAAACGCTGCAGTGCTTAGCCCTACTGGGTCAAATTATTTTCTCACTTGGGTTTTACTACTGAATAACACCACTGACTCGGGGAGGATTATTCCACACTTGGACTTGTGTCAGGGGAGAGCAGAACTTGACTTGTGGCAAGACAGCATGGTTTGCTTTCTGAAGCACATTACAAGGGTGTTTCTTCTCACCACATGCCAACAAACACACGCATGTGGGCTTTCTTACCCCATCAGAGGAGAATGCTGCTGCACAGGCTATGGCTGGGAACTGGGGCCAAATTGTGCTGAGTTTTATTGGTTTAGATGAAATATCTGTAGCTTTAAAGCACAAATTTATGGACAGTTTTAACCTTGTCAAGTTTGAAGCATGGAAGCAATGAACGTGATACTGTGGAAGGTAACAGACTATCACTTCTGTAATTATAAAAAACTCAAACTTCTGATAGAAAAGCTTGAAATGCACTTCTTACAGATGGATGACTGACCTTCCAAGGAGCTCAGCTTTCTAAACGATTGCTAATCAATATTACTAAAGAGCGAAATGTAATGTTCCCTCCTAAAACTGACCTAAAGCCAGCACACGACACATTTTTTCAGGAAGTTCTGCAAGGTCAAGCTAAGGGCATGACTGGGACAAGCAGTGATGGGCTCCTACCTGTAAAGCACACCGGACATTTGAAGGTGCCCCCCATGCCTTCAAAGCTGTGCTCTATCAGGTGGCACTGAAGTTTGGCAGGAGAGTCGAATGTCTGATTACAGAGTTTGCACTCATGGTTCAGTCCTTCATCTGCAGGAGAAATCAAAGGAAAAGTGAAATTCACCACAGCCTTTATAAAGAGAAAGTCCAACACAATCTGTGAACTGGAGTGGCTTTTTGTTTTCCTAAGCTCAGGAAACTGGATGCCCCTCAGCACCTACGATTGCAGAAGTGTTCTCTTAGAATGTTTCAGGATATACAAAGCTTGACTGGGCATTAAAAGCACAGATTTTCCACTTACAATTAGCACTAAACAGAGCATTTGCCTTCAGCAGGAAATGATGACTATGACCTGAACCATCATTTCTTAGCAGAGCCACCCAGTTACGACCAAGTACATTTGCAAAACAGCACGTGAGGAATTTAATGCTGATCACACGTCATCCTGTCTACTACGGGTAAGAACTGTGAACGCTGTTTTTTGGCACTCTGGCTGAGGTGGAGTTTCTTGTAACCAGTGTGAGAAGGGTGGGTAGTTTATACCCTCACATCACTTCTACTCCACATTCCCAGTCCTGTGGGCATGTATGTGTAGCACGGATGAGGCCGACTAGGCCGAGGAGTCAAAAGGAGAGCTAAAATGAGAGACCACACAGAGAGAGCAAAGGAGAGGGCAAAAGAGAGAGAGAGCAGAACCTTCTGACTTTTATTTATATGTTTTTACAAATCACTTTAGATTGGAGGTAGAAATCACTACCTCTCTATTCCATTGGTCAAAGCATCTATCTATCATATTTCTCCGCCTAAGATAATAGAATTACAAACAACAAAGACAGTTAACAAAACATAGATAGTTGTCAAAAAACCATGGCCATGTTTACAGCAGAATGTGTGAGAAAGTATCACAGCAAAGAGAAACACTGACAAACTGCAAAACTCAAAACAACATCCATGAAACCTTTTGCAAGCTGCAGGATTTCAAAACTCCCTTTCTAACAATCCTGGATTTTTTTCCTCTTTATTTCCATTTCTCCTCTGAACAGCCCAGAAAAGTCCCCATGTGCCTTCTGATGCAGCTTTCCTGTCCACGTCCTGTGGCTTTAAAACCCTTCCCGCTCCCCGCCACTTGTTCCTCTGCTTCCTCCCATTGTCCTCCAAAGGCTGGCTGGTGTCTGGCACCAGGTTCCCTTCCTGAGGGTGCTGCAGGATTCATCCAGTCTGCCATGAGGGCAGTCAGTGGCTGTCCTACTTAGAAACTGTTGCTAGGTAAGAAGTGGTTTCCAGCCCTGCTGCAGAGGCCTCAATTCCCACAGCGCTGCTTAGAAAAGGTCCTTCTGTATGACACCAGAGTGCTACACAAGTAACATTGATCTCAAAGGTAAATACTGTATCTGATTATTAAAAAACAAGAGGGAATGAAGTGCTTGGTGACTGGCACAGCTCCCTACCATTTCTCAGCTTGGAAGGAGAGATTTAGGGAGCGCCCTGCCCATGCTGAACACCTAAATGCCAGGCTGCCAACCTTACCGCCAGACACAGCGCTGCCTGCAGTGATGATCAGCGGCTGTGATGACGGGCATTTGCGAAGGACGGTGAGAGCACAGGCAATGTTTTACATCCCACGCGACAACCCTCACCACTGTTGTAAAGAGAACATGACACGGTGCTCCTGCAGCTCAGTGGGGCCACATTCCCTCCCCAAATGACCTTTAGTGACTTATCACAATTGAAAAAAAAGTCAGTGGTAGCCCTCAGCTTTCACTTTCTTAGTCCAAAAGCTAAATTAAACCTTTGTGTATGGCATCCTTGGCAAAAGGGGGGGAATTAGTGGGCTTTAGACAGTGTGAGCTAAGCCACGTGGTCGTGGTCATTCTGCAGGTGGGACTACTGAAAATTACCATTGTGTGGTTTCTCTGAGGTGTCAGAGCTCTTCGCAATGAGAAGGGACAGATGAAACCCAACAAAGACAAAGGTTTACGCAAAATTACATCGCTCCCATGCAGACGTAGCAAACTGCAAATTTCCTTTCCTTTTCTACCGAACGCTTCTGGAAAGCAGTGTTCAATGTTCCTGACCACCTCTACATGCTTGCAGAGCTTTTAGAGAGTGTGAAATGGAAGGCCTGCTCTGAGTGTCAGCTGAAAAATGTTGGTGGTCCTGGTAATCCCATGCCCACAGACTGTTACCACTGAAGTGCTTGTCTCTGTTACCTACATGAGACAGAAGAACTTGACTCCCAGACTGCCTGACCAGGCACCAATTTATAGCTGGATCCACTGAGGACAGCTGTCAACACAAACTCAGGCAAAAGCTCACGTTGGTCTCAGCTGTTTTGACACCACAGACACTTTGGAGAGACTAGAATATGGCAGCAACAGAGGACAGGCTGCTGAGGTACACGTCTCACCCAGCCAAACACACCGGTAGTCAGGTAAATTGGCTGATAAAACCCTTTGCAAGAGACTCCCAGGGGAACGTTAAGGGTGGGTGACACTTTCTTATCTTGTTGGTGACACGTTTTGTAACTCTTCATAAATTAAAAGCTATTTATCAAATATATGCTAAGTACTTCATTAGCAGGGAAAATACCAGTGGCTTCTCAAGAGTTGCCTGGGATTTGGCATTTTCCACCATCACTGACAAACCCTTCCAGTGTGTTCTGCCTTTGCTACTGCTGAGAGAAGACAAGTATGGGCCATGCAAGCACTACCAAGGGGAGAATGAAGGAAAAGAACCTGGCATGCTCCAGTCTGTAGAGCTAAGAGAGACAGCCACATCCTCCAAGGCAGGTTGTAAGCTGTGTTCGTCCAACAGGCACCAACCCACAGCTGTGGGCAAAGCTGCGGAACAGCATCCTGAAAAGAGGAGGATGGCTCAACAAATCTTATATAAATGCTTCTTCTTTCCTGAACTTGCTAATTAGTTATGTTCTCCTATATGCATGTTCTTGCCATGGTCATTACCGAACAGATAGTTCTGGAGAGGGTGCAAGTTTCCCAGAAAGAGCAGTGACAACTTAGGAAGCCTGTAGGGTGAAGTTTCTCCATCAAACTGTGCTGATACACACAGTCGAAGCAATTAGGACAAAGGGAACTCCCTCTCAGGATCTTCCACAAGTCAAGGTGAAGATAATCAATGACAATTCTCAAATCACAGAGTTACGGTTGGCAAAGTGTACATGAACCATGCTAATCTTTCTTGAGCATGGGAACACAAAATGGGGAGTTCTTCAAATTTTCCAAGGAAGAAAGACTTCCGAAAAAGAAATATTTTTATATGAAGCTACAGAAGACAGCCACTTATTTTTTGTCAGAGAGGTTTTTTTTGTCTTTCCATTACCTTAGTTGATGAAGGAAAAAGTAGGAAGAAAGGCATGCGCTCCCGACGTTGAAGCAAAACTAATTTTAATTACACAGAAATTGTACTTGTTCAAGATGAACTGAACCCCATTAAATGTGACCCTTATTCTATTTCCCACATTACTTAGATCCAAGGTGATGTCTTGGTCACAAACATCAAAACCACTTTGATTATTCTATGTTGCAAATATGATTTTCCTAAAGGCTTATAAACAGGGTTTGAAAAATCCCCTCACCCACTCGCCTGGGGCAGATAGGAACCTTCCCCAGGCAAGAGACATCAATTTGTGCGGAATCTAAGCTCTCTCTTAAAAATGAAATGTTTTTAGTCTCCAAGTTCTAAAGACCATATTTAAAATAAGACTGCATTTGTAAAATTGTGTTTGTTATAAACCCCTCCCTTCACATTCTTTTTCACTCATTTTGTGCACATCACCTGCTTTGTTACATCCTTGGAACAAAGGGCAAGGTTCCCGTCCTTGAATTCAAGAATGTGAGGCTAGTATGGTTTAAATTCAAAGAAGACAGGTAAGGGTATAGCATTGGCAGAAGAGTCAGGAGTTCTGGCTTCCATTTCAAACTCCGACACTGACATACTCTTATCACCTTGGGCACGAAAGTGTGGCCTGTGTTTCTCAGACTACCCATCTTTAAAGAAGAGGTGCTAATTTTTAATTTCTACTTTAACAGGCTGACCTAATTAGTATCCCTTAAGACTTTTAATACAACCAAGACAGTGGAGCTGGAGAAGAGTTCAGGACTATCTACCATACTCAGAAGACCCAGAATCACTGCCACCTGCCTTTGAAAAGGTTTAAGATTATATTTCTTGACACACAACTTGCCTGGATCACACAGCACTATGGAAGGATGAGGGAATACGGCTTTGTCCCTGTTCTCTGCTCTCCATAGACAACTAAAAAGCATGGCCAGCCTTTCATCTCCCACTGGCATGAAAGAGCCAGGGTGTGGCAAATCTTGCAAAGGTGCCACATGTGGAAAGAGGGTACAAAAGGTTGTTTTACACAGTGGCCCCTGTCTAGCTCTCCATGTTTAGCAAACAATTTGATAGGGTGCTATGGAAGTGCAAAATATGGTATCATTAATAAATAAAGGGCCAGTGAAATGTCACATTTACAGTTTCCATTTGGGATAAATCTGAAATGGAATGGAGTGTCAGATAGAGTCCAAAGGGCTCTCCTTCTCTGCAGAACAGAGCTGCTGCTCTTTGCTCTTACTCAAGCAAAAAAAAAGTAAAAAAAAATGTTAAAAAAAAGTGCTGAGCAGCTTTAAAAAATTCAATCAAAATAATCTGCTCTTTGGAAAGGTGGCGGCTGACAGTAATTGGAAAATACTGTCTGACTCATTTATTAAAGTGAGATTCAGAGTCAATTGATTTAATAACCATTAGAATATTCTATTAAGGCTATAATAGGTTGGCACAGCCCTATTTTTTATTAAGAGTTATAGGTAAGAAATAAGCAATGCTATGGAATTTTAGACAACTTCTGTATGGATTAGACTAAAAATATGGCTTGCAAAATAGGTATAAAAGCAGCAAGTATCAGGAGGAGGAATAGGAAAGTACATTACAGTGCAAATGAGTTAGTTGAAGGATGAAAAAGAAATGAACCTTTAATATAAAGCCTGCACTTTTCCAAATCTAACAGAAAACTATGCACTGCATTCCCTGGTGTGGTACATCGTAAAACAAGTCAGCACATCCTTCACATTATGGGTCCAACAATGCCATGAGGAAGGCAAGAACAAAGTACCCACTGTACAGCACAGAACTGGTGCTCACTGTTGCCCTTACACGGTTGGGATATGAGCTGGGACATGGTTAAGACCTCACAAGATCGATGGGGATGGTTTACCCACTGCTGGTAGTCAAATTAGTTTGATGCACGCAGAATTTCTGCATAAGTAAATTACTTTCCATTTGTAATCTCTATTCAGATAGTGGGAAAATGTAAACATGAATCAATTCCAAATAAATGCATTTAATATTCATGTAAATGTTCAATATTTACACAAATATTAAATGTTTCAATGCAGGCAGGTAGATTTTAATTGAGGTGCAGCCCATTACCTCAGCAACTAACTTGACAACCAGCTATAAAAGTAAATATAATCAGTCTTTGTGCTGAGCATATACTCCTATTTGGGGATCCTCTGTCTGTACTGGCTACCCATATACTGCAGAGTTACTGAGAAACTTGTACAGCAGGCAGGATGCTCCCACTTGCACCTCCCCTAGAGCCAGTGTTCTGGATGACCGGGCCCAATTTATGTTACCAACTCAAGGCACAACTTGTTCATTTCATGGAAGGCCCTGACATTTCAATGTACACTTTAAACAAATGGAACCCTTTAAGCAGCTTCTAGACTGTGTGTCCCATGTTTATGCTTCTTGCTCTTCAATAAAAACAAAACTAGAGCAGCTAACAAGCAAATGTTCACTGGCTGATTTACATGCAGTCGGTAACCACCGGGGGCCCTCTTATATTGTCTGATCAACACTACAGCCATTACAGAGTACCAATTTGTAACAGTTTATAAGTAACTCTTTCTCTTATTCACTGTGAGATTGTCCAGAGGGGTTCTTGTGCCTTCTACTCTGAATAAATCTGTAGGCAAAAGTCCTAGTATGATGATGTCCTCCCGGTAAATCATCACGAGGTTGGGCCATGCTCAAAAGCATCTGCTAAGAAGTCATGCAAACTCTGCCCTCCACACAAGGCAGGAATGAAATGGCCTCCAGGCCCCTGTATTTTTTTTTTAGGTCTAAAACAAGCACAGCTCCCACATTCAATGTGTTTTCTTGATAATTTTTTTACCAAGCAAACCATGCCCCTAAACCAATTTTTTTCTTCTTCACATTGCTTTCACTCTTCCCTGAGTCATTTTGCAGCACACATGTATAAGCCAGAGGTCTGAGTAAGGAAGCAATGCCATGGATGACAGCTAACCCCTCAGCTACAACATCTCACATAGAAAACTGGGGCAGGATAAAAACCGCCATACAACACCATAATTTCCAGAGTGCACAGACATCCATGCTTCCTCACTTACAGTGCTGTGCTTACCTGCATCTTTTTAATTCCACTTGCCTCACACCAATACAACCATCAGCCTCCCTGTGACACTTCAGACAACCTCATTCCTGCTCAAAATTTGGTCTTAGGGTCCACTGTGGCAAGTATGCACATGACATGTACCCTTCACATGCTAAAGACCATATAACAGCTCTTCCAAGCTTGGAAGCTGAAATGGAACAGTGCCTGAAGTCTCCAGCACCATGTTCACAATTTCTCCCTGATTGTACTGATGCTTCTGCCATTTTCAATTTCTCCAACATTATCAAAACCCCTCCAATGATGAACATTATCCACCACAGTGTTAATTTTGGAAGCGGACATGAAAAGCATGAGAATGTAGTGATAAAGGAGGAGATATAGTAAAGGCAAAGCATACAGCTGGAAGTTGCAGCAGGAAGAATACAGCTGGAATTTACAGCCATGAGAACAACCTGTCATAGAAAGCCAGTTTTTGTTAAAGTCCTAACTAATGATTCAGTCCTGGTGCAACAGGATGGAGGATTGGATGGAAAGACAGAAATACACCTGTGTTTCTCCTGGGCTGTCCAGGGCAATTCACCACATGTTAGGAAACAGGAGGGCAGGGGAAGGAAATACCTTCCTTCCTCACCCTCTAGGCACAGTTATCCTGTACACCCTCCCTCTTGTGCCACATACTACTGCTTATGTTGATGCCTTGGAGTGGATACCTAGAACAGAGGCCAGACAAGATTAAGAGAATAAAAGGGGTATTTATTGAAGGGCCTTCAGCAGGTACACCTCAGGCAGTCAAAAAGCCTTCGCCGGGAGAGGTTATACCCAAGATGGATGAATGGTCATGAGTTTTCTACATTTTTATAAGTTTTGATCAATTTGCATATCAGGGTTAATCCTCCAATTACAGCTTCAGGTAACGAAGTAATTTATCCCAAGTTTGTCCCCCCTTTTAGAGCTTTAGTTTACATACTTTGGGGCCTGGAACAGCAAGGTGTCCTTGAATCCAGGCCTAGAGAGGATTTGTTATGTCTAACTAGAATGTGAGAACAGGAGCAAAGAGACTATATGGAGTTTTAGAGTTACACACTAAAGCAGTACAGGATCTGGAAAACATAAAAGCTAAATCTTAAGGCATCAGTGTAGGTGTCTGCATGCTGGCCTGTGCTTACTCTTAATACCACTTGTAGCCAAAATCATGAAGAAACTCAAAACATCAGGCTGTAACCCAAGCAATGTCTTTCCCCGTTTTTTTTTCAGTTCGGAATGATTTTTAGGCAAGACTCTGCCCACGCCAAGGGAAAGTGGTAGACAAGATCCTAGCAACAATACTAAACTCTTGAGTCACCAGCAATTGTCGTCTCTCAAGGGGAAGGTAGGGACCAGGCTATGACACTGCCTTGAAGGTGTGCCTTGTGCTGTGCTGCTGAGGCCAGGCCACACTGAGCCCCAGCAGCACTGAGTGGGAAGCTTTATTCAACAAGCAGGAAATAAATCCTACAGCCTTCTGCAGTGTACTGCTAAAGCTACAGCAAAGGGTGCTGACTGATGGAGTGACAAAGAGCTGGGATCCACCTCCTCGATTAAAGCAAAAGTTCATCTCTCCAGGGACAGATTTTGAAATTAGATCTGCTTAAAGGAAAGCCAGTCTACTGCATCTTTCATTCCACTGTATTTTTGTCTGAAGCAAGGGATGCATTTCACTTCACCAACTGTTCACTTTTTTGCTTGGTTGCACTCACTTTGGCTGCTTGTAAGTGAACTCTTCTTACCACATGTGCCTTGTATGTTCTATTAAAGCCACAAATTGTCTGGCTTCAGTGAGGCTGGATGAAAATAAAAGAAGGGCAACCGGCAGGGTCTATTTCTTAATAAGTGTCATGTCTTCAGCTCAAGTAAGAACGATTTAAATACAGCAAGTCTCCTCTCCATCAAACAACAGCATTTTCTGGGCAACTGGCTACCAAGAGAGAGTTCAGGAATTCTGCAACAGGGTTATTCACCAGCTGATGTGACATGCATAATTTGCTACTCCTTGTCTGTAACTGCACTAGAAAAAGGTATTAAAATCTGTTCAGAAAAAAAGTCTGTGTTGCATCACATAGCTAGCTACACACATTACAAGGTTACACTCCATCATTGCAATAAAATCCCATGTGATGGAGCTTATTTTGGAAACAATTTTACCATGGGATATAAAAAGAAATTTAAACCAGTAGGAATAAGCTGAGTGGTATGAGTTATTTGTAGACAGATGATCCAACTCACCATTTACCTTTTCCAATAGCACTTAGTGAGCACTGATTAAAAACTTGGTGACTGATCCTTCAAATGCTGGCATAACTAGCTGAGGAGGGCAGGCCTCCCATTTTTCTAGACTCCTGTCTAGGCTTTTTCCGGGACTGAATTCTGCCACAGTGAGCAAGGTCAAACCCTCTATCTTCTCATTACACAGTGAGATACAGATTATTATCTGAATTTTACAGATAAAGAAACCACACCCCAGAGCTGCACCCCAAATGGAGAATAAAAACTCTCTTACTAAATTACAGTGCCTGAAGAATCAGGCCCTGCTTAATCTGCCCAACATTATGAATGCAGTGTTGGAATTATGTTTGGAATTAAGGTTGGAATTGAGTTTTTCTCTGTTCTCTTCTGTGAACTAAGAGCCTTTTTCCAGAAAAACTTTTGGACCAAATCTTCCCTAGTAAAGTCAAATTGCAGTTTGAATGGCTGAGAGGTTGCCTGAGCTAAGTAGATATTAATGATTTATTCAAATGGTAGGGGAAAAAATAATAAAAGTGTCACATTTGTATTGAGAAGAATTAAGCATGGTAAAAATGTAAGTAAAAACATTTCACTTTTTAGCATTATTCATTCAATTTCTGTATTTTTGTTCACTGTGTGGACTACAGTTTTGGTTTTTTGTTCTTGCTTTCTGGTTGGAGAACCAGCTTTCTCTGTTATTTGATGCTACATGCCCACTCTTCTGAGTGTTCTGGAACTGGTCAAAATACAGGTATAGCTACTTTTAAGTTTTGCACAAAGAAAACATGAATTTTTAAGGTAGGGGAGGATATTTCATGTTGCATAAACTACACGCAAGCTGTTCTAAATATAGTGGTACTGGGAAAACATCTCACATGGAGACAATCAAAGTGTCAATATTAATTCTACACTACAGTGGACCAGCAGCAGAAATTATGTTTTGGTACACAAGTCTCATCAAGGTATTTCTTTTGTTCGGAGTTTACAGAACGGGTCAGAGTTGCCTTCCTTCTTTTGGCAGGAAGCTATTAGATGTCTGGAAGATAAAATCTCTAAATGCTGAAATGCTGTTTATCTAACCTACAAAGAATTGCTTGCTTGTTCTTAAAAGATAGGGAAGAAAAAAAAAAACGGAAAAAAAGAGTAGGATAGGATAGGGCTTTCCTGTTACAGAGAATGAAGAAATAACAGTGCTTTTCATATTTCCTAATACATCAGATAGTATTGATATTTTGTTTTCCAACCCGTAATGCTATTATATGAGTCAAATATTATTTGGCATCTTTTTACATAAGTGAGGGACACTTTGAAATGAACAACAATTGCTGGGATTTTGATCCAGCTCTTCAACTCATTTAGTGGTGTATCGGCTTTCTGCTTTCTTTCCTCTTAACTTCCATTTCCTCACCCCCCAGCCCTCAGAAAACATAGGGAGGAAGAAGAGGTTCAGGCTGTGAAGGCCCTCAGGTCTATTTCAATAACTGGGCATTTAATTAAATTCTTTTCATATGAACAAACTGCTTTGCCAGTTAAAGGAGATCTCCTTGTACAGCAATGTATTAAAATGATAAAGCTCAATTTAAGATAAAGAATTATTTATATTGCTCATCTGATTTAGTCTGCTGTTTTATTTAGGAAAGCATGAGAAAGCTCAGTTTTAATTTGTGCTAACCCTTCCCTACATCTCTCTTTGATTCTGCTATAAAGCAAGCAAGCAGCTTTGGGCCCACATATCAAAAAAGGACCAGACTTCATTCTAAACCTGCTCCACTCTCCTTCCCACTTTCTCTGCTGGTACTAAGACTTCGCACTGAGCTGAGCAAACAGCTTTTGGAATTTTTATATTAAAAGTTCTTCATTTGTGGATAAGAAAATAATGAGGGCAAATTAGTTATTCTTTCTCTGTTACGTGTTTGGGGGTTGGCTTTATTTTCCCAAATTCTAAATGCCAGTGTTAACACATTTATTCCAACCCTTGATCAAACCCAATTCCTCATTGAAGCAAAGACACCATTTCCCACCATGCTAGCAACTGAGGAGTGATGCCTAAGAACACAGCCCCTCCTCCAGTGAACTTTGATGTAACAGAACGGCAAAGTTCAGAACTTCAAATAGTAAGGGAAAAAGAGGAAAAACATCGGAGCAGAAGAAATAGAGAAGAGTTGGGTAAAAAGAGATGTACCAGACAGACAAAGATTGGCTGGAGAAGGACAACAGAGGTAGTAGCAACAAAAAACAAAAAAAGGAGGTAGACTGAAAAGATGAATGGAGGAGAAGTGGTGAGCAGAAGCAGGACAAGGGCATGAATCCTATGTGAAAAGGCACAGCTAAGTCTCAAATTAACCCTCATTCAAAGTTCACTGAAGAAATGCAGAGTAGCATACATTTCCAGGCAGAGCTTGGGTAATTCAGTGCAGCTCCTATGGCAATAGTGATAGATGTATTCTTACATTCAAGTGTCTCAAGCCAACAAAGTTACCACTGTATCATTAATAACAATAAGCAATTAAAAAGAACACAGGTTACAAATATCAAGCATCAAACATAGGAAAAAAATACAGGACTGTTATAAGAAAAATAGAAGTATAGGCTGTCAGGTCAGTATATAGCCTCTCCAGATAAAAGTTATAGAGCTGGAGAATAATGTGGCCTGATACTAAATGACTATGAGGTGATTAACATCAACAAGAAATCAAAAAACACTTGTAAAGCTCTGAGGAAATCTGAAATGTGATATGAAAAACATGCCTATAACAGCAAGAGATAGGTGGCTGACCACTGTAGGACATTAGCCTTTTACTAAGACATACTCTAATAAATAACTTACAAGACTGCATTTGCTGACTGAAATATTCTCCAAAAGCCCCATCGAGTTTTCACTGTATGTGTCAGTTCATTTAAACAAGAAGAGGTATGAAAAAAGAGAGGAACTCAGGAAGAAAGGGAGGAAGACCTAGTCCAACCCTACATGTAGTGCTGTGTGCACATACACAAAGTGCCTAGCAGTCACTGAAACCAAATTTTTTTAAGCCATGTGCTGCAGAATGAGCAGAAAGGGTTAAAAACCATGAGATTTAACTGAGTGTATGGCTGGAAGTCTGCATTGGGCAGTTTCCCCTCAGAGGGTTTCTCTGTAACAAGGAGAGTGAGTATTTCAATTTTTTTTTAAATGAAGACTGAGATTTTGATGCAGCACTGTCATTTCAGGGGCTCAGGTCGAAAAAGAAGTACTGAACATTGTGAGACTTGTGATCAAGTTGTGAAACTGTGAAACCTAATTTACCCAAATGAAATGGGGGACACAAAATTAATTCAGATAAATGAGGATTTTGAATAAGCAAGGGACTATTTAGTGCTTTTAACACACATCCTGGGACATAACCTCATTACAGATCAGGAGTGTTGTGCTGTGAGTTTGTGTCAGAGTGGAAGTGTCACTGACACAACAAATAAAACCAAAAATATCCTACTCCCTGATCGCTTATTTTGTGTTTCCATACACACGCTACACGAGCCTGAAGAATAATTAACACTGCTGAGAAGAAGCAGCAACAGTGGATGAGTCTCACTACAGCAGACCTCTCATCATAGCAGAAATACAAATGTACTAGTTATCGTAACTGTGTTATGTTAAGTAGACCTTTGCCCCACATTATTGTAAGTTAGAGGAGGGAAAAGGGAAAAGGAAGATGATATCAGCATTCTTGATGATATTTGATTTATCCACACATGCTGTTGACACAGTTGAAGAATAAGCAGAAGAATGGAAGGAGACACACAAAACACTTGCAGATACAGATTTTTTTTACATTTCATCAGGGACAAAAAAGACTGCCAGTGAAGATAGTCATCCCTTTTACAGAGCAATCTCAGGCATTAATGCCCACAAAAAAAGAAAATAAAAAAAAAATTGAAAGTATTTCTACAGCTATTTTGTGGAGTTATAACGATGCTGTGGACAATTTTATTGTGGGCAAATTTTTAATTTCTTAACTTTATGAAAGAATTTGACCAAGACCTGAGCAGGTTTATTTAAGCTATCATTTAAACATTGTATACCCTGACTTTGTAATAAAGGCCTGCTACACAGGATTTTGTTTCCATCATCAACCTCTTAATGATATTAAGAAATAAAAGCATTTCTTAACAGAATGGTACAAGATGTGCATCTAACTTGCCTCGTCTTTTTTTAAAAAAGCTGGAGGGCCACTGTTTGGAAACCTTGATACTGTTTAAAACAAAGCATCTTCATCAGAAACCTCACAGGCAGCAAGTTTCTCTACTTACTCGGCATGTTATGTTTACTTGTCAGCCTTTCTCCAAACAAAGTGGGGAAAACAAGCATATGAGATGCAAAGATGGAATATATCCCCCAGCCCCTTCAATTGCTTCCTTCACCTCACTCAAGAAGCAATTTTAAATGTATTAAACCTGGAGGTGAGCAGAGGGATTTAACACTAGGCAGGATTTGAACAACAGAAAATAAGGTCAAGGAGGAGTATTACCCGTCTAGTCATATTTGGAAAAACAGGGGCACTTTAGAAGTTAAAAAAAAAAAACCCAGGGCAAACTCACTTGCTGTGCCATGCATCACTCTGACCAGCAAGAGTCCACTGTTAGTTTTTGCTATGCATTTTGCTAGGTAGAGCATGCAGATTTTGATCCGGTGACACTTTCACATATAAGCAACATATTTTGTTGATGTTCATTTCTGTTTGATTGCTGGACTTGACAAATGACATGGCAGCAGAGAAGAAGAAAAATTGCTGTGTTAAATCCTTGAAAATTATACAGCAGAAAAGGTGGGCAGCCTCTGTAGTTCAGCTGGGCACCAGAAGCCAAAGATCAGAACTGGAAATAATAGCTGGCGAGGAATACCCTCAGAGCAGCAAGGAAACTGAGGTTGGGAAACTGAACTGAAAGCCATATTTGCAAGCCATCTCTGCACCCCCTTCTCTTTCCAACATTTTATCTATGTGACTGACATACCCCTTCTCTCTCCCCACCCCAAAAAGATTAAAATACAACAAACCGGTTATGAAGATAAGAAAACCAACAACTTGGAAGTGAGACATAGCAAATGAAAAGTTGGCTGATATACCAAAATACCAGCATTTCTCAGAAAATAAACCACTCCAAAGGTCCCAGTAAAAAGTGACAACAGCAGGGTAAATCCAAATTGAAGTTGTTTCTTTGCCCTTAATTCACTTTGTTGGTAAGATATTACCTCATTTATAGTACATTATCTTTGAATGACACATTCCGTGCCCTCTGAGCCTGCATCAAAACTCCGTCACATCATGGCAAGTCAGGTATACCTGCCAAACAACAGGTATCACCATTAATTCTGTGAGAGGTCCTCATGAAAGAAGTGCAATGTTGCACGGCCAAGGTTTCAGTGATATCTCTTCCCAGCAGTACAGAACAAATCAATGCTGGAAGAGATGAATTTGCCTACAATCCTGAACATGTGTTTGCCTTTGCATTAGCGAATCAGCAGAAAGCTAGCTAACACTGCCAGCAACACTGCAATGGTTTCAAGCATGGGGGAAATATAGTATGATGCAACTCTTATAGGGCTCATGCAACAAGAAACAAATGTCTCTCCTTAGGTCATTTTACCTCTGATAATAAGACGAGTGCACATGGAGGGTTGACTGATTTCAGCAAGGCGAACACCAATGGAGCACACAGCCTTCCGTGTTGAATAAGCTGCATGTTTTGCAGTGTATTTTTTAAGACGCCACATGCAAAAGCAGTTCAATTTCTCAAACCTAGTGACTGCCATCGGAAGCTGGGTGTCCATCTGCATTTACACACCTTCCAAAAGGATAATCCACCTCTCTTCAGTGCCACTGCA
>VYZT01001498.1:0-19084 GCA_013400735.1 Pomatostomus ruficeps
ATTCTGAGTTGAAAGGGACCCAATCCAAATCTTAAATGAATGGCCAATATGAGGATGAAACTCATAGCCTTGGCATTATTAACACCATGTCCCAATCAACTGAGGTAATCTTAGGGTCATGATATGGAATGAAGCAAATCAACACATAATTTCATTTAATTATTGGTATTGAAAAGAGGAACCTCTCCAAGGTTCTTATGAAAGAGTAAGACAGACAAAGATTTGCTTGGCAAATATTGCCAAGAGGATAGCAGTTCATTTCTGTCCACCTGAAGTCATCTATTGAAGAGTTCAGAGGTGGATCAGGAGTGCTAAATCTCAATATAAACAAGTTCCATATATAGAAGACATGCTTTTCTGGATCTGGCTGAGATGATTTAGAAATCTACATGTAATATGCAAAGCATACCAGTCATTTGAAAGATGAAATCTCAATGAAGATAAGGAATGATTTAGATGTTTCTGAAAATTCTACCCTTTGCTTTTTATGTTTTACCACATAATGCCATATGTCAATACAAATATCAATAGAAGAAGGTACATTTCAGTACAGGTTTGACTGGAATATTATTAAGTTGATTTAAGAAACACTACTGTAAACAAATAGCTGGCTAATATATTTTGTTGTATGACAACAGTAAATAACATGGTTTCTCAGAAAACTCTACAGGAACCTACTGTAAGCTCACACAATTTACAACAAATCAGAATTCAAAATACTAAGAGGCATTTGTAAAGCTTTTACCATGATTTCATAAGTTGTTCCAGGGTTAAGACTGGTGAGAAGAACTTCCAAGCTGTCTGGCTTTGTTGTGACCTGTGTATAAGCTGTTTGCATCCATGGGCAGACTTCTTTATATTTAACAATATAGGAGAGAATTCTCCCGTTTGGATACAGTGGTGTATTCCATGACAGCAGAATCCCAGCAGAGCCCACTCTTTCACCCGCAAGGAACACAGGGGGCCCAGGATCTAAAAAAAAATTTTAAAAAATAATTAAAAAATACATTAAAAATTTGATAGATAGATAGATAGATAGATAGATAGATAGATAGATAGATAGATAGATAGATAGATATACACACACACATACACACACACAAGCACACACATGTAAAACAATTTTTAATTAAGGTTCATGATAATGGAGACACATTCACAGATTCTATAGAGAAATTAAGTCATCTGCCAGCATAAACTCATAAAACTACTGAAAACTGATGTACTTTTGAATAAAAAGCTTTTTTTCTGGCTAAAGTCCTGTTAAAAATTATTAAATTAATTTTGGAACACCAGAAACATTCTTCTATAAGAATGTAAAAAATGTATTGCTCAATATCTTTGTTGAAAAAACAGAATTTAATGCCAATTTGATATCTGAAATATTGTAGCACTCAATTAAAGCGCATTCTCTTAAAAAGCACATCTGCTTTGGCTACATTTTTTTGGAAATAGCTCTGAACATTTCTTTATATACCACTATAGATATAAATCAGAGTCTGGATATTATTAAATGACAGAACAGCAAATTTTGCAAAAGTTTGTAAATTCTTAAGCTCTTATAGAACACTTCAGCTTCAGTGTATTTTTAAATGGTTAAAGAAGATGAAAAATTTTAATGACTGTTCAAAACTGATTATAATTGCCTGGATAATACTGTGCACATAATAAACATTAAAAGCATAATTAAAGAAATAAACAAAATTTCATCAGTCATTTTTAACTCACTTGTCACATTTGTTGTCACAGTTCTACTCGCAGGTGAACTATAGATGGAAGAAGAAACTGCAGAAACTGTAACATTGTATGTTGTTCCAGGAACAGTATTGGAAAAATCAGCCTGAAATAGGACATAGATTTATTTAAGCCTTTTATCAAGAATCACAAAAATGAAACATGCCCCACTCCCCCAAAAAAACCCCAAACCAAAAAAAAATACACAAAAAAAACCAAACTAAAAGAACCTACCAAAAAATCCACAAAAAACCAAAAACCCTACAAAACAAAGTACAAAAAACTAGAGAAAAGTCTGAGCAATTCATTAATTCATTACTAAAAATAGTTGTTTTCATCTGTCAGCTGCAGTTCAGTATTTTGCTGTCAACTACTCTTCATAAGATGTGCACAACATTCAATATTAAAGAACAACAAAATTAGCTATTAATTTTATGCCAGAGTCCCCATCAATGTATCTATAGAGGTTTTTGTGTATTATCATTATCAAAGTAAATAGGAAGCATTATAAAATTCCTTTTTGAAAGAATGAACAGAAAAGCAACCTGAAAAACAAGGTTTTGACCCTTAAGCTAACCCATCCTTTGCAGTAAACATAATGAACAACCTTTTTAGCATGAAATTATATAAAATACCTGTACCTTTGAAGTTCCAATGAAAAACAAAAGCAAAACATCCAGAACAACCATTATTTCTGTTAATATATGTTCCGGACAGCAGAATCAAACAGTGCTCCTATAGCTTTTTGATGGCTTAGCAGTGAAATGTTGCCTGCATTAATGATTTAAGCAGAGATCTTCCTGGCAAGTGCACAATTAATGAGTCTGTACTACTCAATAGCTCTGCCCTTCCCTTGTTAAACTATTCATGAACCCTTGGATGACTGCATCCTTCTAGTAGACTTTAAAAAAACAGTAAAAAAACAACTACCTGTTGTTAGGTAACAAACTGCAGGTGCTGAAATTTGCTCCCATCCCACCCATTTTTCATTCATACTTTCATATTCATATCTGCATTAAAGAGCCAAGGAGGAAAGCCTGAATGCCTCATCAGCACAGTGCATAAGGAAAAGCTGGCCCTGCAAGTAATAAAAGCACATACTTGATACTCCCTAACTCCAAGATCTAGGATAACAACAGAAGCGTGGTCAGGAATGAGATCCACTTGAAATCTGTCTACAAGTCCATATGGTAGTCTCCAATACAGTGAAAAATAATATGACGAAACATTGACAAATTTAAGTTCTTCTGGCTTTGCAGGTTCTGAAAGAGAATTGTGGAATAAAAGACATTAACTTAAATAACTCCCTTTAAAATATCTTAGCAGTTACAACTGAATATAAAGCATCCAAGAAGAGGTTACTTGCTGTATGAAGGGTTAGTCTGGATATGGCAGTACGTGATCCTACAATTGCTACACTTCCTCTGGGACTTGGTTCATAGCCTCCCAACTATGCTGAGATCCCCACTCACAGAGAGCAAGCTCAGGTGTCTCTGCACAGTGCTCAGTTAACAACAAAATCTCTGCACAGTCCTGGGCTTTCTGCTGTCCTCAGCCTTAAAGTCAGCACTACTGCTGTCATAACTACTGCTAGAGTTGAAATTCAAGATATAGCTGATGCTTGTTCTGCCACCAGGCACAGGGTTGGTAACTCCTTTATACATTTCATGTATTTGGAATCCCAGTAATTCCATGACCTCTAGTCAGTTAAGTTCCCAAAATATGGGTGGCCTACTCCTTTTTTAAAAACCAAGTTTCCACCTGCTCATGTCACATCATCTCATTTTCTTCTGCTTTTAAATGTACTTTTAAATGTATATTATTCACTCTAAGCCTAATAATGAATCAGATTTTAAATTCTTCAACAAGTCATTAAAATGTTATCTGCATATAACACTGTATAATTTGTTCACCTGTGCAATCTCTAGACACGTGCAGTTGTCTCCTTTCTGCTCTGGAACACAGGTACAACTATCAGTTTTCTCCAAGATCATCTCAGAGTAAGCCCAGTCAGTGATGCTCTTCATCTTATTTCAGATTCACCCTTGCACTCAGTCCTCTGTCTGCCTTTCCAACATGGTTCTTCAGAATTCAGACTAAATCTTCCGGTACTGTTTATACTTTGGTATCATACTGTGCAGTCTGAGTAACATATAGCTTCCACTCTGAAAGATTTCCAGTCCTTCCTTATTTGCTGTAAATCTGCTAAGATTATATATCTTTCATGAACTCTTTACACAGACTATTCAAAGTTGCAGAATTGTTTTCAACAGATTACTCCAGTTCTGCCATCAAATAATCTGAAATATTAATACATCCAAATATTAACTTTAGATTTTACATTCTATCTGTATTTGGCTCATATGTACAATTTTTAACTCCTGGTTTTATTTTGACACTAACAGATCAAAAAAAAGGTTAATAATATATGTGGAAGTGTACAAGTTTAACTGAGAGCATAAGTTCTTCCTTTTAATATACTCTTATAGATTTTAAGTCCTACTGCTCTGATGAGTACTATTATTTCCATGGATCTCAACTTCCTCTAAAGCTGAATTTTGTATTTACAGTGGTCTTTTTATACAGACCCACAATTAATCTCTGAGTCTAGCTTACAATCTAAAGCCTTAATTCTATAAACATTTCTTATCCTGTGATGTTGTCTTGAACATTGTTCATTTTCTTTTTTTCTTTTTTTTTCTTTTTAATGGTAAAAGGGTGAGATGTTGTCCTGAGTTTTGCAGTTTCTCAGTGTTTCTCTTTCTGTAATACTTTCTCACACATTCTTCTGTAAACATGGCCATGGTTTCTTGACAACTATCTATGTTTTGCTAACTGTCTGTGTTGTTTATCAATTTACTATACTGGGTGGAGAAATATGATAGATTAATGCTTTGACCAATGGAATTGAGAGGTGGTCATTTCTACCTCCAATCCATGGTGATTTGTAAAAACATATAAATAAAGGCAGAGGGTTCTGCCCTCTCTCTCTTTTTGCCCTCTCCGTTTGCTGTCTCTGTGTGGTCTTTTATTTGGCTCTCCTTTGGGCTCCTCGGCCTAGCCGGCCTGACCCAGTGCTACACCTGTCTAACTTCACTCACTGCAAAAAACCTACTGAAATGAGATAAGGTAAAATTCAGCTTGTGTGTAACTCTTTGCAGGATAAGTTCTGAAATAAAATGGTCAGAAGAAATGCAGCACAGCTAGAGACACATTTCTGGTAGTGTGTCACTACATGCAGGTTGAATAGGGTAAAAGTAATATATGCACACAATGACAGCAAATTATTACTTGTAAGATCTCTTGAAATTTCAGTGTTATTCTGCAAAGTGAGATGTACAAAGCTGAACATGCTCTGTTAGCAACCATTCACTGGCAAGGAGAGGAAGCAAAAAACCATACAGACCTGTTACAAATTCAAGGAAAGCAGAAGCTCCTTCCATATTTCCTTTTAGTCTTTTCAGTGTGAAATTATAAATGCCCCCAGCAGTCAGGTCTGTAACACTGAAGTCAGTCAGTGTTCCTGGAATTCTTAAGTTTTTTATAAAGGTATTGTTTGATAAAGATGCTTTATAAGAAGTGAAGTTACTCTTGGTTGGATTCCACATGACAGTTGCAGAGGAAGTATTTACCATTTTTAATGTCAGACCACATATCCTAGCTGGTTCTACAGTAAAAAATATTCAAATTAATAAAGACAAAATTAATCCCTAGTACTTAAAACATAAGAAAATAACAGCTTTTAAAAATAAATGGTTTTTTCTTAAATGAATGGGTTGAGATTTCAAAGCATCATGAAATATGGATACAACTTTTAGAACTGTTTGTATGGATACATAGAAAACAGTGCCATTATGTGGCACAGGGTAAATAAAACCCAGGGATGTACCTCCTGTGTGCAATATGCATTTTATAGAAGAAAAGCCCAATTTTATCAGATCTCTGTAAGAACAGTAACATTCCCCACTGGTGAAACAGAATGAGAATGGAACACTTTGTAAGCAGAATTAGAGATTTTAGTCAGTTTAAAGTTTTCTAAAAGGCATTATATGCCATATAAATTTAGAAAACTGTTCATCTGCTCACTTAAAGACACAGTAAATAGCATAGTCTCAGTGATTATCCCTTTTTTCCTTTTTAAATAATCTTTTTGATTATATTAATATTTCTAAAATCACAGACAATTTACTAATAACACATCCATTAATCTGTGCAGCACAACTTCTTAGATAAGAAAAATGAAACTATTCCTCCTAAAAAGTGAATCGCCCACATAATTGATTTATCTTGCTTGAAGCTTTATGAAAAATACTAATTAACATATGCCTATTACTCAGCATGGAAAAAATCCTAAGGGTTTACCATTAAAATTATGGAGTAAACATTCCATAATCTAGGCATACTCTGGATCCATCCACAATTCTCTTGAAAATATTTACTTGAGGATAAAAAGTCCCTTCAGGAGCATGATAATGAATATTCTGCTGCATGTTTCATTCACAAGAATCAGCAGGACTTGTTCTGGGTTTTTTTCAGAGATTTACTTATCTTTAAATAACTAAGTGCAGAGCTTCCTTGACTATTAACTGAGTTAAGGCATATAGTCCAGTCAAATCACAGAATATCCACCAAAGACGAGAGGAGGTCTATGACATGCATTATAAACCTGGGAGGTGATTTATTTTCGGATTACAATTAGCTGCCCTTTATCTGCTTTGGCAGTCTGGATTTCAATATCAATCTTCTTCTTCAAATTTATGCCACAAATAAATTTCCCTCTTTTTTATGTTGTAGTACATATTGGAAAATACATGTTTGCTCAGAGACAGAAAATGAGTGTGAGATATTGGTTTCTGGACCTTGTTAAGGTCTCTGAAGCACAATTCCTCTTACTGTCTTAAGCATTCTGTGGCCTTGTAAAGGAACAATACTCCAATCTGAGACTGTGGGCTGGCAAGAACTTAAAAGACACAGAAACAATTGTAAACAAAATGCAAGGTAATTATGAAAGTACAGGAAGCTATTCTGGGAAGATCTTACTTTGTTAGAGCTGGAAGCTTTTTTCAAAAAGCTACTTCAGCCATGTCTAGACTCCTGAACAATCCAGTGAGTTATGCACAAGGCTCCTATTTAAACAACTATCACAAGAAGAAGCACAACTTTCCTCCCAAAGTTAATGTTTCATTTTGAACTCTGTGACCTTTTTGAGTTACTTGCAAACAATTGTTTAAATGTCTCTGAACATACACTGGTTTTCGAAAAGACAATTTATACGATATTTCCTTACTTGTGGTGACCTTTTTCTCCACAGCCACAGAGGAATCCAAGCCTTTAATTGTCCTTAACTGAAAAATGTATTCTGTTCCAGGGGCCAGATTTTTCACTACAGCTCTGTTGTCATAAATAGTTCTGGTAAACAGCTTTTCATTATTCAACAGACAATATGAAAGCTATTGAAGAAAAAGAATTTCTTATATTAGACTATTTAAGTTCATAAAAGTAGTGCTCAGAGATTGCAACTGCCTGTTAATACAAAAATATTTAGAATATTTTCCATGTTTTAAAGACAAAAGTAATCAAGAAGCTTTATATTATGTTCCAGCAAGGTGGAACTCTAAGATTCCTTAATAACCCAGTAGTGAAAACAACGACTTTGATATGTAAAAGTAGACGGAGGAAGCAAACTGAAGTCAAGGCTTACAGGTTTTTGGTCTTGGAGGAAGGATAATTAAGTGTACTCTGACTGTTCAGTCTCAGAGCTACAACGATGAACTGTACAATTAACTCTGTACCTTTCTGGCAAAAAAAAATCAAAACAAAAAACCAAAAAAAAAAAGAAAAACAAAGAAAAAAACCCCAAACAACACCTAAAGCCATTCAACCAAAATAATTCACCCATGGACTGTTCAGAGCTGAGATTCTGAAAAGGCTCCCAAGGAATCAGTCACTCAGCTTTGCTCACTGTGACACTTTGAAAATTCATTTGTTAAGAGCCATTGTAGAGAATAAAAGGGCTGGAGATATCAAGACATTGAAAGCCGGGGACTTGACTCCTAGAGTCTGTGAGGATTCAGTCTGACCTCTCAGCTAACTCTAAGGTGACAAAAAAATTTCATGTGACAGTTCTTTGTGTGGACATAGCAAAGTTTCTCTGCAGACTGGTTCCTCTCTGCACTGGTGAGAGGCAAGAGGCAGAGCATGCCTGCCCTGCAGAGAAGAGCACGGGACAAGCACCTCCAGCAAACACCCACAGGGTTGCAGCTGCCTGCATAGTGAGCCCTGTGCTGCCATGAGTCATTTCCTCCAGCAGAAGGGGGATACTGTACACATGGCAGTGACCTGAAAGCCCTGGGGTTAGCTGCTATTCATCTGGGGAGGAGTGATCCACTTCCCCTCTGTCTATTTTACCAGCACAGTGCCTGTTTGTACAAACCAAATCTTGGAAACTGTCATCACCTTATTAGAATTACAGCACTGCAAGATGCTAGAAGCAAAGCTATAGATTAAAGATTTACATCTAGTATAAAGAAGTTAGGAAAGTACCTTTTGTGCACTCTTCGCTCTACAAACTACAATATATTGCATAGAAAGTTGGTGAGCAGGGATGATTAATTTTAAATGATTAGTAAAATGATCCTTTTTATGCAGGTGCACCTTACTAAGCAACCAGTCTACGAAAGCCTGTCTCATTAAAGATTTAAAGATAAGCTCATTTATACAGACAAAGCACTGCCTAATGTGGCTGCTTGCTCTATGAGATGCTGAACAATAATACTGTGACATAAAGATCAATATTACAGATGACAATTATTTTCCACAAGGTGGCAAAAATAGCATTATCACATTCAAAAGTGTATCTGAACTGGTTCAAAACATGAACAAGATAATTAAATTTAATTTTAAAATTTGTAAATATGCTCCAGGCTGCACCAGCAAATAGTGTGAGAGGTTAACTGGCTGCTCTTATCCACTGAGACCAATGCAGCTTTACAGTAATGAAGAGAGAAGAAATGTCAAGGAACTATCCTAAGGATATGCAGATTTCAGGTTTAGGTAAGGATATGATTGAAACCATGGGAGAATAACAGTTTGGGCCACAGGACTGCCCAGGAGTCTGCGGGGCGATGGTCCAGCGCTCAGTCAGATAGATGACTGTAGAGGAGCAGTTTTCTCTGTCTATCTATATACCTAGTTATCAACTCCACAGTAGTTGAGCAGAGCAGTCAATATTAGTCAAGTGTAGGTGGGAACAAAGAAGCGAGAATGGACTTTCTTGCAGCAGCACCCAGGTTTATTCTCGGGGGATGCGGGCTACAAGAAAGACCCCGGGGGGTGGTTACACAGAGTTTTATGGGGAAATGAAAGGGATGGTCACAGGGGAAGGGTCCAGGGTCTCTTCAAATCACAGAATGATGAGGAGTGACAGTTGTCCAGTGAACTCTTCACAGAGGCGGGATATATTTGTATTATCCCACTAGTGTAACAGAACAGTAGAACTTTCCAGCAATTGCTGAATATTAAAACAACCTGATACATATTAAAATAACAGGGGTGGAACAGGGTCTTTGACGGACAGGGCTAAAACGTGGCAGGGTTAGGGGATTTCCCCAGGTATGCTTTCTCCATCTCCCTCAGATTTGCTGTCCTGGGAAGAAAAATCTATCCAAGTTATCTCACTAGTTTTCATAGAGATGGTGGGCTGGGTCACTGCCACAGGAGAGCAGAAGGAAAAGAATTGAACACTATAATACTGGGGTAAAAATGCTGCGGTGCCTTCCAGGGGGATACCACGCGTCCGTCCGTGGCTTCAGGAGTTGCCGGGTTGCTCCAAGGCACGGGTGGGCTGGCGAAGTTCCTGTAGGGGTTCACCCAACCCCCCGATGGTACAGGCATGCCAAAGAAGGAGAGACAAGGCGGAGGGGCGTTCCCAGATGGTTTATTCGGCACTGCGGTTGTACCGGGGAGGCATCGGCACAGCGTGTTACAGTGACGTAAATACAGACACGAGGGGGCGGGGGGAGGGTACAACATCCGATGGGAAGGAGTGCTGGGTTTGAATTTGGCAGGCTTTGTATAGGATTACACAATACAGAGCCTTCCAGAGGGTGGGGAACCGATATCGAGGGGGAAGGAGGGCACATAACAGAGCCTGGCCATGAAATAGACCTAAACTGGCCAGAGCACACCGCAACATAAAAACTGTGTAGACCATTAAAGGAAAGTACTTTATCTCATGGTAGTGCTATGTACCAAAGTATACCCCAGTCAAGTAAGGTAACTGTAAAAGATTATCCCTAGAAATATGTATTGACTCAAGTGACATGTTAAAACAGCAGAATACTAAGTTTTATTGACCACATGCGCGTGTTGATACAGTGGCTACAAAATGCTAAGGTTAATACAAGACAGACTGCAAAAGCCAGGATGCAAGAGAGAGACTGGCTGCATGTCACAGTGAAACATGATCCGTGGGTAAAGCATTTAGTGCCATTGTGGATTATTTTTGACCGAGAACCGAAACAAATGATGAGAAATTGAAGTTTATAAAATTGTGAGAAATATGGATGTAGTGAACAGGGAAGTACTAGCTATTTCTAACACACCAAGAACCTGAAGAATAACAGATGCAAAATAAAGAAGCGTAATTTTTCAAACAGGCCACAACAAAACTGTGAAATATAAATAACAAAATAAATTTAGGAATAGCCCCTGTTTTTCTTCATGTGTATCCAGTTTCAACCTATCTCTCAGGAAATCCCTAAGTTACTTACTGCCCAAGGCTGGAAGGGTGTGGGAGGTATCAAAAGTTTGCAGTTCTGTCTAATAAATTGCTATATTTAAAAAAATCCCTCCACAATTATTCTATAACTTTCTAAACAAAATATTTTGATTCCTCTATATGGAATTTATTTTTTTTTATTTTTCACTTCAGTTAAATTAATTTGCATTACAAATTCGAAAAGCTAAGAAAAAAAAATTACATTGCAGCTACATTCAACTCTTGACATGTGATCTTTTTTATTTCACACTGCTTGAAAAATTAGTTTTTGAAAGCTATTAAAACATAATTTAAAATAGTTTTTAATTGTTATGTAATATGAAGTATGTATTTAGTTGACATTTTCCAACAGCAGTATTTCCTTCCAATACTTACATGGGTTATAAAAATGAATATTTATGTCTGGGTTTGCAGTACATACAGAATGATAATTTAATTAAGAAATTACAAAAAAAAAATTCATTTGTTTCTTCCCATTCCCATCTCACCTGAAACATATCAAATCCTCCTCTTGGTAGTTTCCAAGAAAGATAGACTGTATTTTCTTCTTGTCCAAACACTTGCAAATCTGATGGTGGATCGGGATCTAAGGATGTAAAATTTAGATTTAAGATAATTTCTACTGCTTTTAAAGAAGTTGACATCTACAGAATGCAAAGCTTTAATTCATTATTTTATAATTACATCTAGAAAGAGATTTTATTTTGTACTTGAAAAGAATTTCAAATAAATGAAAATCAACTCTAGATATTAGAAACAGAGTCAGAAATAAAGTCAACATTTGTCAATTTTTATGGGAAATTTTTATCATCCTAACATTACTTCTGATTCAGTTAGTGGCAAAATCCCACTTAATGCAGAGGAAACTTGTTTGCGTTTTAAAAGCTTTTATATACTAAGTCACTTTCAAAGATGTTTAGATTGAAAAGAAAAACCTATGTGCATTAATACAGACATTGTTAAGATGCATAGATTTAATCAGGAATAGCTTTTCTTAGAAAAGACATTAAAATATAACAACCTTAATTATCTGAAACCACAAAAAGGCATTAATAAATTGAACCTACAGGTGCTAATCTTGAGGATGGTAGGGTGACTTCTCTTTAATCCATTGGTTGTCACAATATTGATTAAGAAATCAGTGCCTGGCAGAAGATGCTCAAATTTGTGCATTCTACAAAGATTAAAAGAAGAGATTGTGTCCTTTAGGACTCTAAAAATGGATGTATGTTCATATACTAATTCTTTATAGTTTTATGGATAATATTTATGCATGATGTGTTTATAGATGTTCATATGTTGTGAGTCAGAAAACATTTTAGTACTATAAAATCTTACATAGGGTGCATTACACTATGGTTCATAGCAAGTTCCAGTACAAGAATATCTTAAAGTATTGAATTAAATATCCAGAGTGGCACACAGAGCTCACTGTTGTGAGCTATATCTATACTGGTGCTCACCCCAATGCAGTATTTTGCTCTTCTTTGCATAAAAAAATCATATGAGAATTGCAATTGGTTTTAAAAATGCAGTTCTTAAAATGCATGGCCATAGTAATGTATATCAACTAAACCATCAAATACATATAACATATAAATAACAGCACAGGCTACTTATTTTAAATATACAGGGAAACAACTGCTTTGAGTTCATGTCAGTTATTTTTAAAATGTCATTGTCATACTGTTGCCCTGAGTTTTGCAGTTTCTCAGTGTTTTTCCTTTCTGTAATACTTTCTCACACTTCTTCTGTAAACATGGCCATGGTTTCTTAACAACTATCTATGTTTTCCTAAATTGTCTGTGTGTTTATCATTCCAGTATACTGGGTGGAGAAATATGATAGATTGNTACCTCACACCAGAAGGTAACATTTTCTTCTCATTGAAAGCCTCACTGTTTATTGAAAGAACATATCCATCAAATATACTTTGGGCTGGTGGCCAGGCAACAGTTATTGATTCAGAGTCTCTGCTACAGTTCAGATATTTGACTGCACTTGGTACTGTGTGACAATGAAACAAAATGCATTGATTCAAAAATACATTTTAAACATGTTTCTTTATGACAGGCCTCTCATCAGAATGCAATGAAAACCCCACAAAAATTATGCCACGTCCTTCCTTATCTCAAGGACATACAGACTACTACCACTGCAGTAACATGTACAGGGACTTTTGTTATCCAGGAAATCAAGAGCCAAAGTGTCGGTTGCTATGTAATGCTGCTTAGCACAGTTCTGATGTCAATGATTTGGAATTCCTAAAAAATGGACAATTTCTCAAGAAAAGAAATGTCAGTATTAGAAATAACATACTGTGCAGAGACCTAAGTCCCGACCAGCACAGTATCTTTTATTCAACAGTGGCCAAAAGCATATGGATTCAGAAAAAGCAAGAATTGCTTAGAGTGATATTTCCTTTCAGTAGAGCCCCAGACTGCAGTTTGCAGCTCAAGGTTTTCATGAGTCAAAGGTGATTTCTATTTTGCTTTAGTAAATCTCAGATTTTTCTTTTATGAATGTCTTTGGTCTCCCCTTGAAACTATGATCACAATCATCAGAAAAAATACCTTGTGGCCAGAAGTTCTGTAATTTATCTATGAATTTAATAAACAACCATTTGCTTTTGCTTGTTTTCTACTTTCTGTTTTCCAGTTTCAAGTCCTTAGTTCTTGAAAAGAAAACACAGAGAATTATGATTTACTTGCTCCATAATTGCCTCTACATGATTTGTCCTCTCACAAATGATTTCACATTGTTCCTGAACCAGTTTTAACTCAGTGGTTCCTTAAATGCAACGTTTTACATATCTTTGATCACATATGCTGAACCTTTTCAATCACATCTACTATCCTTGATTTTTTCACATTAGTGACTTGTTAGAGGAAACTATAACATGCCAGATCTAATAGCCTGAGAGGCTGTGTCACCAGGTTCAACCAGCTGGAAGTACTAGCATAGAGGAGAACTGCACTACTGAGAACCAAATGTCCTAACCCAAAGCAAAACTAAATGTAGAAAAGCCCAAGTTTATTTGTGTTGTAAGGGGAGGCCAGTGAGAAAACATGATAAACCTAATTTAGTTCTGAACATTTAAGTGTGTTCAAACTCACAGCTGAAGAGAAAAAATAAAGCATTAAAGAAAAGTCTAAGGAAAAAAAATTGTTTTTTCTAATGTTGGCAGCCAGACACTGTGCAAGTATCATTTACTGCACTGCACAGCTGCTTGAATCAAGATGAAGTTAACATTGGGCGATCATTGTAGACAGAAACTATATGGAGATTAATGGTCCCTTGCAGTCAAAGAAGAAGAAAAATAACAATGGAAGAGAATGAGAAAATTACAAAGATGGTAGAATTACTCTTCTCTGTTTGAGGCAAAAATGAAATTCAAGAGGAAAGCAGGAGATGTAAATGGAGTAACACAAATGCTGAATTTGACAACATTGGGGCCTTACCCGTCTCTATTTCTTTTGTCACAAAAATACTGTCTCTGAAACCTTCCTTCTCTGTTCGAATTGCAAAACTGTACATCCTACCAGGACTAAGGTTGGAAAATATCGCTGTTTCTTGTTTGACCTTCTGGACCTAGAAAATCAAATACAGCTTTCACATAGCTGCTTACAAAAGTCACTTGTCGTATGTAAACCGCTCATCCACCTATTTTAATGGGGAATAAAGCTTTTAATTTCTTAACAGAAGACTGAGCTATAGCTGCAGTGTTTGCCCACACACATGCTGGTGCCTCACGCAGCATACCTTGAAAGCACTTGCACAATTTGTGCAGGTAACTTCATACTGCTCAAAATCCCCGTCAGCACGGTCCCAAGAGACCTGGACTGAAGTGTCAGTGACGTTTCCCTCTCGCACATTCAGGGGAGCTGCCAGACCTACAGAAGAACATAAAACACATCCCTGTTCCATCTCAGGCACTGATCAATCCAACACTTTTCATATCTCCTGGGGAGACATGAAAGAGAAGATAATCAGTAACAGACAAACAGAGGGCAGAATCTCATCTCAGGCATGCAGACACACAGCAATTCCAAAATACAGAAGGAAAAAAAATAGAGAAAGACAAAATATATAATATTGCAACCATTTAGGAAAATTTGCTCGCCTTTTTATCTTAAAATTACATGAGTTTGAATATGCATTTCTCCCTGAGGACAGATCTGGCACTCCTAGGTTGGAAAGTTCTCCAGGATGAAGTTAGTCCCTCCAATAGCACCACCATAGTGATCAGAATGCACCTAAATTTTGTCAAAAGGCTCAGCAAAACTGGGTAGATCAGGCTAGACAAATACAGTTTATCCTTAATTAGTGTAGTCTCGTTAATCACAATTCAGATCACATTGCAGGAGAATTTTCACGCTTTTTCTACATCTCTCTCATGCCCATCACAGCTGTTTCTGTCTGGTATGTACCAAAATTTACACTTTCTCTAAGGAAAATTTGTATACATGTGAGGAGTCAGGATTTTTATTTCTTCAAAATTTTTGAGGCCCCAGAAGAGTCAGAACAATACTAGGTTTTGTAAGGCAATTTCCCACCAAATTTAGGAAATGCTGTCATAAGATTGATTAAACCCCACGTTTTTACTAAATATATATTTTAAGAAAAATCAGCTTTTAAGTCTTTATTTATTTGGGGGAGATTTTTTTTCTGTCTTGCCCTCATTTTCTTCTTCTTTCTTCCTTACTTCCTTAGATCCTATCCTAATTTTTCCTTTTATGACATTTCTACTATGAAAGAAATAGAGCAGAAAAAGAATTTAAAAGGAAAATGATAAAATAGGAAAAGAAAAACATATGGAAGTATAGATACAATAAAAAAAAGGAAAGTCAAAGCATAGAATTTCAGCAGGTATTTTTAAACATTTTTTAAGTGTCTATTAAAATTCCATTTTTAAAGGCCTTGCTAGAAGGAGTCCCTTTTAATTACATTTTTTTATATATCTTTGTGAATGATTTTATTACCTTGGAGAATCTCAACACTTTTATTATTTACTTAAAAATGCACCATGAGAAATAATTTCAAGGCACGGAGGTAATTCCATTGATACTCGTCTGCTTGTTAAAAATCAGTGGTCAAAATGTGTCTTGTTTCCCATCAGGACAACAATCTAATACAGCCTAAATTCCTTGCTAGACATTTTGTACACTATATAAAAAACAATTCAACAAGTTTAGAAATTTTAAGGGATTGTTATAGTCTTGTTTAAAAACCAGATACTGTTAGTACAACTACAAATTGCTTACACAGATATATCAAGATGATTTTTGAATAGTATGTCTTTTCTATTACACTGAAATTAAAATAAAGTTTAAAAGGTTCAAAAAGCAAGATTTTATATAGTGCAATTTTATAAGAACTTAAAATACTCACATGTTTTTACACCATGTATACAGTATAAGGAGCTCAACATTTTTCCACTTTTTGTGGAGACACAGAAAGCATACTCTCTTCCTGCAGTGAGGTTTTCAATTGTTATTTTACCATCCCTTTTTAAAAGGAATGTTGCATTAGGTCCTTCTTTACTTGTAACATATATACCATCAAACACTCCAATATCAGGCGTTCGAACAAATAGCACCACAGCATTGCTATAGAGCACATAAGGAACTACAATCTGAACAGGCTTGGGCTCTAAAAGAAACAAAATTGCAACACGTTAAACCAGTTGAAAATAAATTAAATGAAAACCACATAATGCATCTGAAGAAACTGCCTTGAGAAATACTCTTGCTGAGTGGAAATTAACAGCTAGCATCGTAAAATACGTCATTACTCAGAAACAATAAACAACCTGATCCTTTAATTATTTATTACTGGAATTTCTTTCTCAACCACAACTGCACCAAGACGGCAAGCAGGATAACTGGAAAATGATACAGAAATGTGGATGTGGACAGGAAGATGACCATGGAGAATGAGATGCCTTTGATGGATACAACATTGATGTGTTTAGTTTTCTTCCCTTACAGTTGGCTCTGACAACTGTGAAATATCCCATCTAGAATTTTGTTGTCTGTGTTGTGAATGAGGTATTAAATCTAATCCTATATAAAAAATTCTGGAAAAGACTTAAGACTGTTACCTGCCAAAATGCTATAATCATTTAGAAAAAAATGGCAATGCAGCATTTCATAAATCTATAACCTGACAGCAGCAGGCTTTACATAGTACGTGTATAAGTGACTCCTGCCCACTCCTTTCACATATGCTAGAAATTTATACTCCATCAAAAGCATTTCAACATTTTGGTAAACTAAGACCCTTCAATAAACCCTTCCCTACTGATGGAAAAGCTTTTATGTTCAGCTATTGTTACTTCTAATTCTTTCCTAGCATTCTCTCACTAATGGTAGGACAATTTCTATCCCACAGTTCACAGAAGAACTAATCTATCTCCAAAAATAAATAATATGTTTCAACCATCCCAATGTTTTCCTACTTCAATGCAAATCAAAGATTCACCCACTTTATTCTGCCTGTGGGAACAGGATTTTCAGCTATGGTCCCCATCACAGTCGTCAGTACTACCAGTGTGTTTTCCAAGGCTGCACTCTCTTTGCAGAAGTTGTTAACTTTGCTGTTAACAATTAGGATTGGATCTGTACATTTCCTATTTAAGTTTTAATCCTTGGCTATTTAGTAAATTGACTTGATCTACAAATCTATTAGCTGACAGCAATGATAGTAAGACTGACAATTACAGTTTGTAGTTTCCATCATAAGTAATGTCTTACTTAAAGTGCATTGAATGGTCTTCAGTTCGCTCATAGTTCCATTTTTCACACTTGCCACTGCTATTTCATAAGTCATTCCAGCAATTAGGTCATCAACCTTTAATTCTTCCGTTTTGCTTAATAAAAACTTTTTAGTTTCACCTATGTCTGCATTAGGTTTCAGCTGAATGTAGGATTCCTGACACTCTTGTGGCAGCTTCCAGTGAAGGATTACACTCTCTTCTTGTACATCCTCTGGGTGAATAGAAACAGCTGTAGGTGGACTGACAGCTTGATCAAAGAAAAAAATGACAGTATAAAACCATATATCAAACTTACTATCAATTTACAATCCCTTTCCAATGACATCTCTTGGTTTGTTTTTTTCTTCTGAAATGTCATGATTTTAAAGCTACTGATTCATTCCATTATTTCTTAAAATAGTTTACGGGCAACTGCCTGTTACAGGCAGATTCTACTTCCTGTTTTCTCATACAAACAGGGACTCATTTTACAAGCATATTCCATTCCACTGGATATATTCAGAGTAAAAAGATGACACAGTCTGAGTCA
Organism: Pomatostomus ruficeps; assembly: GCA_013400735.1. Classification (NCBI taxonomy): domain Eukaryota; kingdom Metazoa; phylum Chordata; class Aves; order Passeriformes; family Timaliidae; genus Pomatostomus; species Pomatostomus ruficeps. Next base: position 17,821 of record VYZT01001498.1, read on the forward strand.
TAGTATCTATTATTAGAAAAATAAATTAAACAGTCTACCCTAAAAAATTTGAGAAATCATGGTAATATTTTAACTTTGCTAAAATTAAAGATTCAAACAATAAATCAGAATTTATCAAGAAGAGCATCACTTCTTGAGTTCATACTAATATGCTGTAAGTAGGCAAATGAATAAATAAATAAAGGGATTGGTGCTTTCACAATTTTGGAAGGTTCTGAAGAGTAACCCAACAACCACAATCTGACATGGCTTAAAAAATATCTTTATGCCTCGTATTTTCAACTTAAACTCTGTCTAGTGAAATAAAACAACTAGAAAATGGATACATCACCTGTTGTGATCAATATAGGCTTCTTGTGGCAGCTTACGGTTCCTTTCTCTGCTACATTCTGTAAATATAGCTGATACTGATGATAAGGTTTTATGTTTTGTATGACTATGGAAGTCTTGCTTTTTTCAACTGGTAACTGTTCCCAGATGTTGGTTTCAGTATCCAAAATGTTGACCAGGTAGTAATGAAAAGAAACACTGGATGAATGCTGTGGAGGCTTCCATTTTAAATGTATTTCTGCAGATGAAACATACGTAGCCTCTAACTTTTGGGAGTGTGGCGGCTCTGTTGAATAAGATTAGGAACAGAAACACAATAATAATTTCTCATGCCTTTCACCAATAGGGGTGGTTTTTTCGGTCTTTTTGTTTGTTTGTTTGTTTGTTTTAAGTAGAGCCTGAATACCTAACAATACATACTTACATACAGGCTAAATAATATTAGAGCAAATCTAACAAAGCAACCTTGACAGTCTATCAGTGATAGCAAATATTGATACACAGAGAATACTCCTGCCCTCTAATTGAGGTTTTTCAGAATCACCTCACTCATTATGTAGAACACGGTTTCCCCATTTAGGTCCTTTCTTGTATTTCAGTCAGTTCAGAAACCCCATCTAAGACAAATGGCACACCTTATCCAAGTTCACAGAATCACAGAATCAGAGTTGTTTGAGTTGGAAGGGCCCTTAAAGATCATCTAGTTCTAACCCCCCACGGTGGGCAAGAACACCTTCCACTAGACCAAGTTACTCAAAGTCCCATCCAGCCTGGTCTTGAACACTTCCAGGGATGGGGACTCTATAGTCTCTCCGAGCAACCAGTTCCAGCACATCACCACTGGTTCTTCCTATTATCTAATCTAAAACTATGCTCCTTCAGCTTCCAGCTGTCCCTCTCTGTCCTGTCACTACATGTCCTCATGAAAAGTCCC
>VYZT01001499.1:810-21831 GCA_013400735.1 Pomatostomus ruficeps
CTGAGCATTTAGGGCCACACAGTGTCTTTACCTATCTGTTTTTTTATAACTGTTAGAGGACAAAGAAATGGCTCAGGAATTCATGCTCAGTAAGTAGCAATGATATAGCAGTAAATGTCAAAGGCAGCTAATGCTTCTTTCTGCAATCATACTGCTATGAAGTAACAGTTTGCCAGGTTTTATTTATGTTTCCCAGAAAGACAGCAAGCTCTTAATGCCTCAGATTGTGGGACTTTTTCCGGTAGTCCCTTACTCTCCTACAAGATTCATGAGATTTTTAGCTGGGCCCAAACAATCCATTTAACAAAGTTTTGAAATTCAAAACTTGTGTCCCATTTTAGGCTCTTGTTTCAACACCCTCAACTCTTCCCACCAAGGAAACAAATGCTCTTAGAATTGCTAAGGGGATACAAAGGAGAGTAGTTGTGGGTATTTGTACAGGGATATCACTGTTAGCTGGTGTTACACTGATAGTGATAATTACACTGCATTGCAAATTGGCTTTTGGCTGATTATGCCTTTCAGGTGGCTTTGCCTACAGCCCCTAGTAGGTTGTTTACTGTCTGTGAACTTTTCTATTTCATTTTTAATTTTTTATAGTCTTGACTTCTTTAATATCTTATGAGTTCCTTGATTGGTGTGCACAATCTCTGCAAATTTTGTTCTTTTAGTTAATTTTAAACATTCTGATTTGGTCGTAAGACAGCATCAAATTTTTGAGTTATAGGAGGGAATAATGGCTCTTTGGCCATTTTTTATGAATTCCCAGTGGTATGTAGATCATTAAGCAGTATACAAAAATAGTTCGTTGTCTTCTGAAGACTACAGTTTTACAGATTGCCTCATCCATGCATATATATCCTAAAATCCTAATATTTTATATCCTAAGAAACAAAAGTCTGATATTACAGAGAAAGCATATTCCAGAAGATCATTCCAAAGAAGATTCTTAGAATCTCAAATGTACTCTCAACTTTTACTGATGATTTGATGTTTTACCTTAGGCAAGCTATTTTGTTTTTGTGTGCCAGAGCTTCTTAACTGGTTCACTGCCTGCCTTGCCCTTATCAGCTTTCAAAAAGCAGTGTTTTATTGTATCTATTGGCACAGAGAATATCAAAATAATCTTTCAGTTCACTTAAGGTGTCCGCACAAACAGCAATAAAGATGATTTCCAAGAAAATATGTGAAGCAATTAAACCACTCTTTCTACCAAGCAAAGTTGTTAGAAAGCTTCTGCAAGGGCATATGACGCCGCATGTGACTCCCTTCTCTTGCCATCAGGAAAGAGATCTGTAGCTTAGAAATCTTAAAATTCTGTCGGATGGCCGTAATTTGCTGACACCACTTGTAATTCTCGTCTGTCTGCATCTTTCTGGAAAATTTCACCTTGAGCCTGCAAGCTGACAATATGGAAACCCTGTGTGTTCTGTATAATCACAGTTCCCTGTTGCCTTCTCAGCTCCCTTTTCTGTTTTTTTCATTACTTCAGGTGTTGAAACAGCGTTAATTGATCATTTATTCAGTTGTGTGGTCCACGGGCCTCAGAGGTGTGTCTGCTAAGGAGCTTTTGAAGGTGACAAGGAAACACAGAATCATATATTTATATAACTCTGTCTATATGTGACATTTTAAAAGGTAATCAGACATTACTTAAAATTTTTGAAGAAGTCTGCCCTGTGAGGACCTGCTGAGAACAACATTTTCAAGTTGTAAAACTCACTATGGAAGAGCTCTACCTCTTGGCTGATTGGAGAGAGTAATTCCTCTTCCTTAACTCAGTAGTGCTCAGCCCCTGACTCGTGCTGTGGGGAAGAGAATGAGAACTATTTACCTGCTATTATCTGCTATGAGCAACTGGAGAGAGTGGGAGGGGAAGCATTTTGGCTGCACCCCACTGTCTGTTGGGAGGAGGAGTGACTGGGAGCACAGGGTGAATTCTGTGAAAAGGGGAAATGCAACCGGCTCACCTCACAGCACAGGTGGGGAAGAACTGATGCAGATACAACAAAATGCTCGATCTCTGCTTCTCTTAGAGAAGCTGTAGGTCTCCTCTTACCTGAAACAGGTTGTAAAGCCCTTGCTCATGATGGGTTTTCCAGTGGCTTGTCTGTTCTTAGTGACTACTGACAGTTTAGAATGCATTGAAATATGCATTTGAATTTGAGATGTGAAAAAGATGCTTGGGAATATGCAGCACCAGAAGAGGAGAGGAATCAGTCAATACTGGTTTTAGAACAGAGCACATGCAGTCCATACTAAGTTGGTTTTGCAGCAGTTGCAAACTTGTTACTATCCTGACAGACTCCAAAATAGATCCTTCACATTTGCAGGATGAAAAAGGTGTAAAATTGCAGAATGAGTGAAAGAAAAAGACAATGTGTGAAAGAAAGAAGGGGGAAAAAAAGAGAATGTTCTCCAAAATGCATATTTCATTTAAAAATCTGTATTTAACCAAAGGAGAGAGTTCTGTTAGCAATAAAGAGTTAATCTGCTTCCTTACTAGATGCTAACTTTAGCTACATATTATCAGAACATACATTCTTTATTTCAGTATTGGAAAGTTTCATGAAATTGTACTGTAAAACACCATATAAATAGCGCTTTTCAGGGCATGCATTTACTACTATCCTTAGACCAAAGTGACTCATTTGGTGTTGGGAGACAGTTGCCAGTGCTGTATCCTAAGCAGTAGTATGCACTCATGAGATTTTAAAGATCAAACCAGAAAGTTTAAAATGTACATTTATGATAAAATGAACCTTTACAGTAACAAATATGTATCTAACTTATTATCTAAAGAGCTTTTTTTTTTTTGTTTGGAGACATCTGCAATTTTTTTGTTTTGTTTTGTTGTGAAAGTGAGATGTACATATTTCAGTTACAACAAAACCCAGCACAATCAAAGACAGAGGATTCAATGGTCGAGATTGTCGGTCCATCAGTTTTACACAAGTATTGCTCCTTTTCTACCCATATTCATAGCGACCCACAGTTCAAACTGGATGTCAGGCTTATGTCTCAGTCTGTGTTTTACCTCTGATACTTTTCAGTGTATTGTTATGATATAAATATATTGGAGGACTTAATAAAATAGTAACATCCATTTTTCTCCATGTGGAAGTGCAAATTAATGGTTAAAGACAGAGATAATGAGCCACAATTCTTGGTTCTATTCTGAGCTCTGAGCTGACTCACTACATAATCTTGCTCAAGTAATTTAAATTCAGGTGAAATAGGCCCCACTGTGCTAAGATAATGCATGTTTCAGCCTTTCTTCCTCAGTGGGTTTTTCTATACAATTTTGCCCCTCTGTCATCAACATCAATTTAATAATGTTTTGTTCCATAGGATCATTGTAAAATATGTTTTATAAACTTTTTTATTTACCTTTAAATCCTTTATTGAAAGAAACCTTTTTTTATGATAGAAGTAGGCAGGTAATTCTTAGCCTATTCTGTGGAAATATGTTTTCTACATCCAGACAAAGTGACCTTTCAAAAATCAGTGACACCCATAATTACCCATCAGTAGGGCTGCCACTTGGAGATACTGTCTCATTCTCAGATTTCTGCAGTGAGCTAAATGATCATACGTGATACACAAGTCAGGCCACAGGATACTTGCTCTCTACTGGAAGGTGTACCTCTGTCACTGCTGTGTGAAAACTCAAGAGATATTTGCTTTTTAATTCCAGTACGTGAACTGGAAATCAAAATACTGACCAGTTTTGCCAAGTAGATTTGTTTTTCAGCAAACTGTAGTGGAACTTAACACATGACAAAGTGGGTTTTCCCTTCCATTTCTTCCCAGGAACTGCATCCTCTGTTACTGTGCTCTGCCTCTTTGGCTGCCTTGGTTCATTCCAGCAAACATTCTTTTCAAGTTAGCATTCAAAATTTTAAAAACTGAAGTATTCAGCACTCATCCAGTATCTGTGAAGTTGCTCAGGTCTTTTTGATAGACATATTGGATGGGCTGTGGGTTGCTTGCATTCGTGTAGTCCTTTCACAGTCCTAATGCCCAGCTGACTGAGGAGGGGAAGAAATTATGTCTCAGAATGACTTCACATGACCACATATCCCAGCAGTGGGAATGGCAGCATCAAGCAGCGCTGATTCATTCCCTCGGCACTGAAATTGCTAGCATTCAGAGGAAAAGGATCACTTTTGAACAAAGAAATGTCTTATCCCACAGAGAGTACAGACATTAGAGAGTTATTAATCAGGGCAGTCATCCTGAAAGTAGATTTAACTGCAGGATTTCATATAGAGGAAAACCAAACCTACAGTAGGAAGTGATTGAGGGCTCAAAGTAGTGGATAGAATTGCATATTTTAGGGACTCCTTAAACTACACCTGGGGAAGGGTTCATTCTCTGCATGCCAATGAAATTATTCCTGTTTGCATGGCTCACAGTTTTCTTTGGATGGCAACTTCCCAGTAAGGTAATTGCAGCTGGTTGTAAAACAGGAAGACAACCAGTTTAATTTGCTCTGTTTTCCACTTCAGAATCACCCCAGGCTGTTTCTTTGCTATATCTTGTATGCAAAGCCAAGTCAGCCTCATCATTAGTGAGATAGGAGAACTCAAATAAAAACTGAGATTTGGCAGGTAACTATACTGGTGATTTTTTGCCTCCTAGCACTCCTTCTTTGTAGTCAATACAGCAGCATGAGCTGGGAGTTAAGAATTTCATAGCACTGGACCAGCTATTGTCTTTATGAATCATAAAGCTGAGGTGCTATTCTCCTATGGCCATTGCAAAACAATTCAGGTAATTTGGAACACTCTGGTTCAGCTCCACTTCTTTTTGGAAAGTGCCTGAAGTAGAGAAAGTCAAATTTCTACCTTCATCTGGATGTTGTTGTAGCTCAGCTGAGGAAAAAGTAGTTTTGCTTAGATCAAAATGGTTGTTTAGTTTTAAAGGGACTTCTGGACCTCAAGGACAACTTAAAAGTTGGATCAGGTAGCTCAAAGCCTTGTCCCATTTAGTTCTGAATATCAAAGGTGCAGGTTCCACAATCTCTCAGAGTATCTCACTTCAGGGTTTGGCCACTCTGATGGTGAAAGGGGTGGGTACTATCACTTGGTCTACAAATGCTCCAAGTAGAAGAGAGTTGCTTTGCCTTTTCCCAAATAATTCTTGTTTTCATACTGCCTCCTGCTTGCAGATGAAGTCAAGTGTAACTGCTTAGGCTTTAGAGACCTCCAGGTTAGCAGCACCTCCACTGAAGTTGTTTGGAGTCCATAGTTTATCTCTTTGAAGATTTTCAGGTGTCCAGAGTATTAACTGAGTCAATAAGGCCTGTGCTCAGTGGAGCCTGTCATCAGTGGGTCTGTAAAGTTTAATGAAGCCTGTGCTTCCCAGAATGGAAGGATGGTGGGTGTAATGAAAACAGATCTTTATTCTGATGAAAGTTACAACAGAATAGGGGCAAGCAGAAATGACAGAAATTCTGCAACGAATTCCTGGAAGCTTAGAGGTCTTGGCAGTGCAATTAAAGCTCTCAGAGGCGAATATTTAGAAAAGACATCCTGAAATTCATTAGTATTTATCACAGTTTATAAAATTGCGGGTTACGCCAACCTGCATTTCTGGTACTTCTTGAAAGGCATGTGGTTTCACTGTTTACTAATATCTTAGGAATTTCTTTTTACTTTCTTTATTACTTTGTTTCTATAAAAAGTGCTGTGAAGCATAGTCATTTTGATTTGGTAGCTCTTTTAGCACCCATTCTGCTCAAAGTATATGCTGCACAGTGTAGGAAATAGCAGGTAATCAAGCATTTTATATATTCTTAGACAATATCACAAAATTTCATTCACTTTAGAGTTTTTATGTACTTGACTAGAATTTTTTTGGGCTTAGATACTATATTAGTTTCCCCTTTCTGCTTCCTTAGGTGTCGGAAGGAACTTGGGAAGCAGAAAAGGGGTACTTGGGTAATGAAATTCTAACCTTGGCGTGATTTCTGCCAAGTAAAAGACATGCATGTTAAAGTGAAAAATTGCTCCAAATATGTCATGGTATTAATTTTTATTCAAAGTCAGGAATATTTCCATCCTTAGTAATGTATATTATACTTGAAAGCTTCCATTTCATTTACCACTATAAAATCCTGTGTCAAACAGTCTAAATTCTTAGTCTTCTAATTTCAGCAAGTCAGAAGCCACTACAGTACGTTATTAACAACCATGGCATTGGTTTCTCAATGATAGGGTTTTATTTGGTCTTAAAGGAATGTTCTGTGATCAGTCCATGCTATCACGGAGCTCATTCTGTCTCCCACTGACATGGATGTCTATTCTTCCCTGGATGTTAGAGTGGAGATTGACATCTTGTAGCACTGCATTTAATGAAAGAAAGACGTAGGAAATAAGTAATAACTACAGTTCTGCAATAATAATATTTCAAGTGGTCTTTCCTTCTCAGTGCATACGTTTGTTAAACTGAGGTTGAACCTGTGGATACATCCTAGCTGAAAACTTCATGAAACATTTTCTGCAAGATTTAAATGGTGAGTTTTACTGCTTTCAGCACCAAATTGTGGGGTATGTAGCATTTACCTGCTTTTCTGATCAGCATTTTTCTCCTAAACTCTTTTACCTCTAACACACCTCATTTAGACTAGCTGTCTGTTAGAAATGTCTTTCATGCTGGTCACTTACAGTACTGAGACTAAACACAGCTTTTCCCTAACATTTTGTGTTATCATCCTTCTGTGATTATGAAATATGTTCTGTATCCTCAGCTGCTAGGAAGATACATGAGATTTCCGGAATCTCACTGAATTCTTCTGCTACATTTGTATTGACCCATAAATGAGGTGCAGTGTGAAAGGAGTTAACTACTGAGAAATTCCTACTGGAATCAGCTGCTGCACAACTGTTAATACTAAAGCTGGTTTTATATCTCCATGTTTTTGTTGAGTCTTATTTCTGAGTGTATGCAGCATATTCCCTCTCCATAAATAATGATCAGTTTAACTTACTGCATAATGGAGAGATGGGAACACCTTCCTGACTTTCCTACTGGGGCCTCTTGCACTTCTAAACCTGCAGAAAGGAAACTATCTTTGGTAATCAGAAGATGTATATGCCCAGTTGCGTAAAGGGAAAGACAGGCTAAATCCGTGTCTCAGTGTTTGCAGCTACTGACAATTTGTTATTGTGCATTAATTATGGCCTAGCTTATGGGAGGATCCAGGAGGTAATTTATGTGGAGGAAATTGTTACTGCTTTACTGAAAAAAAGAAAAAAAAACACGGGTTGTTGTAACTGTCAACCATTCTGCACCTGGGTTTTCATCCTGACTTTCTTGAAAATCCATCTATACATGTGTACTCTTGCATTACTCTTGAGTGTACTGCTTTTACCATTCAACCCTTCATGACACCTGTTAGCTCAATGGTAAGGGCAAGAAAACAAAGTGAAATTTCATTTGTTTTGCTGAATTCTTACTCATAGCAGTTTCACGTTCATTTTGTTGATATGTTTTTGGAAGATTTCATGTCTGGAGAGACTAAAACAGAGAGCTAAAACATTTGTGGGTGCCTCAGTTCAGTCAGTATGGAAGTTATGTAAAATGCATTTTAAATAACACTTTTACCGGTAATGTTGGTTTGCCATATTTCCTATAAAATGTTGGGTCCTTTTTAACTGGTATCATTCAAACAGGGTATCTGATTACAATGCAGTTGCCTTTGTATTATCCAATGATCTATTTTTTACTGTATAGCAAAAAAGTATACTTTTGTGTGTTTTTTTCAGTGATAATGTGTTATTTTTGAGGTTAGTGATATCTTTATCATATTCCTCACAGACTACCTCATAACTTCTTTTCTTATATTGTACTGTTTTTACAACTTATCAGTTATTTTGTGAGGAAAAAGTAGTGTTCAGTTTGTAATAATGAAGATACTTCTTGGTCAAGTCCTCTGACGCTGGAAGATGTACTCTTGGTTTACTGGGAGATGGGTGGTTGTATTTCCAGCTTATTCTCTCAGACATGGAGTTTGAATTAAATGGATGTGACACTTGGGGACATGGTTTAGTGGTGGACATTGCTAGATTTATGGTTGGTCTCAGGGATCTTAGAGGTCTTTTCCAATCTAAGTGATCCTGTGTTCATGGTATGTGTTCGTGAACGTAGTCATTACTTTCATTCTACTTTATTTGCAAATAGGCAAATGAATCTGGGGAATTTAAGGGGAGGCAAACAGCTGAGGGCCAGTGGCCTTCCCTTTAATTTTGTGAAAAAGTTGGTGGAAGTAAAGCTGAGAGCGTGCTCCCTTGGGGGAAGAAAGGCCTTGACATTTTTTTATTTTTAATGGAATGACATTGGCATAAGACACTGATGTTTAGAACAAACACACTTTTGGGTTTCCTTCCTTTTCGAAGGCAGAGAGGAAAAATCTTCCCATTTGTGCTTTCTCTGTTATCTCCATACAAAACCATTTGTTTTCCTTACTTTTTAACCTAATTTTTTATTAAGTTCCTGTTCATGTTTACTTTATTCCCAATTATTTCCTCTTCTTTGAGCTATAATTAATCCTCATTATCAGAACACACTACTTTGTGTTGCTGGATGCCACAATTTGATGTTTATCTCAACCTGTCTTTTCCTTTCTTTCATTATTCCAACAAGTGTTAACAATTCTTAAAAATCTGTCAAGAATCTTAAATGTCTAAATAGTACATTTATGTAAGGCACGCCGCCTATGCCAACATCACAGCAAAATGAGATTAAAACAAGTCATTTGATGACTGAAATGAGAAAGAAAGAAATATATCCACTGTTTACCTGCTGTTGCTGTGGAATGTGTGGTATTAGAGGATCTGAATTTTATTTGTTGTGTCATTATTTAAATAAGCATTTATTTCAGAAACAACTATACATCTTTTTATGAAACTTTAGTTAATTCAATGCTTTGCAATACCTGCTGTCTTCAGGATCTTGAGTGGCTGGTGAGTCATAGTTACCAAATTTCATTGTTATTTTCTAAACCCAATTCTGTCTTATTTTGCTATGTGTATTGAACTCCATGTCTAGGCCTCTTTGCTGATTCCGTGTCATTCTTTCCATATTCAGCAACCCTGCTTTTCCTTTTCTTTTTAGGAGCTTTCAAGATTGACAGGTTATGCAATTATTAGTTGCAAGTCCAAAGACTAATATCTGCTCACTTCACTCCTAAATCCCAAAGACTGTTTCTAAGATTTTAGAGTTTTCTTTGTAGTTGTACATGTCATCTCCGATCCTTTAAATTCATCTCTCTTACTAGTAAATTATTCTAATAATAAAAGTGCCTTTTTAGCAAATTGCTTGTTGGCAAAATGCTCACATTGGGTATGTTTAACCAGGGCTTCTCTCAAAGGAGTTTTGGAAGTTCTCAAAACAACTGAAATTACCTTCTCTCCCAACACTTGGGTGGATCACTGTGCTCTGGCAGTTGTCTGCTCTGGCTTGATTCTGGATATCTCTGGTCATCTCACTGGCCCATGGGCAGAATGGGTTGTTATTTGGCAGTGTGCTTCAGCAAATATTATATGTAGTAGAACCAGTTGTGCAGAGATCATAGATTCTTATTGCAGTCAGAGTTACTGTGAATGATTTGCTTTTACCTGCATCTCCTACTTTGCTAAGTATTCAGGAACAAATCATGTTCATTTAGTGAAATTGTACCTGGTATTTTGGGCTAAGGCCAATGGTATGAGGCTCAACAAGCCCAGGTTCCGGGTCCTGCACTTGGGTCACAACAACCCCATGCAGTGCAACAGCCTTGGAAAGCTGCCCGGTGGAAAAGGACCTGAGAGTGTTGGATGACAGCAGCCAAACATTAGCCAGCATGTGCCCAGGTGGCCAAGGAGGCCAATGGCATCCTGGCCTGGATCAGCAATAGTGTGGCCAGCAGGAGCAGGGCAGTGACCGTGCTCCTGTACTTGGCACTGGTGAGGCCGCACCTTGAGTGCTGTGTTCAGTTTTGAGCCCCTCACTACAAGAAAGACATTGAGCTGCTGGACTGTGTCCAGAGAAGGGCAACAGAGCTGGGGAATGGTCTGGAGCACAAGTCGGGTGAGAGGCAGCTGAGGGATCTGTGAGTGTTTAGCCTGTAGAAAGAGAGGTTCTAAGAGGACCTTCTCTCTCTCTCTATGCCTGACAAGAGGTTGTAGAAAGGTGGGAGTCAGTCTCTTCTCCCATGTCACAAGCAATGGGACCAGAGGAAATGGCCTCAAATAATGCGAGGGAAGGCTTAGACTGGCTTTAAAGAAAAGTATCTCCATGGAAAGGGTTGTCAAATATTTGAACAGACTCTCCAGGGAAGTTGTAAAGTAACCATCCCTGGAGATATTTTAGAGACACGTGGCACTTGGGGACATGGTTCAGTGGTGGACTTGGCAATGTTAGGTTAACATTTGGACTTAATAACTTTAGATATCTTTTATAACCTAAAAAATACTATTATTCTATATGTACTGGTTGTTTAAAATGAAATTTCATCAATCAAAACTCTTTTGTTCTCCTCAGCTAAATTTATATTTATTTGTTGTTTGTTTTTTTTTTCCCCTGGCAGCCTAAAGCACCACAAGGGCCATATTGTTCAGGATTTCAAGGAGCAATCATTTATCTTTGTGGATACAAGTAAACGGACAATGGTGTCCCGACCATCTGCTCAAGCTGCTTGAGAACAGTCTTCTGTGCAAATGGCATGAAAGGTAATTTAACCTCAGAAGGTGCCCACAGAGCTCCGGTTCTGTTTACCATTGTGTCTTTGCCAGTCTAAAAATAAATCATGCTGAACAAAAACATCCTTTTTTCTTTCCCAATTTAAAGAACAGATCATCACTAGAGCTAATTTCAGCTAATTTCACCACAAGAGGTTGTTTTTCCTTTCTAGTATTTTTTTACGTAGCAGAGAGTTTTCCTGGGATAAACGGTATCTGTCTTATAATTGTGTTTGTTGCTGTAGGAGACTGTTGTTTTTCAGAGTACAAAATAGTGTATCATCATGGAGTGGTACTCAGTGCTGAGTGATACACACTTCAAACATATCAGCTGCAATTCTGCCATGACCCCTTGTTATTTTGTTTTGCCAGCCACTGTGTTTTATTGAGGAAGGCAGCTCTGCTAGCAAGCAAGTTTTTATTTGCAGAGGGGTATTCTGACCTGAAGACGATGAGTGCCTTTTCTGGCTGCTCTCTTTCAAAGCCTCACTTGAAGTAGTTTGAGTCTCTGGTCCCAGTGAAACTGTGAAGAGGTTTTAAGCTTCACTGCCAGTAAAAAACTCATATATATGTATATATATCAGTTCATTTCTAAATTTCAATACATATTTTAGGCTAGAAAAGAGGGGCTTGACATTCATCTCACTGTCAGTGGTTTTGCAGTTCCTACTGGCTGTGGTGGTTACTCTCAGGACTTGCAAAAGCAGCTTCTGGGTGCTGCTCCACAGCTTGAAGCTCTGTATTATCTTCTGCCATCTGCTGTGCTAATTTCTTCAGTTCAGTACTACAAAAAAAGCAGTTTCTGGCTCCTTTATGCTCTCTTTATACTCCTTGCCTCCTGCTTTGTGGTAGGTCAGACTGGTCCATGATGTGAGACCATTTTCTGGCACAGTCTGGAGGTCAGACCAGACCTTGTAGAGCATGTTCTCTGGGAGGCTGTTGCTGCGCAGTCATCTTACATGCTGCAGTGGGAGGAGAAGTAGAAAAGGCATTTTCCTGCCTGCTTTGTCAGATAGCTTGTTCTGAGGGCACGTGGGAATGTCAGCAGCAGAAAGAAGGTAGATAAAATTTGTGTTCAAGAATCAAACTTGGATTAAACAAAAAATGATGGTAGTGTCTGTGAGAAGTGTATCTCAGCTGGTTTTGTTGCTTATTTAGCTACTCTGGTTTAGTTAACCTAATAAAATACAGTTTCTTACTGTAATAAATACATTCTGGACTTAAAAATGGACCAGATTCTTGAATTTAATTGCTAAAGAGTATCCAGTCTTGATGGTGGCATAGCTTTTGCTCCAACTTAACACCATAACCCTGATTCATACTTTTCTTGGACATTTTCACTTGGATTTATTTTTTTAAGTAGAAGAGGTGGAACATGACAGATTTGAAAATGTTTTATATAGCTTTCAACAAGAAGCAATTTATAGCAACTTGAAGTTACATAACTTCTAACTCCACTTTTTTTCATGGCATGATTTAGATAGATCTGGTACTTTCACAATAATTCAAAGGAATATGCAATCAGTCAATCCATCTTATCTATTTTAAGCATTTCCAAGGAACCATCGCTGTAGTTTCTACATTCTAAATCTGAATACAAGTGACAGTTTGCCATAAACAAGTATTTTGCAAAATATCAAAAAGAAAAATGGGTTTATTAATTTATGAAATGAAGACTTTCTCAAATAAAGGGATCCCATGGTATTGTTCATTGTGTTCACTACACAATTAGTATTAATTTATGCTTTAGGTAAAAAGCTACTTTAGGAAAAACCGTGTTTTTCATAGGAAGATGATAGATTTGTTTGCCAGCAGTAGCTAACTTGTAGATTTATAAGACCCCACAATTACCAGAAAGACAATGGAGTCTTACCTTTCAGTAATTGTATTGGCCTAGATATAGGACAAATGAACACAGCAAAATTTTTCACAGACATATTTAGGATAATCTAGGAATTAATTCAGATGGCTTCAGAATACTTGTAGCCGGAGGTAGTTTGGATTCTCTCATAAAGTAGTTTGTTCAAACCATTTTGCAATATTGTTCAAATGAATCATTGCACTTTTAATCAAGTGAATAATTCATGAACATTCTTTTAAAGAAATTTAATCAAAGCATCATGTGAATATTTTCACAATGTTGTACCTATAGCAGTATCAAAGCAATCCTTCAGCCTCAGCTTTCACCTCTGTGTAGTTTGTGTGTTTGGGCTTTGCATCATTTGTTCTCACAAAAGAAGCCAGGAAAAGTAAGGTTGACAGAGTAGGGCAGAAATAGGCACCTGTCTGGGATATAAAGAAAAACAGATTAAGTTGAGAAAAATATGAGGAGAAGTACAAATCAAAAGCTAGAAAACCGAAACCAAACTCCAGAAAACAAAACCAACAATAACAACAATGAACCAGCAGAAAGAACAGCCTTTGTCTCAAGGAATATTGTCTGCTTTTCACTACATTATCATATTTAATTAAAATCCTAGAATGTTCATTCCTTGTTCGTACTTCTTCCACATCTGTAGGGTAGATTTCAGTATTATTAGTGCACTTTTTCAATCCACATGGAAATTTTACTGGAAAAAGGAAGAGGAACACTAATACAAGTTATTTGATTTAGCTGGAGCTTTTTTAAGGTCAAGGGCTGCCACTGTAATGCAAAGCAGTAACAGATGAAAATCTCTGCTACTCTCAAGCTAAGAGAAAAAATTCTAGAAGACCCTTTGAGTTTTCCATGAAGTATGGAAAGCCTGAATATTTGCGAACTCAGTTTATCTTCTGTTTCTCAAAAGGTACATGGTAGTTCTGCATGTTATTTTTGACATTTTACTGAGCAACATAGCATTTTTAGATTCACAGAAAGAAGGAATTAAAGATTATGTAGGATTCAACCTCTGCCTCTCATCTCTTCTACCTCATGGACCATGTTTGTCCTTCATTTGTTGCTGATCTTTGAGTAGTAATCTTTCCTCAGATGCAGTGGTCAGGAATGAGAAAGGAATAGAAGAATATTGTTACTCTCTCATGTGGAACTTTTATCATAAATGTGTATATGATTGAAGGCCTGAGACAAAATGTGAAGAAGCTGCTTCCCAATATATGGTCATACCATTTCATGGTCCTCACCCATACCACATAGCCCTGATATTTCATTTAATGAGCTATAATTGTCTGCTGTTGTCTGTCATGATCTTAGGCTGTGGCTAGGTTTTAGTTTGTAATGAGGACACTTTAGTGAAAGCATATGTCGGTGTCTAAATGCTTGCTAGGTGTCTAGATTCTCATATAATCAATGTACTATATGTTTTCATGGTGGTGTACTTGAGACATCCATGTGGAATTAATAAATATGCCATAGGACCTGTAGGAGACCTGCAGCCTCCTGATGGGCTTGCTGGAGCCAGGAAGGAATGTTCCAGGGTATCTAAGAGGCCCGCTGAACTGGGCCTTAGCTGTCTAGGTGACAGCAAACTTAAATATCTTTCTTACATGTAGACAACAGATGCTGGGTGTGTTAATCTGAAACTGAACTCCATCGTATGTAACCGTGCTTTATTGAATTTTCTGCAAACAGCCTCACTGACGTGAGAATCATGCAGAGAACTAATAAGATTGAGGAAAGTCATCCAGGTTTTGTCTTGTTGGCTGTGGTCCTTTACAGGAATCTGACACTACTATACTGTACCAAAGAGAACTTTTCAAGAGTGGACCCATGAAAATTTGGATGGAAACCAGTGCCAGTGCAAATGTGCTGGCAAACTGAGGTGCAGAGGCAGGAGCCCAGGTTAATGGCTATGAGCTGAAACGAGAGGTATGGAATGGATAGGAGGAGGGACATTTTCAGCCTGAGGACAACCAGGCGCTGCTTTGGGTTGCTCAGAAATCCTGGCTCAGCTCTCTGAACTGTTCAAGACCCAGCTGGGCAAAGCCCCAAGCACCCAAGTCTGGTCTCACAGCTGAGCCTGCTTGGAGCAGGAGCCCAAACTAGAAACTGCCTGATGTCCATTCCTACCTGAATTTTCCTATGATCTCAAGATACATTATTTCAAGAAGCGAAGGCAATAGCTTTTCTGTTCAAGCCCAATTAGACAAATACAAAAACTATTTCCCTTAACTGAAGGTGCAAGGATAGTAATTTTCCTTTTTTTGGTATGAACAAGTGGCCCCAGAATTAATTGAATTAACCCTGTTATGGTACAACAAAGGGTTGGGAATTAAAATGGTTTGTGAAATTTTTTTGTTACAACCATCATTAAAAAATTGTGAAGGCACAGAAAAATTAAAAAAAAAAAATCCAGCAAAAGAACTTAGGGTGGTTTGTGGGGTCTTTTGTTTATTGGTTTTGGGTTTTAATATTATGCCTTTTTTGCTGTGAAAAGATGAGAATATTTTTATAAAAATTAAATCCAACCTCCTTATAAGTGAAACATGGCAAACAGACAGGAGAAAGAAAAGGTCACAGTTGACATTCAACTAGAAATCTAGCATTCTCTCAAAATAAGGAAAACACAGGAAAAGAAATTTCAAGTCAGTCTAGAACATTTTTCTCTTTTTTCCTCATTTCAGTGGAACCAAAACTTCCCTATATATTTAAGGAAACATTTAAATAGGCTTTATTAACTCTCTAAATAAAACCATACTGTTTTTCTTTAATCACAAGATACATATTGCAGACAACCTGGCACATCTTGCTAGCTTTCTCTATGCAAAAAATAGTTACTTACTTTTGAATTATGACACATTTTGAATTATATCATGTGGAATGAGATCTGCATTACGCAAAAAGATACTGAATTACTTTTTGCTTTTGCCACTATTATAAGCTGGTAAAAGTGAAAAGGAATGCAGGAAACCTCAATTCATTGACTAGAGAGCAAAATTAAAGGATTTTGCAAAAGTATGCAAAATGATACATAAATAGAGAACCTGTATTATAGTAATGTTTTGGATAAAAACTGTGGATTCAAATTTAAAATATTTTGAAAATAAATACAATAGTAAAGCATATTTATCACAGAACAGAAATAAAATCAATAGTAGCTTTGATGTATTTTGTCTGAATTTGAAGAGCAGTGTTTGAGCAGGCTCCCGAATGCAGGAACAGTGATCTTGCTTTGTTACTTAGTGTAAGCCAGTTGCATACACGAGTAGAAAGGTAGCTCTGAGTGTTTGAATTTTGGTTGCTCCTATCTATAACCAGAGCTCATGTAGCACTGAGCTGGTGACCTCCTTCCTAAAAAAGCCTGACATGTGCCACAAGATTAGGTAGGATGCTGGAGCTTGTGTTGTGCTGTGGCTTCAACAGCCACAGACAATTTAGAGTATGCTCATAATGCCACAGTTCTTTTCCCATAACTGAGAAAAACCAAAATTCTAGTGGAGTGTAACCAGGACAGCCATTAGATAGCTACCAAAGGAACTTTGTTGCATCAAAATGTTAAGAGATGTCTGCAAGAACTTAACTATTTTCAGTGATATGTTCAGGAAAACACAGAGCAGTTAATGTCTTTTGAGCTTTTTAGAATAATTTGCCATGGTCCAAAATTCTTCTCACACTTTTTCACACTGTCAGCAGTCCTTTAAATGTTCTACCACTGTCTTATGCTATTGTCTGAGAAGTGTACAACTGACATTCATAAATAGTTGATTACAGTATTGTCTTTATTAGTGTTTCAGGACTTTTCCCTTTTGCAATAAGTAAAGGATGTTGTGTAAAATTGGTGATCACTAAAACTTTATAAGAAGATGCATTTTTTCTCACTGGTTTAATATCTAACTCCCGTGCCCTCAAGCATGATTTTTTCTCTTCTATCTGCTCCATTATTTTCAAACTACCAGCTGTGAAGTCTCTTCTGATTGAACCGTGAGCTGATCAAACATGTTATCAGTAGCATAAAGTCGCATAAATATACACATCATTATATTGGTTCTGGAGAATGCATGCATGCATAAGTTGTTTCACACATAAATAGTTTAATAAAAAATTGAATTCTTTGTTGATATTTTCATCTTGTCTAGTGAAAAGAGATGATCCGTTTAACTATTTCTAATTTTTAAAAGTGTTTAGTTATATACAATCATTAGTTCTAGCTGGGGGGTTTTGTTTATGTGAACATATATATAAATATATATAGAAATAAAAGCTTGAGTTCTGTTTGATTTGTTCTTCTGCTGCATCTTTTACCTACTATTTGATATTTTTTTTAACTGTAGTGTATTTTAATATTTGCTTGAAATGGTCTGCAATAGAAACACTGCTACATTTCTCAGATGTTTGCAAACACATTATCTTCTAGTCCTATATGGCCCATCTTCACAGAAAATAATCTAAAGGAGAAATTGGTATGTTTAAAGAGAAATGGGTAGTAGTTTTTTGGAGTTTCTCTTTTGTGTGGTTTTTCTTTCAAGTGTAGGCTAACACTTGTCAGCTGCAGCTATGCTGCCTAGAAAAGATATCATCCTAACAAGAGTGGTATTATAAGTGTGTATTTTGAATTCCTGTTTAAAAATGTTGATGCCTATAAATAAATAATAATTTTATTAGGAGTTGGATCAAATTTAATCAGGCAAAGACTCTTAGATATAACATTTGGATATGATTTGCTCCATAATGTTGAGACTAAAGGTGTGTTACATATCTTTTTTGTATGACATATCTGGGAAAATGTGACATTTCACCATTAGAAATGGTATGGCAAAGCTTATAAGCCTTGTTTTAGTGCTGTAATAGTTAAATCAGTATCAAAATTATCTTTTGTGTCGCTCTAAATTATGGCCAGTAGTTTCCAAAGGCAAGGGGTTACCTCTCATACATTATTAGCTTTTGAAGTAAAAAGAATGTGGAGGTTCCATAGTGAAGCCTTGGAAAATCTTACAGTCAGAGAGGAGCATGGTGCTTTCATGCTTCTTCAGAAATAAGACACATTTCTTTTACAGTGTTTACTTGCAAATTTGCAATTGAAATGGACATGATGTCTTCCACTTCAAAATCTATTGATTTGACAGGTGTTAATTCTTGGGGGAAGACCAGCATTTCAATATTCTTTCAGTGCACTTCTATTTCAGCACTTTAAATCGAGTCATTAAATATTTCTGATGGTTCTAAATTTTTAGAAGAAGAATAGTTCAGCCAAGTCAGTAAATCATTTTGTCCTTAGGAGGGGTGATGCCTTGAAAGATAGTAAAGTGACGAGACTTATTCTTGCTGCATGTGAAAAAATTACATTTGCAACATGATAGATCACCTCTGGAATGAAATCTTCCTTTGAATAGGCCATCAGTGCATAAAACAATGAAATTACAAAAAGTAATATGAGTATTGGAATGTTAAAATTATCGTAATTCATAGTTTTAATCTTTAAGTAACATTTAAACTGCACCACTAAAAGAAAGGATAGAATGTACATGGGACTGCATGAGTGAGAGGTACAAGGGATTTCAAGGCATTATGCACTAAATGGGTTGATATCAAATAATGTTGGTATAGTTGAAAGTTGCAGTATGCTAATGGTCTTTAGAAAGCTTGAATTGAATTATTTCGTGATTTTACCATGCTGATGGAATATTATCTGTTTCATTAACTGTATCCATTGCAAATGGGATATCACTTTTCTAGGCAGCTTTAGTGCAATATTTACCCACTAAAAAGCCAGAGAAACTAATCAAGCCATATATAAAGTAAGGGGGGTTGACTGTAAATTTTGCAGTACATGAGTAGGTATTTATAGAGATGTTTTTCCTATGATGTGGTTTTTTTGAGCTTAGAGAAATTTAGTCGAAAGCACTGCAGCGTGTGTCCTATTAAACACAGCAATGGTCAATAGAAAGTGCTTCACTCCCTTATCTTCTGTTACTTATGTCATTACAGGACAAATATGGTATAGCATTGACTTCTCTAAGGCACCTGAGAATAACAGCTGTTGGAGTTGAAGTCTGATTAAGGTTTCCATTCTACAGGGTCAGCTTGTTTGGGTAGTTCTTCCAGAGAAGCAGTTTGCAATTGCAGGAACGCCACCTTTCTGGACCTGAGAATGTATTTTAGCATATGCAGCTGATAGGCCAACATAAGTCACTATGTGGAACTTTCGTTTTTGTAGATGCATAGACTGCTGGCTCTGTGTTTCAAGCATTAATTCAATTTTATGAAACAGTCACAATAAAGTTAAGATTAATTCTTACATTAACTAACATCACAGGGGAAAGTGTTAGGTCATATCTAAGACAGAACTAGTGTACACATAAAGTACTGTTAATAAGTTAAAATAATAAAAGTCTAATCTTACTATGGGATTGTCTCTGTTAAAGGTACTTCATAAATATTCCAGGGGGTTTTTTTATACAATTACTGTTCTTTCAGTCAGCACCATTTTTTGTAGTTCTCCAGCTGTCTCAGTCACCTATATTAATGAAACATAATATATCTAACATGTTTCAGCATTGAAAGTGAAGGGAATATAATGAGCTAATAGTGATTGAAAGGAGTTTAACAGGTCTGTATTATGTTCAGTAGTACTTAAGTAGACTTTTTCTCCCTTTTTATTCATTTATTCCTAACAACCTCTCTTCTGAGACTGACCCCTGCTGGAAGCTTTATCTTTTTTAACAAATGTGTCATCAGAGCTCCTTTAATTGTACAAACTCTTCCTAGGCAGCAAAATTGGTTTGAACCTTGACTGTACTTTGAGAGTAAAGCTCAAACTCTTGAAAAGCACTGAAGATTTTTTTGGAGAAAGATTTGTCTAACCATACTAAAAACTTTGGGGTACAAAAAACTTGAAGTCTGGAAGGCAAACTGGAATTTGGTAGTTTCATTTCCACTAATCACACAGGAACTCTTGTGGACAGGTGGCCTCTGTTCTCTGAAATACACTGAGATTCACACTTCTGTCCAATATGTGTCTCTCAAAGAATAATTATTTTCGAATTAAGCACCTTTGGATTAGAAAAGGCCAAGTCATTGAAATAGTCTGAACAGTTCTATTCTTGGTTCAATAAGCCCCTAAATTTTGTTGATAAACCTTTGTTTAGAATTTAGGTCTATCTCTAGTACTTACTTAATTAGATGCAGTATTAGTACGTGTTTTACAAGACACTGCATATATTTCAGAAAAGATGAGGTTGTGAAAAATTTGCAGTCCACTCACAGTTGCAGTGTATTATTAAAAATTCAGATACCTTAATGTAACCTAACAAAATTCTTAAAATTTGAAATAAGTTTAAAAAGTATTTTAACAGTTTAGAATTTAAAAACTATGTAATACTGGAGGATTGATTTTCATACGTAGCAAATAGCTGAATTCTTGAGTTTAAATGAGCAGATCATCTTAAAAATTTTATGTCCTGAATTTTTAACATAAATGTGAACAGAGAAACTATGGATAATACTTCTAATTTAAAACATAGGCCTTTTATCTGAAGGCCGAGTTTGTCTGACCTTGGCTGCTAATGACTAAATTTCTGCTATTCTGTGGCACCATAAACTGTGGCCAGTTTCTCTCTTAACTTTTTTTCTGAGCAAGCACTTGGTACCAAGCAGAGTCATCGACCATTTGGTCATTCCTAGGATTCTCTGCTTCTCCTGGTTCACAGCATCCCAGTGTGGCTTTGCAGCTGTAAGGTGGGATGGGAGTTTGGGGGAGGAAAGAGAAATTATTGAGAGTGCAGCAGAATTATGAAAATTACATGAGGAAATAAAGGTGTTCTTCATGCCATATATGAATATGAATTATAAACCTAATAAATAACTCCATCCTCTCTGTAATGCATGATGATAGAATACAATTTTTCATTTTTTCTGATGACTAGGTGTTTTACTCTTCAGAAGGAATATGAACAGCAAAAGTGGCTGTTACTGTCTTTTGACATCAGCAGATAGTATTTTGGCCACAAACTAATATACTGTGGATGCCTTGAACTATGCAAAGCATAGTTTGCCTTGATATTGGTGTCTGTGAGGTAGTTGCAAATCATAAGTTTATGAATGACAGTTATGGGTAACTTGTGAAAACATTAGTTAAATACAAGTATAACGCACATGTATAATTTCCAAAGAATTATCATGTGACATATAAAAGTCTTAATTTTAATAATTAAGCTAAATTATTTTCTACTCCACTGGATTCTGCAGTGGTATTGCTTATTATCTGATTGCAGCTAAAGTGCTTTTACTAACTTACTAGCATGTGTTTAAATAAATTTTAAGTATAATGTGTTAAATGTATACACTGTACATTACTTCAATTAGCTGTGATTAACTTATAGAAATAACACTTCAGAAACCACTGTGGTTCTTTGCATTACTTCA
>VYZT01001507.1:0-16585 GCA_013400735.1 Pomatostomus ruficeps
GCAACCCTTCATCCCCACATCCCCACAATGCTCTTGCCCCCAGCACCAGCTTTGTTTCTGCATCTCCGCCGGAAGAGAAAGGGGGATTTTCCCACTCGACTGGGAGCTGCTGTCAGGCAGGAATTTCTGGGGTGCTCGGCTCCTGAGGACAGATGGTGTCCTAGGAATGTATTTCATGGTGTCGGCAGTGGCTCTTGGCAGGGCACCCCTGGATCTGCACCGCATATCCCCAGTGTGTCCTGGGGCTCAGAGCTGGGATGGATCCTGTGGGAAGGGGTAGGAACGCGTAGGAGCTCCCCTGACTGCTCCCGGGAGAGGGGTCAGGAGGGGGAGAGGTGGGGTGGAGGAACCATAAAACTCTGTGTTGGTNATGCATAGCCAGCCCTGACTGCTCCCGGGAGAAGGGTCAGAAGGGGGAGAGGTGGGATGAAGGAACCATAAAACTCTGTGTTGGTGCGGAGTTTTCCAGTGCAGGGTTTGTTTTCCAGTGCAGGGTTTGTTTTTCAGTGCAGGGTTTCCAGTGCAGGGTTTGTTTTCCAGTGCAGTGTTTCCAGTGCAGGGTTTCCAGTGCAGGGTTTCCAGTGGGTGTCTGGCACAGCTGGGCTGTCCCCGCTGTGCCACCAGCAGCCATAGCCTGATTCCTGCTCCCTTTAGACCTGGGATAATTGGGATGTTGCTGCTGAGGCCGCAGCTGCTCTGGGCTGAAACACCAAAAACCCCTCAGGCCGTTCATCCCCATCCCCAAACTGGCACCAGGCAGCTCCAAAGCAGGGAGCGAACTCCCCCCGAGCCGCAGCGGGGCTGGGGCGGTGTCTGGGGCGGTTCCCCCTCTGACCATGCCCAGAGCTCCCAGGGACGGACCAGAGGCGCCCGAGCCATGCCCGGACCCGGCTGCCCGGATGCTGCTGGGCCACGGCTGGGACCGGACCGGAGTGGCGGCGCACGAGGGCCCTACCGAGGACATTGCCGTGACGCGGCGGGGACAGCCCGGTCCAGCCCGGGCACGTCCTGGAGGTGCTGGGGTCCTGCTGGGGCACTGGGGCTGGTGGCCCCCAGGCCACGCTGGGGCTGCGGAGGTGGGAAGGGGCTGCGGGCTCTCGGGAATCCCTGGCTGCCGCTTTCCAGCCGCTCCAGGCGAGAGGCTTTAATCTAATTACATGCTTTATTTGCGCCAATTTGTTTTTCAATCAATCTTGCTCAGCCAGAAGAAAGGAGGCTGCTGTGGGCTCATTTGCACCTTCTTGTTCCAAGGGAGAGGTTAATGGCCGCTTTCCGCTGGGATCCGCGCTCCCGGCTCTCCCTCGGCCGCGCTGCCTGCCCGGGGACTCCGGGAATCTCCTGCCGCGGCACAGGCAGCAAGTTCCCGGGTCGGGCACGGAGCAGCCGGGGATCTTTGGGTTCGTGAGGATCCGCTGCAGGCAGGGCTCGGGATGCTCCCGCCAGGAGCTCCCAAGGAGCCGTGGCATCCTGCAGGGAAGATTTTGTGTATCCATTGCCAGAGGTTGCAGTGGGGTCCCAGGGGAAGGTTGGGGTCTGTAAAGCACCAAAACAAACAAGGAAGTAAGAGTGGAAATAACTCCTCCCGCTTTTCCTGCCCCGCCGGGGAGCGGCACAGCTCGGTGCCGTGGTGGCTGTGCCCGGCACAGGGCAGGGCTGGCCTCGGTGCCCCCCACACCCCTGTGCTGGTGCCAGGGGCTCCTCAGCCCGCTTGGGAGACCAGAAGATGCTCTGGTGCCCAGCAGGTGCCAAATCCCTGCCAGCTCCTGGGGACTGCTGCTCGCAGCTGGGAGGTGACCAGGGACAGACCACAAACTCTCGCAGCCTCTTGGGTAAATCCAGCGCGGTGCCAGAGGCTCGCTGTGCACCAGGGCTTGGCACAGACCCTCTGGGGGCAGATCTAGGCCCCTGGAATCCCAGTCCACAGGCTGAGACTGCTTCAAACCTGCGCCCATCCTGTAGATAACACGGCAGGCACAGCTGGAGCAGCCCGGCCGCAGTTCAGCCCAGTTCCAAGGCTCGGGAGGGATGTGCCTCCCTATTCCAGCTCCTGGCCATGCTGGAGGGACGGCCGAGGCCACCCTGCCGGGGCCACCGGCTGTCCTGCAGCTGCCAGGGATGGAGGGGACTAATTTGCACATGATAATTGCAAAGGGCATCGTGCAGGACAGCCGGGTCACGGCCAGGTGAGAGGAGAAGAGCCAATTAGTGATAACAGATCCCAATTAGAGATAACAGACCCCATTTAGAGATAACAGACCCAGTTTCGTGATAACAGACCCCTGCTCCGTTCAGTGGCCAGACGAGGGTGCAGCAAAGCACAGGAGAAGCAATCCCACTGCTAAAGTGAATAACCTGGGAAGGATTCTCTGCCTTAGCTTTGCTATTTTATTAAACCTTCTTTATGTTAAAGCAGCCAGCACTGAGACAGAGACTCCCAGTGGAGTCCAGTCCAAATTCAATTACAGCTGTGATCCCTCGCAGTCCCTGTGAGCTCTGTGAGCCAGGCACGGCCGTCCCTGTGCCTGTCCCACAGGGATGATCCCATCCACGCTCCCTGGGAAAGGAGAGGGCTATTCCAGAGCAGCCCCTCCCTCAGGACGTGTGGTCAGCAAGGCCAAGCGCCAGAAGCTTGGAGCGAGCAGAGCTGGAGCTCTCCAAATGACTCTAACAGTTGTTCCCTGGGACTGACAGAGGAGATGGGAAAATAATTCTCTGGGATGGAAGCAAGGGGCAGCTTCGGTGCTGTGGGAAGAGAACCAGGAGTTCATGGTCTTCTAGGGAAATCTCCAGAGGTTTAAGAGCCAAAGGCATCCCTGCCCTAAGTGCTCCAGGCTGACCCTGGCAGTGGGTGACCCTGTCCTGTCTCAGTGCTGGGCAGTGCTGGACTCGATTTTATCCTGTGTCCCTCGGGAATGTGGCTCCCAGCTGCCCTCGGGGTGCTCTGGGACAGCTCTCAGAAATGTTTTCACGCCAGTGGAGCACACTGAGCCGGTGAGCCCACACTCAACCCCAGAGTAGACATATGATGCTGCTGCCCCTGCGCCCCAAGGGCTGCACCCCCATTTTGCTGCATGTGAGAGGGAAGGGCAGGAATCTCAAAGCTGTTCACCAGCAGCCTCCCCCTGCATTAGAGCAAATCACAGCAGCCCCACTGATCTGCACTGACCCACTCTGGGGGTGTCTGGAACCCCACTCCCATTTTCTCAGTCCTGTTCCCTCTGGTGAAGGAATCACAAATTTAGGATTTGATATTTGGAGCTGCACCTGCATTCAGTGTCTCAGCCTGGTTGTACATCCCCCCCAGTGACAGAGGAGATGGGGGCACTCAGACCCCACCCGCAGAGCCCCCAAGAGCACAACCCCCTGGGAGGGAAGGCAGGAAAATGCCCTTCAGCCCCAAGTGCTGAGGCCAGGCTGTCGAGGCTGGGGCTCCGCTCCTCCACCTCCACTTTGGATCGCAGCCCACAAAGGCATTTAGGGCCCTACCTGGGGGAAATCAATAGGAATTTAGCTGCATAAATTGGGATTAGAAATCTGAATCCCCTTGGGGATCTAAGCCTTATATCTGCATTTCCAGTTAGGTACCCAGGCCAAGAAATGTGGCTTTAATCGCTCTATCATGTCAGAATCAAGGGGCCTTTAATTTCCGTTCCCGACATGTGGCTTTCGCAGCGGCTCAAAGCTGATTTTGGAACTGCAAGCACAGCAAGAGGCGCCTGGTGCAGGGTCTTCCCTGGAACAACACTCAGCACCCCCAGCTCTGCTGCCAGCACCTCCTTCCTGCCCAGCCCTGGGAGCATCGGCACTCCGGGAAGAGCGGGATTCATTAACAAATCACGGGATGACCACTCAGCACCCCACAGCTCTCAGCCTCATCACAGCAACCACGGACAACCCCCAAACTGAAGATGTTTAAACAGAGAAAAAATTCAACTTTCTGGGAAAAAAAAAAAAAAAAAAGAAAAGAAATTAAGCAAAACAAAGAAGGTGTTTAACTGTGAAAATTCTCTGCCCAGCCAGAGAATTAGTTCTATCAAGGGGATGGGCTGAGCTGCAAAGCTGCTGAAGGCTGTGCTGACACGTTTTACTGAGCTGCGAGCGACACGAACCAGCCGCCCGCCACCTGCTCCCTCTGCGAACAAGTAGCTCCAGCGGCCTCTTCCCGATCCCCTCCCGCTCTGCTTATCCGGGAAACGTGGAGAGTTTGTGCTTCCCCCAGGCTGGGGCTCCCGGCAGCAGCAAGCCGGCAGGGAGGAGCAGGATGTCCCCTCCTCAGGGTGCAGGGCTGACAGAAAAAAGCACCAGGGGCTGGCTGTGCTTTGGGGTTGTGGCTCAGACACAGGGATTTGCACTGGAATATTTGTGCAGCTGAGCAAACTCCGGGAGGAAAGAGCCAGGAGCAAGGGGCTTGGATGTCACCACGGATTTGTCCTCCACTGTGGGGCTGTAGCCAGCGGAGTTTGGGTGCTTCAGAAGCATGGCTGGGTTGGACAAGGGCTGAGAGGGGCTCAGCGGGGCTCAGCGAGGTCCCAGGTCTGTTGGGGGCAGCTGAGCCCTGCCAAGGCCAGGAGGCCAGGGCAGGACAGCAGCAGGGCGAGCACCAAGCCTTGCTCTGCAGCCTGTGTGCAGGGGACATTTGCGCAGCACAGGGGACAGGGAGCTGGGGCTGAGCCCACCCTGGTGCCCCCCTCATCACCTGCAGGACCTGCTCGACAGCAGCTGGACACCGACTCCTCCATGCTGCCAGTACCAGGGTGTTCCTGCCCCAAAGCGGCTTCTTCAGGCAGCTCCGTTAATTCTCAGCCTGGGCTTTGGCTGGGCTATGGCATCGCCTTCCATGGGCAGGTTATCCCAGGCTGATCCTCTGCAGCCTCATGGAGAGGGGCGAGAGGGACCCACAGGACAAGGAGCCTCTGGCACAGCCAGGCAGCACAAGTCTCAGGAGGTTTGTCACATAAACATTTGGGGACCAATTCTGCGAGAATCTCACATCATTTGTGTCTCCTGTGCACACCCACCAGTCACTGAGACAGCTCCACATCTACCCTCTCCTCCCCTTTCCACGAGCCGATCCTTCCTCCCATCCCTTCCCCAGCTCCGCCAGCACATTCCAGGTTCCAGCGGGGAGCAGCAGCTCAGCAAAGCTTCCCCGGAGCCCAGACTGCTGCAGAGTCCCTTGGTGAGGAGAGCAGGGTCTGTCCCTGGCAGCACTGCCACCCTGCAGCATCCCCTCCGTGCACCGTACCTACAGCAGAGGGACCTCGCAGCACCACCTCACACACACAGAGCTCAATGCTTCGCTCAGAGAAATCCCCTTTGCCCTCCCAAAGAGGCCCCAGAGGATTCATTCCCAAGTCACCCAGGAGGCAGAAAAGCTCTCCACAAGGGAGACAAAGGAAACGAACCGGGACAAATCCCCCACCCACGGAAACCAGCGCTGGCATCTGGTGATTCCCAGTGATTTACACGTGCTGGCTCTGGCCAGGCTGGTTCAATTCAAACTAGCTGGGGCTCTGGCACAGCCCGGGGGGCTGGGGAACGAGGAGGAGAAGGACAGGGCAGGACAGGGCTGTGTTCAGGCAAAGCAGGGTCAGCCCAGGCTGGAGCTGGGTGTCTCGAGCCCCAGGCTGTCCCCCCGGAGGAAGCCAAGGCTGTGGGTGCTGTGGGCATGGGCTGCTGTCCTTCAGGGCATGGGGACAGCTGAGTGCTGTCCTGTCACCCCACAGCCTCCCTGGCTGGCAAACAGCCCTGGGGTGGATTCCCGGCGGGTCTGTCATGTCAGGCAGTGGCGCAGGGATGGGAAGCTTAGCTGTGGTCAGGGATGTGTCTGTGGGGAGAGGTTGCTGAGGTGACTTGGGCGTGCTCTTGTGACGGTTCTGGACTGGACTCCAGAGCGATGGTGTCTCTCTGATTGCTCTTTCTTGGTCTGGATCCAGAAGCAGTGGGGCTGCAGGAGGATCTGCTCCAGGTGTGCTCTGCCAGCCTGGTTGCTGGAGATCCCTTGTGAGCCGTGAATGTGCAGGTGGGAGCTGCTGCCCACCCCCAGTGCTCGGGGCCAGTGTGTCCTAGATTTGGCCAGGGCAGGAGGGATGTGCAGACAGAGCTTCCAAGCTGGTCCCTGCTCCGCTGCCCGCTGCCCACTGCCCACCTGTCCTTGTGTCACCTCTTGTTCTGCCCGGGGGCTGAGGCGTGGCAGCAGCAGTGAATATCTACAGAGCTCCAGGATTTCCGTGCCAGGGAGAGCCAGCACCAGGTTTATCACAAACACCTCAGTGTCCTGAGGCCATCAGCAGCCTGGGCTGGACAGAGTGGTGCCAGCAGCCCGGCAGAGCAGCCGGTGGCCTGTCTGTCCCTTGTCATTCCCCACTCCCCCAAAAAGCTCAGGGGAAGCTTCCCTGGGCTCTTAGGTCACTGCACAGACATCCAGTTCCCTCAGAGACTTTTCCTTCAATGTTTATGGCCAGGAACATCTTACCAGTGCATTGGACCAGGAATGTTTCTGTTCCCTGAGCTCAGTGACACCAGGCAGCCACGTCCTACTGCATGGTGGCATCCTGCCACATGGGCATGGCTGGCCTTTGCTAGCAAATCTCCATACACTGAACTACAGTTTTTATGGAATATCCACTCTTTACTCAGGGCATTTCAACTTTTACTTGATGTTCAGAAATGTTAGATGAGAAAAACAAATGGGAGGCATCAGTGGCTGGAAGCCCTCAGTGTTTGGGGTCTGGAGGGGCCTTGGCTGGGATGTAGCTGGGCAGAGATTTCAGCTGGAGCTCTTGCAGAAGGAATCACAGGGTTTGGCCCTGGCTGGGTCATGCTGGAAGCGCATGATCCCTGTAGTGACAAGTGACAGGACCTGAGGGAATGGCCTGAACTCGTGTCAGGGGAGGGTCAGGTTGGATTTAGGTAAAGGTTCTTCCCCCAGAGGGTGCTGGGCACTGCCCAGGCTCCCCAGGGAATGGTCCCGGCCCCGAGGCTGCCAGAGCTCCAGGAGCGTTTGGACAGCGCTGCCAGGGATGCCCAGGGTGGGGTTGTTGGGGGTCTGTGCCGGGCCAGGAGCTGCACTGGGTGATCCCTGTGGGTCCCTTCCAGCTCAGGACGTTCTGTGATGCTTGCACACAAGCAATGGAGCCACAAGCCCTGCTGAGGCTGTGGCAGGTGTCACCCTGCAGTGTGACACAGCTGTGACAAAGCGGGGCAAGGAGGGGGTTTCCTGTCATGGTACTGGAGACTGGGGGGGTGTTCTGGTCTGGCGCTGCCCCTGTGGCTGGGGCAGGACATGGGCACGTGGTGTGTGCTGGCCATGGGATGCCAGCAGCATTCCCCACCTTCCCTGGGGCCCTGCTGGGCGCTGCAGCAGCTCCCACACCTGAGCTCCAGCGGGGCTGGGGAGGGATGGTGCTGGGAGAGATGGAGGCCTCCAGGGGCCGTCACTGCACCGAGGCCTCCCACTGCAGACAGATGTGTCCCCTCTCCCTGGATAAGGGGATTCTGCGGTGCTGGAGGCCTCTTCCTGGCACCTGTGGGTGCTGGGGAGCCATGGATGTGAGTGGGCAGCGCATCCATGAGCCCACCCGATCCTGGCAGCTGGCATGGGGTGGCATGGCCGTGGTGCCACGGGGACATTCCCGGCAGTGGCCGGAGGGCTCTGCCCACCCTGTGCAGGGCCAGCAGCTCCGGGACAGCGCTCACGGGGCCGTGGCGTGGCTCCAGCGCCGTGGCGGTGCCAGGCGGCCGTGCCAGGCTGCTGCCGCCATGCCCTGCTCCGCCCGGCCAGGCCAGCGTGGCCCAGCAGTGGGGGCCCATTAGAAACGCAGTGTTCCTCCTGGGGTATTCTATTTGCACACTTCAGCAGAGTGGACACCAAAAGGCTTTGCTAATGCTTCATGGGCTGCTAATTTCCTCTCTGACCCGCATTGTGGCGGGGTGACCCCAGCCCGAATCTCTCGGCAATGAATGCCAAAGGCTGACACCAGCCCGGGTTAGGGGTGACAATGGGGCCTCTGTGGGCTCCGGGCAGGCTCCAGTTGGGAGCTGGAGAACAGGGGGAATTTGTGTGGCTCTCAAAAGCTTGGGTGGCACAATAAGGGAGGCCCCCGGGGTCTCCCAGGAAGACAGAGGCGGCCGGGGAAGCCGGGCCAGGGGAGGCGGGCGGGAGGATGGGCTCCTTTGTGAGCAGCTTTCTTTAGAAAGGAAGGGCTTTCTCAATGCCCCCTCAGACGACCCAGTCGGGGCCTGGCAGATGGATATCACAGGCACGCTGCTTATTCATGGCAGGCTGCAGCTTTGAGCCGTCCCCCCTTCCCCCAGCCCTTTCTTCATTTTAAGGCTAATTTGTTTTGTTAATGTTTTCTTGCCCTCCCCCTCTGTGCGTGCAGATTGTGACTCATACTGCAAAGCCTCCAAGGGGAAGCTGAAGATCAACATGAAGAAGTACTGTAAGAAGGACTATGGTGAGTGTCCCCTCTCCGAGGGAAGAGCGGTGCCGAAGGGATGCGGAGCAGCCCCGCGGGGATGTCCCCAAGCCCACCCTGCCCAGGCTGGCTCCCAGCCACAGCCCGGGCTGGGGTGTGTGCAGTTTTGGGAATGGTTTTTGCCAGGTTTGCAGAGGCAGCGATGCCGTATGTCACTCGGGAAATTGGGATGAGCACACTCTGGACCCTGATTTGGGGCTTGTCTCAGCATCTGCAGGAGACTCATATTTTCCAAATGTTTTCCAGTCTTCTGGGTTAGGATGACACCACATCCCCTCATCCCCTCTTCTCTCACTGTGCTGTTACGTGCCACGGCTTTTAAAGATTGTGCTTTGCTATGGGGATGAGCAGAAGCAGTTCCCTGACACCGGGATCCAATCCCCCTGTAATTCCCAGGCGGGTTCAGAGGGTGGTGCAGCTCTGGGACAAGGCAGGAGACTCTGGAATCCTTGCTGGTCCTCAAGGCCCTGAGAATCCTCCCACAGCTCTGCCTCAGAGCAGCAGCTCAGAGCAGGCACATCCGGAACTCCCTCCACACCTCTCTGCTCCCGGGATTGTTTCTTTGAGGCTCCATTCCCAGTGTGGTCCCCAGTGGCTCCATGCAGGATCCATGCAGGACAAACACAGGGTGACCCCAGGAGGAGCCGGCCAAGGGATGCTCCCCATTGGTTTTGTGCTCTCACAGCTCCCTGTGAGCTCAGGGAAGGAGGAGGCCTTGGAGACAAAGGTTTTATTTGCACTCTCATTAATTATCCATGGGGCAAAATGGACGCTGAGCATCCTGGGCAAGGGTGAGCTGGGGTGTGACTGTGGTCCCCATCCATCCATGCTCGTCGGAGCTGCTGGAGGCTCATCAGGTGTTGGAAAGGTCCAAGGAATGCCTCTTCCCTTGGAGAAAAGGGTTTGATGGCACATGAGAAGCTGCTAGAAGGTTGTTCAGGTTATGTATGGGGTTATTAAGGACAGCAGTGAGGCTGAGCCCCAGGTAATAAAGTGGAGTTTTGCTGTGGGTGGATTCTCTGCTGGCTGATAACAAACACATTTCCCACATGTGGGTGTGCATCCCTCCATTTTCCCACCTGGCTTCTCCAGAATCTCCGGAGGGCTGAGCTCTGGAAAGGAGAGAAATCAGCTGCTTGATTGCAGGAAAATCGGACCTGTCCTGATCCAAGTTGGCCCCGGGGCTTGGGAGAATGGGAGGGAGAACAAAAAGTTACCCGCATCCTCCTGGAAGCACAGTTCCAGCCAGGCAGTGCTGCCGTTCCTGCAGCTCTCAGAGCCAGGCCTGGCAGCTTTTGGTGGCAGCAGCGCCTGGGCTTTGCTCGAGGAGCAGCCCTGGTGTGGTTTCACTCCCTGGCTTGTCCAGTCTCACCGGGGCTGTTGGAGGTTTGGGAGATAGCTCCCACTTGGTTCTGTTGGAGGTTTGGGAGATAGCTCCCACTTGGTTCTGTTGGAGGTTTGGGTGGCAGCTCACACTCGTTTTGTTGGAGGTTTTGTTGGAGGTTTCGGTGGCAGCTCACACTCAGTTTTGTTGGAGGTTTGGGTGGCAGCTCACACTCAGTTTTGTTGGAGGTTTGGGTGACGGCTCACACTCGGTTTTGTTGGAGGTTTGGGTGATGGCTCACACTCGGTTTTGTTGGAGGTTCGAGTGGCAGCTCACACTCGGTTTTGTTGGAGGTTTGGGTGGCAGCTCACACTTGGTTTTGTTGGAGGTTTGGATGACGGCTCACACTCAGTTTTGTTGGAGGTTTTGTTGGAGGTTTGGGTGGCAGCTCACACTCAGTTTTGTTGGAGGTTTGGGTGGCAGTTCACACTCAGTTTTGTTGGAGGTTTTGTTGGAGGTTTTGTTGGAGGTTTGGGTGATGGCTCACGCTCAGTTTTGTTGGAGGTTCGGGTGGCAGCTCACACTCGGTTTTGTTGGAGGTTCGGGTGGCAGCTCACACTCGGTTTTGTTGCAGGTTCGGGTGGCAGCTCACACTCGGTTTTGTTGGAGGTTCGGGTGGCAGCTCACACTCGGTTTTGTTGGAGGTTCGGGTGGCAGCTCACACTCGGTTTTAAGACTCCAGCAGACCCTGGGGAGGTGTGGGTGGCTCAAGAGGTGGCTCAGGCACGAGACACCCCTGGAGCAATGAATAGGGAAGAGGTGCCGCTGGAGCAGTGATGAGGGGAGCCGGGAAGAGCTTTCCCCTCTCTTTTATCTCTCACCATCACTTCTGCAGCTTCCCAAGGCAGCCAGAGCCGTTTGCCGGGGCCGGTTCAGGAGAGGGCGACAGACTGGCCCAGTGCTGGGACTGGGGTGCTCCCACCCGACCCTCCTGGCCGTGGAAGCGTCTCCCAGAGCCCCACGGGCCCATCCAGCCCCACACGAGCGGCAAATTTGCTTTTTTGAGGACAAACCATGGCGGTGAGGCAGCGGGGTGAGCGATGCCGGGGCAGCCCGGGCTTTCACCAGGGCCAGGGAGGGAAGAAAGGGTTGAAAAGGTGCGGGGAGGGATAATAAAGACTTTGGGACTGACACCCCAGCAGGAAGCCAATTAGGAGGCTCTTTTCCTCACCGTTCTGCTGGCATCGCCGGGCTGAATGTCCTAAAAGGCCCTAATTAGCTTGAACAGAGTTCCTTCTCCCGCGGGCTCAATCGGGAGCTATCATCCGCCCGCGCTCCTCAATGGGGCTTTTTAGCTCCCCGCTTCATTCAGCCTTTCAAAGGGGATATTTTCCCTTATTTATTTTTCGTATCTGTTTGTTTTTGTCGGGTTTCTGTTTTGTTTTTTTCTTTTGATTTTAAATTGGGCTTTTTTCCCCCCCCGCGAGATGCGTTTGGGTGCAAATATTTGGAGTGAAACAGGACGCGGGGAGGGCAGGCTGGGAGATTCAGGGAGGGGGGAGGCAGGAACAGAGGCAGAAAAGCTTTTTCTGGGTTTATTTTGGCTGCGTGGGGGAGCGCAGGGTCACTCAGCTCCCAGAAAACCTGGGAGAGAGGAGGGGTTTGCTGGGGTGGGGGCAGTTAAATCCCGGGGAAGCACAAGGGATCCCTGCTGAACCCACTGAGGGTAGAGATTCCCAAAAGGAGAAGGGATTATTTGATGAGAACAGGTGATGCTGATCCAGGTGATGAGGGAAAATCCTTTACTCCCTCGGGTGCCACATTTTCAGCCCGATTTTGGGGCTTTCCCCACTCTCTGTGGGGTGAGACTGTGGTAAAGGAAACCTGGAGCTTTTAAATCTCCATTTTGCCCCAGATTCAGAGCTCCCTGTGCTGCAGCAGGGCCCGGTCCTGCCCGGATGATGCTGGAACATTTCTGTACCAGCCCCGTGGTCCCAGGCGTTGCCCCCATGCTGGCCCTGGGTCCCCAGCCCAGCACTGGGGAGGGAATGGGGCTGAGGAACAGAATCCTCATCCGAAAGGTGAGATCATCTGCTCACTTTGCCCTTTCGTGGAAAAAAAAGTTAAAAAATCCTTCCTTCAGTGGAGCCTTCTCTTAGTCACCCCCTTTGTCGAGAGGAGCTTGGCAGGGGCTGCTGGAAAAAAGCAAAATGTGTTTTCAAAAGGCAGCTTGAAAAGAGGGAGGGAGGGGGAGAAAAACCCTGAATCCCCAGAAAAACCCAAGGCAGGGGGGAAGCACCAAGCTCGGTGCTCACAGCCCCTTCCACTGCCCGGGAAGGTGGAGAAATCCCATTCCCGGAGCTGAGCAATCCCTGCTGGAGCCACGTGCTGAGGAGAGAGCGGGGCAGCGAGGGGTCCCCAGCACCAGGGCACACCCAGGCCTGTGGGATTAGGGATCATAAATCTCCAATATTAAACTGGTAGGAAATTGGCAACTGGAGCGAGGCAAAGCCGCCGCCAAATAAATTAAAAACTGAAAAAAGGAGGGAAAAAAATCCCATTTTAACTCTTTGCTCCAGTGAGGAGCCGGCCCTTTGCATTCCCAAACCCAGATGGTGTCAGGGTCACCTTTTGCTGATGAGTGGAATAAAATCCACATGGACTCCACTTGTGCAGTGAGAGGGGAGCCAAGCCTTTGGGAAGCCCTGCCTTGGCCTGGGACATCTGTGCCTGCCACAGCTGTCCCCAGCACCCCCTTCCACCTGGCCATATTAAACACCCTCAAACTGCTCTGTTCCCACTGCCGCTCCTTGGGATCTTTCCCAGGGGCCAGCACAGCGATGCTCCCCAAATTTCCAGCTCCAGGGCAGGTCTGTGCATGGGATACCTGTGATATTCCAGGATTCCACAACAGGATGCACAGATTTGGCCCTGTAGCCCAGCCCTGAGTCAGCCTTAGCAGGGGAAGCCTTGAACTCAGGACATTTACCACAAACCCCAAATGTCAATTAAAAAAAGAATTAAATAATTAGGTTTTCCCCAGCTTCCCTCTTTTCATGGCAGCCTCAGCAGTTTTGGGGCCCTGACTCACGGTCTCTGAATGTTGTGAGGCGCTGCTTTGCTTTCAGCCTTCAGCAGCTGCCCTCAAACGCTGTTTTGAGGCTTTGGGCTGGGTTTTGTTTTTATTAACATCAAACCATCCACCCCTGTGCTTTCATCTCCAAATTCCAGCCTTTGGGGCTTTCTTGTGGCTGGAGGCTCCCAGCCAGGCCTCGAGGGGCCGGGAGCATCCCTGAGCCCTGGGGATGCAGGAGGGGACCAGGGACCCTCCATCCCCTCCCACCGCCTGGGGACCACTCAGCCGCCTTCTTCTTCCAGAGAACCAGAAAGTGGTGAGACCTGGGAGGCACCATCCAGGCAGGATTGTGGCTCAGGAGTGTTGGTGTCAGGTGGGATGTGGTTCATGGGGCAGCCCCTGTGCTCACCAGGACCCAGCTGTCCCCCAGCTGTCCCCCAGCTGTACCCCAGCTGTACCCCAGCTCCCCGGGCCTGTAAGCTGTCAGAGCAGGGCAGCAAACCTGGAGAAAAATTCCCTGGATCTGTGGGAGTGCCTGGGGTGCAGCAGCCCCAGATTTCCCCCAGGGCTCGGCTGCCCAAACTTGGAAAGCTCAGGGAGGAGCAGGCACAAGGCACCAGCAGGATCGGGAGCTGGACTGGAGCCCTTCCTCACTGAAACCAGTGTCACCAGTCTGGACTGGAGCCCTTCCTCACTGAAACCAGTGTCACCAGCATGGACAGGGCCCATCCTCACTGAAACCAGTGTCACCAGTCTGGACAGGGCCCATCCTCACTGAAACCAGTGTCACCAGCATGGACAGGGCCCATCTTCACTGAAACCAGTGTCACCAGTCTGAACTGGAGCCCATCTTCACTGAAACCAGTGTCACCAACATGGACAGGGCCCATCCTCACTGAAACCAGTGTCACCAACATGGACAGGGCCCATCCTCACTGAAACCAGTGTCACCAGTCTGAACTGGAGCCCATCCTCACTGAAACCAGTGTCACCAGTCTGGACTGGAGCCCATTCTCACTGAAACCAGTGTCACCAGTCTGGACTGGAGCCCATTCTCACTGAAACCAGTGTCACCAGCCCCAGCTGGAGCTGTGGAAGCTGCAGCTCCTCTGATTTTGTTCTCCTCCAGGACACCACCTGCTCCCAGGAGACCACAGCAAAGGGAACACCAACTCCATGAGAAACCATCATTCCCCGTCACATCCTTCCATCTGCTGGCCCAGGGGCTTTCCAGGGATGTTTGTCCAGGGATGCAGAGGCAGGGACAGTCCTGAGGGCAGGGGTTCCATGGGAGCATCAGCCAAGTGGGAGCAGCTCACCACAAGGCCAAACTTTGTCCCAGGAGATGGCAGGTGAAGGACAACATCAAACCCCAAATCCAGCTTTGGACTGGGGGCGCAGCTGAGCCCTCACCCCAAATCAGGAAGGGACTGAAACCTCCTTCATGAGAAGGGAGTCTCTAAATCCCTGGGGATTTCCCAAGGGGGGTCAGCTTCAGTGCTTCCAAAGATCCATCCTGGCCCATTTCTGCTTCTCTGCACGTCCTGTGTGCCCTGGGAGACGCTGGAGGTGCTGATCCCATCCCACCACTGAAATACCCAGGCAAACACCACTAAAGCTGGGCTCCAAATCCCGGCTCAGGAGGAACTGAGCATCCTGGATGCGAAGTTATGGGCAGAAATCTGGCTGTCAGGGCAGGCAGCTGTGGCTGCGCCAGCCAAGCCTTCCTCAAAGCTTTCACTCCTTCCACTTCATTAATAAAAAGGGGAAAAATAAGAGACGGGGGCCTTGACATAAAAAAAAAATACAGACTGTGTGTTTTAGAGCAGAGTTTCCTGTAACCACCTCTCTCCGGTTCCTTTTCATTCATTTTCTCCATTTTGTCAGTGTGGACCCAGGCAGGTCAAAGGTTTAAGCTTTTTTGGAAAGATTTGTTTCCAAAAAATAAAAATTGGCTACTCTTCACATTTTGTTACCTTCACACCAGACAGGGAAATACACAGTCAGAGCTTAGGGTTGTTTTTTTTCCTTTTTTTCCCATTTTTTTTTAATGAAAGCATCTGGCCTCCATGACATGCTCTGAAAAAAATACCCCATATATTTTGCAATGTGTTAAAAAGCTGTGCTGGGCTGCAGAGCTCTGCTTCCTCCCAGAGCCTGGAATCACTTGATTTCAGAGACAGGGGGATGCTCCTCCACCACCAGCCCAGGGGGAAAACTGGGCTGTTACAAGACGAATGGGAGAGTTTTCTCTGGGGTTTTTGGGAGTTTCTTCTGCCTCTGTTAATTTAAGCAAACAGGATTGGCCCCACTGGGGCTCAGCCAGGCAGCTGGGACAGGCAGGTGAATGAGCAGGGGTTTATAGCTCCCAGGGCGTGGAGGGAAGAGTGGGGGAAAAGGCAAAAGCTCCAAAATTTGGCTAAAAAAGCACTCGGTGGTTGTGCTGCACCAGCCTGAGCAGAGCCTGGCCCCTGCCTGCTCTCCCAGCCAGGTCACCCTCACCTGGGATTCTCCCTCTGTCTCTGCTGGTGGGAATTCCTCATCCCACAGTCGGCAAACAAACCCAGGAGGGCTGGGCAGGCCCTGCTGGGGAAGGTGTTTCTCTGGAAGCTGATTTTTAGCTCTGTCCCTGCCCCCTGCAAGGCCTCCCCACGGGGCTCTGCCCTGGGCTGGAGCCATGGCTGTGCCAGGGTTTGGAAATTCCCTCTGGATTGGTGGTTTCAAGGGAAAAGGCAGGTCCAGAGTACACAAACCCACCTGGTTCTGAAAGATTTTTTGATCACTTTAAGTGTTCCCGGGGCTGGGGCAGATGTTGCTCTATCTGTGTTTGCTTCCCAGCCACGTCCCAGGAGATGCTGCTCCTCGCTAGGACATGGAGGGGAGGATGAGCCACTGCTCCCTGTCACTGCTCCCTGTCATTCCCAGGGCTCCCAACACCGCGAGTGCCATGGCTCCTGGTGCACCCCTGCTCCTCTTCCTCCTGGGGGTCCTGCAGCCCCCCTGGGCCATGGCTGTGCTCCCTGGGGACCCAGGGGCACATGTGGCAGCAGAGCTGGACAGCATCTCCCAAGCCTGTGGGGGTCTCAGAAGCTTTGCTGAGACCTTCAGGTGCAGCACTGGCTGCTCCTGCTCGTGGGGGTGGCCTGGGGACGGAGTTTTGGGGCACCACAACCCTTGGCTGCTGTGTCCCAGTCTGGGTGCTGGAGACAGAATCCCTCTTCCTCACACAGCCCAGTAGGAAAGGCTTGAAGCTCATTTTCTCCTCAGCAGCCCAGCAGTAACATCTTTTCCTCTCTCGCCTCATGTGTTGTTTTTTTCCAGCTGTCCAGATCCACATCCTGAAGGCGGAAAAGAATGCGGACTGGTGGAAGTTCACGGTGAACATCATCTCCGTCTACAAACAAGGCAGCAACCGGATCCGGCGCGGAGACCAGACCCTGTGGATTCACTCCAAGGACATAGCCTGCAAGTGCCCCAAAATCAAGCCCATGAAGAAATATTTGCTGCTGGGCAACAACGAGGACTCTCCCGACCAGAGCGGCATCATTGCGGACAAAACCAGCCTGGTGATCCAGTGGCGGGACACGTGGGCCCGGCGGCTCCGGAAGTTCCAGCAGCGGGAGAAGAAGGGGAAGTGTAAGAAAGCCTAAAGGAGGAGAAGGAGAGGGAGAGACTGACTGTGCATGCTGCTTTGTGTAGGGCTGG
>VYZT01001507.1:16755-67622 GCA_013400735.1 Pomatostomus ruficeps
AACCCAACAGAACCCAACAGAACCCAACAAAAGCCAACAAAACCCAACAGAACCCAACAGGACCCAGCAATCCCAACAGAACCCAACAAACCCAGATCGCACACACGGACAGAACCCGTGAGTGGGGTGCGGGCGTGCGGCACCCCGGGCCCCCCAGCTCCCTCCTGCCCCATTGCTGAAGAACTCAGAGACACCAAACTGCCTTCCAGCTGCCAACATCTGCTGCCTCCAAAGCACGGCATGGGCACATCCACCCTGTAAGAAACTAATCAACAGCACCGCTGGAAATTAACTCCCCATCCCCAAAATACGTATTTGCGACTTAGGCTGACCGAGACAGTTCTTGTAGAGGAAACTAAACCGAGACTTTTGCTGAGGACAGATCCGAGGATCGGCGGGCGGGGTCCTGGAGGGCTCTGGTATCCGACAGCCGTGGCCACCACCCACTGATGGCGCCTGGGGCAGTCTCCAGCTGTGATGATGCTCTGGGTCCACTTTAGGCCCAGCCAAGAGGGGACAATGGTGGTGGGTGACTTCTGCTGCGCGTGACTCTGGGTGTGGCTCTGTGCTCAGCCCCGACCCTGAGGACGCTGTCCCCCCACGGAAGGAGTGTGGCCCACAGGTGCCCTGTCCCCCCAGCCCCCGTTCACAGTCAATAACCAGGATCCTCAAGGAAACACCCAGACCTGACAAAAATGAGTTGGCATCCAGTTCTTGTACATGCCCTGGAAGTTCCTGACAATGTCAGTCCCTGAGTCTCCACTGTGGCCATCCCTGAACCTCCTCCATGGGCTCAGTCCCCTCTGCCGCTGTCAGCACACCAGGAACCCTCAGAAAATCCCTGCAGGTGACACCAAGGTCCTGGTTGGTCACCGGTTTCACTCCCAAACTCGGGCAGCTCTCCCAAACCCACACCCGCTCTGCTCTTGCTCCCTCTGGAGCTGCAGCTCCCCAGCATCCCTGCAAAACATGTTGGAGACAAAGTGGGGAGCAGAGGGTGCCAGGGACTGTCCCCATGGGCAGTGGGGCCAGTGCAGAGCTCTGGGGTTTGGCCAGGGTGGAGCCCACACAGGGCAGGGATGGCCCAGGGAAGGGGTCTCAGCCAGGAGCAAGGTGTGACCCCCCTGGAGCTCTCCTCCTGCTGCTGGGGTGCAAACAGCCAATCCAAAATTCCCAATTCCGCGTCACCAATGCACTGAGCGAAGCGGACCTGCCTCCCCTCAGGCTGGAGCATCTTCCCCTGGGGCACCCCGCAGCTGTCCCCCCATGCCAGTCTGCTGCCCTGCCACGCCAGCCCATGGGGAACGGGGATATCCAATTCCACCTCATCCACGGAGACAGGCAATGGCTGGGGCAGGAAGGCAGGGAGGGCAGGACGGTACCTGGAGGAGAAGCAAACATTAGTCGCTATGAAAAGCAAAACCTCCCTGATATTTTTCCTTTTAGGAAACTTGGAAACATCTCTTTTATGACATTTTCCAGTGGTTTTGCCTTGTTTTATAGCAATTGACAATATTTATATAATGACATAAACCACCATAAAGCCGGGCAGCCATGTAAATAGGTGCAAAGAGGAGGCTCCCAGGGCTGCTGGAGACACCACCCGGAGGGACCCAGCTCTGCCGAGCCTCCCCTGCCACCACAAGGCCCCCAGAATTAATCTGGATATTAGGGGGAAAATCCCACCCTGGACATCAGGCAACCCCCCCCCCCCCTCCAAGTCTATGTTTTCTCCCTTTTCCCAAAATGGATTAAATGGATTTGGTTTTCCTTATCTCAGAGCTCAAAGAGAGCTGTTGGTTTTGGAGCCAAGGGAAGTGAAGCCACCAAGTTTTGAAGGATAAAATCTGACCTCAAGTGTCCAAATGGAGGCTTAAACCCCCCAAACGGGGCTTGGGTGCTCTCCCGCAGCCTAGGGCAGCTGCTGCCAGGGAGCCCCACGAGCTGGAGACAGCACAGCCCCAGGTAGCCGGGATGTCCCTCCTTTGGAGACCTTCAAATGGTGCCTAAAAGTACCGGGATCCAACCCAAAGCCAGTTCTCTGCTTGGAGAGCAGGAGGGAAAGGCCGGGGGACGTGGGGACTTGGGAAGTGCCATTGCACATGTGGACACCCAACGCTCACTCCCGCTTGCCACCCTTGTCAAGCACAGCCTGGACACCCCAACCCCCCCAGGACACCCTCCAGCCCCTTCCCTGCTCCCGCTGCTCTTGGAGGCTGCAGAGGAACCCCCACCCCTCACCCCACGGCCAGACCCCTCCAGGCACCGGCACAGCTGGGGGACTCAGAGCACCGGAGCTCGGATGCTGCCACGGGAGGGAAGTCCCCAGCCCTGCCCCACCGGGACCCGTCCCTCCAGCCCTGCTGGGGTTCTGTGCTTTCCCACCAGAGCAGGCAGCCCCCTCACTCCATCCACGGCCCCAGCGCCCTTCACGCGCTCCCAGCGACCCCGACCTGCGGGAGCTGCTGCTGCTGGAACTGGGGGAACTGGAACAGCCTCTGCTGCGAGGGCAGAGCAGCCCTGTTTCAGGGTGCAGAGGTGCAACTCTTCCCTGCAGCCACCCCTGCTCCAGGACACCTCCAGGAGGACGCCTCTGCCT
The DNA here is from genome assembly GCA_013400735.1 of Pomatostomus ruficeps. Taxonomy (NCBI): domain Eukaryota; kingdom Metazoa; phylum Chordata; class Aves; order Passeriformes; family Timaliidae; genus Pomatostomus; species Pomatostomus ruficeps. The sequence continues at coordinate 19,355 of VYZT01001507.1, forward strand.
GGGCACCCCGAGGGACAAGAGGCCCCCTGAACACCGGGGGCAGCTCTGGGGGACCAACCCCGTCCTGACCAGCAAAGAACCCAGCGCCCCCCCAGCGCCCCAGGGACGGGAGTGGGGACCCCAAGGACAGTGGGGTGGCCAGGAAGGGGCTGTGGTGCCTTCAGAGAGGCTTCGGAGAGCAGCTGAAATGCCAAAACAATCATCACTGACCGTAGCACCCGACAGAAGTCGCTTGGTCTCGTTTCTGTTCGTTCCGTCGTGTCCGTGCCCCCTCCCCGCCCCTGCCTCATCCCCTCACAAACCTGTGTTCGTTTTGGGGTTGTTTTTTTGTTGATTTTTTTTTTATTATTTCTGTTAATATCTTGAACTGTAAATGTTGTTTAGTTATGACCATGGCAGACTGCTTTGGGCAATGTTTCTTTACAATGCATACTAATATATTATGGTTATTATATATGAATATATTTAATGACACGTGAAAAAGTTGTGGATTTTCTTATTGTTTTTCCGAGTTGTTTCTTTTTTTCCCCTTTTCCCCCCCTCCTTTGTTTGTTTGTTCGTTAGATTGGCTGTAATTGACCCGAAGGAGCTTGTAACTGTTCAGCACCCCCTCGGTAGAACTAAAGTCAGAAACCAGTTGAATAAACTCTTGTAAACTGTAAAAACCTCCAGGAATTTCTGCTTCTTCTTGCATTGAACCTGTGGGACAAAGACCTGAGCAAGGAAGTGATGGTGTCCCCTCCACCCCCGGGTCTGGCAGTGTCCCCCTGGCAGGGCTGAGGTGGCACAGCTATTTGTGACCATCCGTCCCAGCCCTGTCCCCACCCAGCACCCCCAGGCAGTGGCCAGGTGGCCTTGGGGACAGCGGGGTCACCGCGGGTCCCCCCAGCCCTGTGGGCTCAGCTGTGCTGCTGGAGGAGGCTGTGCCCTGCAGAGGGACAGAGCCGAAACCTGTGGGACCTGCCCAGAGCTGGGAGAGAGGTGTGGGACAGGGGACAGCCCGAGTCTGGAGCCGGGACAGGGGACAGCCCCACTCTGGACCCGTTTCTGTCCCACACAGAGGCTGCTCCCCAGCGCTGGCCCTTCCTGCCCATCCCCTGCAGGGCTCAGGGCTCCGGCAGCTCCATCCCGGGATCTGTGGGGTCAGCGCTGCCGGAGCCGAGCCCAGGCAGGGGCTGGTGGCACCCACAGCACGGAAAGCTGGAGGTGGGGGGAACTGAGGCAGCAAAACACTTCCAGGGACAAAAATACAGGCAAAAGGTGCTGCTGAGTGCTGGGGGTCAGCCCAGCTGACCTGAGCCTTCAGCATCGCTGGGAATTTGTGAATTCAAAAACACCCCGGGTCGGAAATCTCAGCTCTTTATTGCAGAGACAAATGGGTCACAAGTGCCAGCCCTCTGCTCCCGGGGCAAATGGGCTTCCCAGATTGCTCCGGCTCTGGGCAGGTGGCCGCTTGTCCAAGGTGACACGGTGGCTCTGGAAAGAGGGGGAAGAGGCTTTTCCCACGGAGGGCTGGACCTGGAGAGGTTTTCCCAGCCTGGTCTCACCAGGCAGTGTGGGAGAGGAGCCATCCACACTCGGAGCTCAGTGAGTTCCCTCCCAGGAATCAGGGGATGTGAAAATGCCCAGCAGCTTTCCAAGATGATCCCTATCCTCATGCAGGAGCTGGGGACTTTTCCCAGGGCACTGAGACATCCAAGCCCTGGAGCACACACCAGACCTGCCCCCAGCACTCGGATTTTTGCTGAAATTACAGCTGGAAGCAGCTGAACTGCTGAGCACGTCCTCCAGGAGAGAAACGAGGAGGTGGCAGGGAAGGCAAGGCCTGGGATGTCCCTGGGCACATTCCAGATCTTTGCTTGGAGAAGCCACTGCAGGTTGGCTTCTCCAACGCTGCTGCTCAGAGCCAAACCCCAGAGTCTGTCGTATTTTAACTTTCCTTTTTCTTAGTGGGGCAGGGAGACAGAGAGGCTTCCCTGCACACAGCAGAGCGCTGCCAAATCCTCTGCTTTTTAATAAAATTCCTCACCCACACGACACGTTAAATGTTACCTAAAGGGCAAGGCTGAGAACCTCTTTGTTCGCCAGCACAAGGAGCAAATCCTGGCATTTCCACCCTTCCCAGGCACTCACAGGAAAAATGTGTTGAGGACCCAGTGGGTGAGAGAGCGCCTTTGAGAGCCTCGGGCAGAACAAAGTCCCCGGGGAACGCTGATCAGGATGAGTTACACATCCACCCTGCCTGTCCTGGGAACTCAAACAAAGCCCTAATTCCCTCCAAAATTGACAGTTTTAATTAGAAGCCCAGGCCCCTGGTCTCATCTCAACAAACCCCGTGCTGCTCTCCCGCTGGCACTGAAGATCCACGGGGCTGCTCCAGAGCTGGGAGTGAATCCTGCTCTGGGCTCGGAGGCTGCTGCTGAGGAACAGCTCCAGGAGCATTCCCAGAGCCGCTCCCTCTGCAGAGCCGCAGGAATGCATGGATTTGGAACCCCTCTCCAAAGCCTTTCCGTTTCCAGCTGCAGCAGCCCTGCTTAAAGCTCCGTTTCCAATCTGCCATCAACAATGGACTCATCAAACCCCTGCCGTGCCCTCTTGAAAACCAGAGAACATTAAACCACCGCTGACTCCCTCCCCTGCTCTGACAGCCTAAGGTGAAGCATCTCTCCAAGAAACCTGACCAGGCACAGGCTCTTAAAGGCTTCAGGGATTTTCTGCATGGGAAGACAGGGAAGACTCCGGAGGAGCTCCAACCTCCAGTGTCCTCCAGCTCCGAGTGCTGACGATGGGCTGGGCATGGGCACAGAGCCCTGGCTGAAGCTGCTGCCCAGGCCAAGGGGCACAGCCGGATCTCTGGGCCTTTTCCTCCACCAAGCTCCTCTCTCCCCTCCCCACGCCCTCCTCAGGAGCACCCAGACAGGGAAATGCTCTCTGGATCCAGGGGACAGCTCCCACAGCTCCGGGACACGGCAGCACCAACGACAGGTGAAGAGGAGCTGTGGATCCCTGGCAGTGCCCAAGGCCAGGCTGGACAGGGTTTGGAGCAGCCTGGGACAGTGCAAGGTGTCCCTGCCATGGCAGGGGTGGGGCTGGATGAGCTTTAGAGTCCTTCCCATCCTGGGATTCTGTGTATTCCATGGATCTCGGGGGGTACTCAGCAGCTCTCTGCCTCTGCTTCCTGCAAAACTCCATCTTCTTCCACGGTTCTCATCCTCAGAGCCTGGAGCCCCGGGGCCCAAGCTCCAGCCAACACCTGCCCCCTGCAAGGAGACTGAGGGGGATCTGCAGTCCCCAAACCCTTCACAAAAGGGACAGTGCCCAAGTCCCAGATGGATTTGTGCCGGTCAGGAGGGGACAGAGCACCAGGACTCCCTGGTTTCCCACCTCCCAGAGCAGTGCTGGATGTGCTGTGGGGGGAAGGCAGGCAGAGCGAAACGAGTGCCAAAGGCTGGGGGAGAGCTGGGAGCAGGTGAGGCCCAGCCCCTGGAAAGTCTCACACATCTGCCATAATACACACAAAGTCTGACAGGAATTGCTTATTTCCTGCTCCAAACCAGCTCCTAGGATATGGCAGCGTTGGATAAATCATTCACAGGCAACGCAAGATAGCAGGAAAAAATAAAACCCCAGGCAGATAAACCGTGTATAAATGGATCAGCTTTAATCAGTATTTATTGCTTGCTCTATTAATCCTGAAATCAAACTGGCATGTGTAACAAAATAATTATTCTTTTGGCCAGAAGCAAACATTTAATACTTATTTTTCATTAGTTTTGGAATAGGTAATCCGTCCCTCAGCTGCAGAAGTGTGTGAGAAGTTGTCAAAGAAGAGGCAGAGCTCGATTAGGACGTTAATTAATTGTGGTGCATCTCCTGTGGCCAGGCTGGCAGAGCCCCTGGGGAGCACACGAGGGCAAAGCTTTCCACTGGCACAGGCTGGGCTGGGTCCTGCTGCTCTTTAACTCCCCTCCCTGGAGATCAATAACTCACCAATCACTATCCCTGGAGATCAATAACTCACCAATCACCATCCCTGGAGATCAACAACTCACCAATCACTATCCCTGGAGATCAATAACTCACCAATCACTATCCCTGGAGATCAATAACTCACCAATACCTCCCTCCAAGGGCTGAGCACTGACCCAGCCACCAGCAATTCTGTGCAGCCCACGGGGTCCTGCAGGGCTGTTGCTTCCCATCCCGTGAGAACCCAGACGCAGCCATTCCCCAAGACCATTCCTTGGAAACCACGGAGCGTTTTCTCCCTGGAGGAGGGATCCCACGGCAGGGGAACGTTGCTGTTCTCCAAACCACACCTGGAGTTTGGTGTCTGAAGCCCCGGGGATGTCTGAGCTCAGAGACAGGGGCAGGCAGCAGCACCAGTGTGTCCTCAGATGCAGGAGAGATGGGTCCATCCTACAGCTGCAGCTGCCTGAGCGCCAGAGGAAAGTGGGAAGAGTGGGAAGAGTGGGAAGGGTGGGAAGAGAGCCCTTTTCCCGCTGAAATCCTGCAGGTCCCACAGCGCTCCTCAGCTGCACTCCGAGGAGAGCGGGTGTCTGGCGGACGCTGCTTCAGTCTGCTGGAGTTTATTCCCAGCTGTGGAGTTTATTCCCAGCTGTGGAGTTCATTCCCAGCACAGAAGGTCCCTGCACACAGAGGGTCCCTCCCCGGTGCTCTGACGGGATCGGGGTTAATGCGTCGGCCAGAGCGCGACCACGGCGATGGCGATGAGCAGCAGCACGATCACCACCAGCATCCCTGCAAGAGACAGAACAGGCTTTAGGCTGCTGCCTTCATCATCCACAAATGGTTTCCTGTGATTAAATTCCTCCTCCTCCTCCTGCCAGCTGGGACTGATCCCCCTGCTGACCCTGATGGGCCCTGCACTCCGGCGAGCTGAGCAGAGCCCTGGACCCAAACCCACGCTGGTGGAGCAGCTCCTTCCCTTCCTGACCCTTCAAATCAATATTTCCCAGCAGTGCCTGTGGGTATCGTCCTACCCGAACATCTGCCACAGAAACATTACACGATGTGTTTAACTCACAGCCAGGCCAGTCCAGCTTGCTAGGATCCCTCTGTCCATCCCACCGGGGCAAAGGATTATCCAGGAGGAAACCCAGATTGCGCCAGGGAAGTGTTTCCAACACAAAGTCTCCTGGTTTTGGACAGAATTCCGTGCAGAGCTGGGCTGTCAGGCTTGGAATGTACCTGACTTGGGGAACCAGGGCTCGTCCAGCACTGGAGAGAATCTCACAGGGCTCTGCCCGTGGCTCCGTGTGCCCCATCCTGCCCCAGACCCACTGGATCCCTGCAGAAGTGAATGACAAACAAGATCCCCCAAAACAAGATCCCCTCCCTTCCCCATTTCTCAGGGCGAACTCTCCCCTTTCTCTCCCATTTTTTAGAGGAAAGGAAGAAATGTTTTAGTGAGAATGGCCTGGATCCACCTCCCAGAGCAGTCCCTATAAACAAATTCCTCACCCAGCTGGATCACTGTGCTGGGCACTGGCATCACACCCACGGGCTTAAATGATGCTTTAATTAAGAGGCTCTTATTTGTGCTTGGTATCTGCTCCGTGCTGTCTCCCTGCCCAAGCGGAGGGAACACAGAGGCTTCCAAGAGCGGAAAACCTGTCCCTTCCCCGGCCCAGCTCACACAAGACTATTACTCAACCACTTACAGTATTTACAAGTCCAGCTCATGGCAATTAAAAAAGGATGTATTAAAATAAACTCCTCTTTCCAAGCTGGAAAAGGATATTAGACACTGCTTTTTGTAAATAGTGTCATGTTTTCTGTGCAGAAACTGTTTCTCTGCCAGGGGGCCAAGATTTTTTTTTCCAGGGAAAGAAGAGTTGCCACCAACAGTATTTTTTTCTCTTATGCTCAGCTGAAGCCATTCCCCTTGTCCTGTCCCTCCATCCCCTGTCCCAAGTCCCTCTCCAGCTCTCCTGGAGCCCCTTTAGGCTCTGGAAGGGGCTCTGAGCTCTCCCTGGAGCCCTCTCTCTTCTCCAGGCTGAGCAGCCCCAACTTTCTCACCCTTTTAGTCTTTTTACACCTTAATGTACATTTTGGAGTTTCCACCAGAGCCAGAAGAAAATAATTTGCCTAACTAGGGAAGAAGTAAGATCTGATAAAGCTGCCACATTCCGATTCTCTGTTATGTTTTGCACTGGAGGGAGAAGTTTTAGAGGGTGTAAATCCTTCGCACAGTTTCGGCGTAACAGAGTTTACGGACTCCAGCAATTAAGAGACAAGCGAGATCAGCTGCTTGGAAAATCCTCCATAGGTGTGAATTAGTAATGATACAGAGTGCAGTTAATGGGGTGCAATTATTCTTTGACAAGTCCCAAGCAAAGCTGCACATAAACCCCCAATTATTGCCCAGCAGGAAGCGGGGAAGGTGGGGGACTAATGAAGGATTGCTGATGGGCAGTGCTGAGGGAGGGAACTGCCGGGCACGTTCAGGGCACTGAGAGAGGGACAGGGAAACGAAACCAACCTCATTTCACTCCTGGCAAGAGACCGGCATGAAAAACCTGCAGCCAAAAAGCAGCGGTGAAGAGCCGCCCCGTCCCTGTGGGGTGGGAGCAGCAGCGCCGCCCGTGGGGATCCCACCCCAGGGACAGCACCCCAAACCAGGACTGGCCACTGCCCACGCGTTCCAGAGCACCTCCTGCGTGACAGAGAGCAGATGGGACACACGTCTCTTCCCCCCCCAGCACAGATCAGAAGGATCTGCAGGTTTTACCCGGGTGGTTCACGTGCTTTCCCCACAGAAGCTATGTATGGGATGTGACAGGAATTCTGCATTCTGGGGTCCCTGCCTGCTTCGCCTCTCTTTCGCTCAAATGCTATGAAATATAAATATTCCCCTTGACAGGAAACCCTCTGAGGGAAGTTCAGGAATCAAAACCATTCTCAAAGTCAACAGGAGTCGGAAGAGAACAAAGAAAAGATTCTCGTGCAAAAGAAAACAGCAACAGGGATACAAATCCAAACTGCATCTCTGAGGGAAAGGTGGGAAGCAGAAATCTGTGTGCAATTACAGAGCAAGTAATTAAGGCAGGCTGGAGTAAATGCCAGGCTCCTGAAGCTCCCTCTGCTAAAGGCTCTGGGACGGGGCTGCAGCTGCTGCTCCCGCTCCGAGGAGCAGGGCAGGAATGCAGGGAGCACATTCCCGCTTCCACCGAGTGCCAGGGCACGTTCCGTGGCAGGATGGGGATCTCCCCACATCCCGGGGATCTCCCCACATCCCTGGGAACACTGGCACTCACAGCGCTCTGCCAGTGTTGATGTTACTGCTGAGCTCAGCTCCACCCCTGCTCACTGCCCAGTCCCTGGCTCAGGGGGGCTCACTACCCCAAATCTCACCAAACCTTTGCCAAAAAAGAGTTAAAGTCACATTTTCAGATACAAGATGGAAAGAAAAGGTTAAAATATGTGTAATTTAGGTTAATATTGCTCTTTGGTCTGTCTCACCTGCCCTGTCCAGCCCTGAGAGCAGAGGACCTGAGGGTGTCACCACACCCCCCTTCCTGGGGTCACCTGGGGCATCCCAAGTCCCCTGTCCACTCCCTCTCCCCAGGGTTTGCCAGCTCTGAGGGTGTCACTGCTTTGGGGTTCTCCATGGACACCCTTCCCACCGTGCCTGGTTTACTCCCACACCACCAACCTTCCAGCCTGGCTTCACACAGAAAATAATTCCTCAGGGTCCAAATCCACCTGGAGGGCGTCCAGGAGAGGAATGTCCACCCCAGCTGGCACCTCGGTGCCCAGGGCAGTGCCCAGAGCGGATGCTGAGGGGCGGTGTCCCCTCTCCATGGGGCGCCCAGCCCCGGATCAGACTCCTGGGGCAGCCCCTCCCCGCAGGGAGCAGCATCTCTGCTCTGGGCAGGTTTGGCCCAGGGGATCCCCCTCTGTCAGCCCCAAACCCACTCAGCTGGAGCCCTGGGGCCTCGCGTCCTTGGGTGAGCTGGGTGGTTCCGTGGGCTCAGGACTGAGGATACCCAAGGTAAATGCAGATTTCAGCCCATAAAAGAAATTTCTAAGGCCTTCTGCTCATGTGTGTGTGTGGCCAAATCCTCTGCCCCGACTTCAGGAGCTGCAAGGCTGCATCCAAGTCCATTCCAACAATGTCCAACTCCCATCTGGTAAATCCCACGCCAAAAAGGGGATGTGCCCGTGGCAGGGCCCTGGCTCTGTGCCCGCAGAGAGGGGGTGCAGGGAAGGCAGCCCTGCAATGAGCCCAGAGCATCCCCAGCACCCTGCTGGGGAATATTTCTGGGAAGAGCTGTTGTCCTTGGGGTTCTTCCTATCTGTCCTGCTGATTTGAGAGTAGTGGCATTCCCAGGTTCACCACTGCTGTCTTTTATAGATTATAAAATGATAATAAATAGCATGCTGTGACTTTAAAGAGCCTGGAGCATTACATTATCTGGAAAAAGCAGCCTGGTTTATGCCAAGGAAGTTATATTCCCACAGAACTGTCTATCCAGAAGTTTATGAATAAGTCTTCTTTTATAAGGGACACGGAGCACTAACTTATAAACACATAATCGTTGTTTTATAGGGCAGCAGAGAGGCAGGGCGAGGATGGGAGCTCCAGCAAGGGGCTGCAGAGGCCTGGCTGCCTTCCTCGAGGGCTTCTATTTAATATCACAGTTGTAAAGGAACCAAATTTTATCTGCTGCTTCAGTAAGTTAATTTTAAGCCCGTGTTGCCAGATATATGGCAGAAACCCCTTCCAAGCCCTGCTTTCCGAGGCAGCAGAGAACCAGCTCGGAGGCTGGCTCGGAACCCTCTGCACGTACCTAAAGCACTGCTTTCACATGGCAAGCACCCCAAGAAATCCATCTTGCTGTCCTTTATGTTCCCTAAAAAAGAGCCAAACACTTTCTCCCCCAAAAGCCATAAAAAAGTCTTTCCCTCCAACACCCTCCCCGTGCCGAGCGAGCCGGGTATTCAACTTGTGTTGCATTAAGAACCACTTGAGCAGCAGTCCCACGCTCTGAAGCTGGCTTGTGTGCACATACAGCCCCGATTCCTACACCTGCACCGCCGAATCCTCCTCTCTGGGGCTTTGTTCTTTATTAGTTTTGTGACAGCCAAACGTTTGCCGGGGCGAGAGGGCCGGGAAACGCCGCATTACCCGACCCCCGCCCGCCCAGAGGAACCTGGTCCTTATTGCTTCTGACCTTCCTTTTCAACTGCTCTGCCTCGAGAAATTTAACACTGCAATTGTACCTCTCAGCCCTGACACCAAAATCATTGGCAGTTCTCGGAGAAATCAAGAGCAGGCTCGGCCAGTGGTTATTAAAGGCTCCAAATGTTCATGTGTTTCATTGGGTCTAGAGGAGGGGAAAAAGACACTTCTCAAAAAAGCTGAGCTCGTTGGAAACAACAACTATTGCATTATTAATTCCTTATTTGGGAGAAAGAAAAACCCAGGTCATTCCTATGTAAGATGAAAACCTCTTGGTTCGTGAGTTATTCCACATTTGGAGCTGTTCACGCGGTGCCAGACTAACCTGAAGAAAGGATTTAGCTGAGGGAAAGGTACAGACGTTGTTTATGCACATTAACTCCTCAGTCCACATTATTTCACACACTAGAAATTGCATTTTTGTGGGGTTTGGTCATTCCAGGTTGGAGATAGGGTTCCCTCTGGGGCACACAGAGGAGCGTGTTGCTAACACAAACCTTTGATCAGGGCGTGGAGACACCTCACTGACACAAGGGCCTGCTGGCAAACACAGTGTGCCTGAAAACCAGCACGATGCAAAGCATCCCGATCAGAAAACCAGCGCCAGATCAGCCCCAGAAGCAGCGTGGAGGGAATTTATCTCCAAACCTTTATGACTTCAGCAATCGAATCATCCCAAACCTCGGGTCCCAAACCCCGGCTGAGGGAAGGAGAGTGAGAGAAGTGTTTCTCTTAATCCATTGTTGTTAGACTTCACTTTGCCTCTTTTTTAATCTGTTTTTCAAATTACAGACGCATGCCAGGTAATGCCTTGAACTGCATCGAAATCCCAAATTCCTTCAAAAAGAGGCACCAACCCAACCTCACCAACAGCTCAGGGCTTTGGCCACAGCCTCCAGCTGCTGCTCAGGCTCCAGCAGCTCTGATGCTCAGCTGCTCCATGGGAAGCTCATCTCCTGCCTTTGGAAGGCTCAGATCCAATGGGCCGAGGTGCCCCATTTGACTTTGTGTCTGTGAAACAATTCCTGAACCTCCTGCGCTGCCCCGAGAGCCAGAAGTCAGGGAGGGCACCTCAAAGGCGGGGAAGTTTCCCATGGAAATGAGGAAATCGAAATTATTTTACCTTCCGAGCCACCAGAAGTGAGGCTCAGAGACAGGCAAGACGTTTGTTCGGAGCTGGAGACGAGGCAAGAGCACAGCAAGAACTAAACTGTCACAAGTTTTAACTTTCAGAGGAGTCTGTGGGAAAGGGAACATTTTGAGCTAAATTTGTAACTCCTTTAAATAGCAGTAGGTAGTTGGGAGAGGACAATGGTGGAGAAATGGTTCAAGTACCTCTGAGAGAGAACGACTGAACCAGAGAGCTTTACAGCAATCCGCTCCTGAGCACCCTCTGCAAAAATACTGGAAATAAAATCATTTCCTGGACTCGCCAGCACATGAAGAGCAGGTGTGAGAGGCAACAGCTTCCCCAAGTGACTCCCCATCCCCAAAACCCCAAATCAACCCAAACCAGGTGACCTCAAGCCATCTCTGCCTGTCCTGAGGGGTGGGCTGGGGCAGAACTGTGCAGATCACTCAGCTCCCAACAAGCCCCAAGCTGGAAACATCCTCACAGTTTTTCCTTTTGTTCTTCTGGAGTGACTTCACAGACTTTCCTTGCTCAGCCCCACACCGTCACCAAACTCTTTCCAACCCCAAAGGTCATCAGCAGATGTGGTTACTGGATTTCTTTGCACGTGGCTGCTTTTTCTTCCCCCTTCTTTTTAATTAAACAAGCACAGCCACGGTTTCCAACTGTCCTTCCTCCAAACTCCCGGGCACCTCTCCCTTCCGCCAGGGACACCCAGGAACAGGAGCAGTCATGGAACACTCTGCATTTCTGAGCAACAGAGCCACAGCTTGGGATGGGGCCTGCGAAGGTTTCCCAAGCCTCAATGTGCACGGGAGGTTTCCCAGGAGAAAGGAAACAAAACAGCTCAAACAGGAGCACAAAGGTTCTAAAAATCCCTGATTTCACATGAGGGTCCCGACCAAGGCAGAGGTGTCACCTGAACCCTTTTGCTCTGGAGTAAGCGCAGAAAAACCAGCAGGAAGGGTGAGAGAGCACAGGTTTAACTGGAATATCCCCATCTCCACCAGGAGATATCCCCCCCTTGCCACAGGCAGGGAGGAGCAGAAGGGTTTGGCACGACCTGGGCCATGGATGGTGGTGGGGAGAGCAGCTGGGATCAGGGTGTGGAGGACAGCCAGGGGAAGCCTTCCCGGCAAGAACAGCATCACCTCAGAAATCCAATGGTTTCCCATGGAAAATCCAGCCAGGTGGGACCCCCAGCAGCACAAGGCTGAGGTCGCTGAAGAGGCTTCTCAGTGCACTCGGAGCGTGGGAGATTTGCCAGCACTGGCTGCAAGGAGCCACCAGCCTGGGGCCAAGTGAAACCCCAGAGCTGGGGCAGCGCCCTGAGCGCTCCCTCCCAGATCTGTGCCCGCGGGGACCTCTCCAGCTCAGCTTCCCTCCCCTGCCCGGCTCCAGCTCCGGCAGGGGATGCAGAAGCCCAGCCCAGCTGGCAAACTCCAAAGGGTTTTCCTGAAAGGAAGGGTCACAGCGCAGCTCTGGTACCTGCAGCAAGCCGGGACTGGGCAGAAGCTGCGACAGATGATCTCAGCAGGGAACTGGTGCTCCTGCACTACTTTCTCCAGTAAAAACAAATGGGGAAAGAAAACAAATCAAAGGAAAGGCCAGCTCTGGTGGCCTGGCGCAGAAGGGGACATCTGCCCGTGTCCATCTGCCACCAGCCCCGCCCTGGCTTTGTTCTTGATGGGGTCACTTCTCTGCCATTGTAGCTCCCTGAACTGCCTCACCAGGACACCAGGGCCAGACAGGGAAAGGTGGGAACGTGGGGACAAGGAGCGGGCAACCACCAGCTCTGCTTGGATGCAGCACTAAATTGTCCCATTAGGCTCTCAAATCGCTTGGGAAAAGATTATCCTGTGCCTCTTCCTTTGTTTTTCACTCTGGCAAACGCTGGGATTGCTCCCTCCCTACTCAGAGGGATGCATCATAGCACCAAAATGCCCTCAAAATGTTTCAACCATCACATGAAGAAAATAAACAGGAAATAAAAATAATCACAGCTCAGTCAAACGAGGGGAACAAGAACAGCAACAACCTCCCAGTTCTCCTGAGCCACCTGAAAATGCAAGGACAACTTCCCCAGCACGGCACTGACCAAGGAGGAGAGGCTGCAGCACAGGAAAGATCATATCGTGTTCGTATCAGTCATTCAGGGTCAGATTAAGTGTTCTTGAAGGCTGGTCCATGTGTCTCTGATTTGCCAAAGTGCCCTCCTCGCCCAGGAATTGTAGGAACTTTTGAAAATGGGCTGCTGGCTCCCAGGTCCCTGGGATGCTTGACCGAGTGGTCAGGAGGGCTGAGATTTCCATACAAATTGCAAAGCTCCTAAATGGCTTCCTCAGCGCAGGGCCGGGGGTGGAAACGGGAGAATATTTAATGATTAGTTCCTTATGGCTCCCACATTCTTGAAGCATATTTCTTGCAGTCCCTGGAACACTCCTGCATTCTTGATTGCAAAATGGCAATAAGTGATTTCCTTTAAAAGCCTTGTCTTTTATTGGAATACTAAAAATACCCCACTAGCCCCACTGCACTGCACTCTCTCTCTTTCCTGGACAGGCCCCATCAACCCTGATGTATTCTGTTTTGAAGACAGCAATAAACATTTCAGCATGGGCCGTTCAATCCACTTCATAATAGATCTTGCATTTCCAGTGGAGCCCTTCTAGCACCATAAATCATCTTTACGCAGACTTAAGTATGAGAAACTCCAGCTCAAAAGCAGCACGGATTTTTTTTTCCCTTTTTAGAAATTAAGAATGGGCACAAAACAGTCAAGAATTAAATGTGTGAAAACTTCAAACACGAAACCACTGGGCTGACCCTGTAAACCAGGGCTGCTGCAATGCTCAGAGCCACACTGTGCAGTGCTGCTCCAGCCAATCCACTTGACACAAACCTACCTTGGAGGGGTGAAGTTCAGAAAAAATTCCCTGCACATCCACTCCATCTGAACAAACACGGCTTTCAAATCCGGGAGGCTCTGGCTGCTGCTGACTTTAAAAGCCACAGATGAAGATTAATGACACGGCACGTCTGAACTGCTTCCACACACCCACAACTCCTTTTGTTTTCCCAGTCCACATGGACTGAACGCCCAAACTGTTCTCCCCTCTGTCCGTGATGTCTCTCTCCATCTGCTACAGCCCTCGGAGAACAGCTCAGAGGTAACTCCAGGTACGCAGCGAGGAGGCTGCAGCCCGAGGCAGGATTCCTGTCCTGCCTGAGCCGAGGAGCCTCTCCAGGAACAGCGGCTGAGCAACCGCGACCAGGAGCAGCCAGTCCTGCTCAGCCTCCAGCACCAGAGCCTCTGTGTCTCCAGGAGCCAGCAGGGGTGCAATTCCTGCCCCAGCAGCGCAGGGTGCCCAGCCCAGCAGGGGATGGGTGTCCCAGAAAGGGGAGGCTCGGCCGGACAAGGAGCCCGAGCGGCTCTGAGCCGTTTCCCCGCCACAGTCACTTCTCTCTGCTGGGAACTGACCTCAGACCTGCTGCTCCCACCCTCACTCTGCTCCAGCAATGTTCCTCGAGCCCCTCCACCCCCTCAGGCACAGGCTGATCCCCACGGGCTGGGTGAAACACAAACTGCAGCTTCCACTGAGCAGAGCCCAGCACCGGGGGGACGCGGTCACTCCTCTGCAGCCCCAGGGCAAGGTGACCCTGGCTGGACACTCCCATCACTGCTGCCACGCAGAGCAAGCTCCTGTTCCACGGCATCCAGCAGCAACAGGCTTTGCTGGGCAGCAGCTCCCCTTCCTCGGGTGATGTCGCCTCAGCCAGCCCTTCCCCACCTGCAGCCAGGCTCAAGCAGCAGCCTCTGCGGAGTAACAGCTGCACCCGTGTCAGGGATTTTCCAGGCAGGCTGGCAGACCTCTGCAGAAACTGGGCTGAAACCATTTGTCCAGAGTGGTGTTGGTGTTAAAATCAATGAAGTTTCACCTCAATGTTCAAAGAGCCGCATGGGGAGATGCCAAGGGGTTTTAACAAGTGCTTATTTTCAGTTGGCTCACTCCATGAATTTAATCTGGGTGACTCCACTACTCCAGCAGCAAGATCTGGTGACCGCAGCGAGGACATGCTCTGGAGAAAGACAGCTGGAGTCACCACTCATTAAAAAACCAGAGGAAATGGATGGTGGAAGGTTCTAGTACAGCTCAGTGCTCCAAGCAGGGTCAGGTTAGGGAGCTGGGCTCAGCGATCCTTCCAACCTGAGCGATTCTGTGACTCCACGATTCCAATGCTCAGGGCTTTGTCAGCCCAAGCCTTGGAACCCCTTCAGGAGTTGCTGAGGGCTCCCAGAGCCTGGAGTGCCCTGGATGCTGCCCGAGGAGGTGCCTGCTGTCCCCAGCTGCCCGGGCTGCTCCGAGGAAGGCGCTTCCCAACCCACGGCTGCTGAGGGGAGCCCAGCACAGCAGGGACCACCCCAGAGGGAAATGCTGGCCTGGGGAAGTGCTTTTCACCCCAAACACAACCCTGAGGAGAGAGAAAGCACCTTGGTGTCTTCCTGGCTGGATCTTGAAACACTGAGGTGCAGCTTCACTGATTTTAGCATCAGCAGCCCTCTGGACTGAGAGAGTTTCACCCCAGTTCCCGCAGGGGTGCCGCAGCCTGCCTGGAGAATTCCTGACACGGACACAGCCGTTATTTGGTTGAGAATTGTGTTTTCACAACTCAAAGAACAATCCTGCTTTTAGAAACTTGCTCAACCTCTGGCAATGCAGCCTAATCAGCAGAGAAAACTGCAGAAACCAGCAACCAAATACTCCTTATTAATACCATTTACAGCTGCTAACAACACAAGAACCTTCTAAAAATGCCAAGGGAAACAGGGTGGGTGAAACAATCCCTTGCAAACAACTGAGCCAATATATACAAGAATTGTGATAAGAAATTAGGTTTGACTTGCATAATCACTTGAAAAGTTTTTGGAAAATGGAGTCTGAAGAGCAGGAGGCTGATAAAATAACAGAGTTCAGTAGCAATGCGAAAATTTCATGCCGATGAAGTAGGGAATTCAATCCTTGCTGAATTCTTGACATCATTTAGATGTTAACAGAAGTTTCTTCTCCAAAAAAAGAAGGCAAGGCATCTCTTAAAGCCCACACACAGATCTCTGACTCCTAAATGCAGAGTACTACACAGAACTATTTTGGTTTTGGACGACTGCATTGTCTCATGTGTCAGGATGACTATTTGATTTTCTTTTATTTTTTAATTTCAGCCTCGAGCAGAGCCAAACCTGTACAATTTATGCACGTGCAGTGCAAGAGGTCCCCTCTCATTTTGTGTTAAAAAAAAAAAAAGAAGAGAAAGGAGGAGGGAGAACCCACAGTATCATTTCATCTCTGTACCTTCCTCAAACCTGAGAAGTTTATAAGCTCTTAACTCCAGTTCCCTGCTTTTGCCTCCGCACATGACAGCTCCAAGCTGCCCCAGCAGCTGCACAGAGAAAGCCTGCAAAGGAAATGAGGAAATAACTGCTCCGAGAACAAAGGCTGGGGAAGCCCTGGCCTGTGTGCCACGGGCAGGGCTGAGCGGTGACGCTGCTGTGCCACCCTCACTGCCAGGGCAGCTCCGCACCCGCTCCCGGGGGGAATTCTGCCCAACAAACCCAGGAGAGCACTGGGAGAGCCTGCAGAGAGCAGGATGCTTTGGAAAACCTTCTCTGGTGCCCGGTGAAGTTGGTGCTGTCCCATCCCCGGCAGTGCCCAAGGCCAGGCTGGACGGGGCTTGGAGCAGCCTGGGACAGTGGGAGGGGTCCCTGCCATGGCAGGGGTGGGGTGGGATGAGTTTTTAGGTCTTTCCCAAACCACTCTAGGATTCCATATTTTGCATCATATTTTCCTTTTGGAGAACATTTTCCTTTTCCAGCTCCTTAAGGTTATTCCTAGATACGTGTGGGGTTGACAGAGAAAAAGGTAAATATTTAAAGTCAAGGAAAAAAGATCTGTGTAAGGATTGGAGCCTGTTATCAAACAAACAACCAGCACAAAAATCCTTGGGAGCCATAAGTTGCCTGATTTACTAATTTCCTTTTTTTTCCTGGAGTCAAATCCTACGGTTAAATCTACAGAGCTTTTCCCCTCACACTTCCAGGGGGAGAAGAAACCCTCCCAGCAAAGAGGCACATAAATCTCCCTGGATCATTTGTCTGAGTCCTGCTCCTGCCCAAGCACGGGATGCTCCATATGCTTTTGCAATAGCTCTCTTTTGATAGAATTACCAGGACTGTCCCTTATTAATCATGTTGCCACTACAAGTCCCTCAGGAGTGTTTGCTTGTTCCATACTTTTCCAAACTCTTCCAGTTTCCTCTTCATTTATTAAAAGCTCGCTGAAGATGAGCACAGTGAAAGCAAACCTCTGCTACTACAGAACAGAAGGGAAAAAAAGGGGCGAGAGGGGGAAAATAACCTTCACCCAGGACTTTTCCTCCGTTCCCAGAGGAAGCTCCCCCAAACCCTGGGTCAGTCCTTGCCCCGTTTCCCTGATGGTGGAGCAGCCGTGTTTATTGGAGGTACCATAAACATTCAAGGAACACTTCCCTGGATGTCACTGTTTGAGCCGGGGTCAGTGGAAGAAATTTGGTATTGGCTCAATCCTCCCGAGCCCGCAATCAATGAGCTTATTGCAGCCTGTGGAGTGTTCTCCGCCAGCCTGGAGAGCTCTGCTGGCCGAGGAACAAAGCCCTTGGCACCCCGCAGGACGAACCCTGCTGAGGTGCAAGGCGTCTCCAAACACTCCCAATTAACGACAAGAATCCACAATTAAGGAAGTGGCAGTCCCTGGGCTGGCAGAAGAAAGGGAATGTTTACCACAGCATGCAGCCCTCCACAGTCCGGCCACGGGACGGGGAGCAGGGCCAGAGGAGGTGGGGGATAAGGAGCAGGAGTGCTCCTGGGTGTCCCTCGGGAATTCGGGAGCCTGCTGGAATCCTGGGCTGCCCCAGGCCCTGCTCCTGGGACGGTTCTGCTGCCTCCCAGCACTGCCAGTCCCCATTGCTTATCCCACATCCGAGGATGGGCTCCAGAGGAGGGGGAATCTGTCTGCAAATGCTGCCTTTGAAAGCCTTCCCCCGACTCCACGTGGGCTCTGAGTGAGAAGATCCCCATTTATCCCCCAGATTTGACATTGTTTTGAGGACTCTGCTGTCTGCAAAACATTAACTCAAACCAAGTGATACAATTCTGCTAAGATTACTCTCCTAAGCCAACTTCGTCCTTCTGAGTCACAAAACAAATATGCCTTTCCATGCACTTTTGCAATTGCAACATGGATTTCGTTCTGATTTTCTCCCAGCTCATACAGAGTTTACATAAATGATTTTTCGTGTTTATCTTCCCTCACAGAAATCACGGCTCACGCTGGTGCTGTGCTAACGAAAGCTGGGCTCACCCAGCCGTGGGGCAGCAGGGAGAGGCCCCGGGGCTCCCCAGGCTCCTGCAGACCGGCAGGGCTGACCCCGCAGCCCAGCAGCCTCCAGCTGTGCTCACATGGACTCCACTCCTTGGCAGTCATTCCCGCTGGGAACTGGAGGCAAAGCCCTGTGGGATCTGTGTGGAGGACTGGGAACTCTCCCAGAGGGAGAACCCAGCGTGGGCTTTCCACCTCTGCTCCAGGGCTGCTTCCCACGAGGCCCCCACAGTGGCCAGGAGTGGGGCTGAGGGCACCTGGGGGGCTGTGAACTGTCCAGCACAGGGGCAGAAGCAACAGAAACTCCACCCCTGGCAGTGCCCAAGGCCAGGCTGGACGGGGCTGGGAGCAGCCTGGGACAGTGGGAGGTGTCCCTGCCATGGCAGGGGTGGAACGGGAAGATCTTCAAGGTTCCTTCCAGCCCAAACCATTCTGTGATTCTGTGATTTGTGAAATCAAAAACAGGCTGGAAACGAGAAAAATCAAACCAGCTCAATATCTTAAGAAGATGGAGCTGAACCCCAGCATCTGCACCCGCCTTGGTGGCAGCTGGAGACCAGAACAGGGGGTTCAAGACAGACTCACCAACGTCTCCCTCTCCAAGATGATCCCACCCCAGACCCACTGAGGGGAAAGGTGACACCATGACTCCTCCCGGTGCCACCCTGCCGGGGCTGTGCGTGAATGACTCTCAAGTCACGGTAAAATGAATTTTTTTTAAGGTTTCATCAACCCCTGCCTCGATCACCTCCAAAGCTCCACGCTGCACACGCAGCACTAGAGCAGGGACAAAGTCATCTGCACACGGTTCATGAAACGCTCTTCAGGGGCAAACCGCTGGGGCTGCAGTGAGATGCCTGGCAGGGTTTGATTTCAAGCAAGCCACAGAACATGACAGTAATTTAAATTAAACCTGTACAGTTTATCCAGTGCTTCAGCCTCTCTTTCTGCCTCTGCTCCCACCCAAGCCAGCACAGGCTCACCACGTATCGCAGAGCCCATCTCCAGGCAGGAATTTCACTCAGTGTTTGGCTTTAGGAGTAGGCAAATTAAAAACAGAGATGAAGGGATGCTGATCCTTTTATTTTTAGCACAGTCAAGGTTTGGTGGGAGGGAATCCTAATAAAATTTAAAAGACAACACTTCTAATGGAGCATCCTTAATTTTAAAATGAAGAGGTGGATGCAGTGATTAGTTTTTGACTGCTAGCAGCTTTTTTTCTGTTATTTCAATATTGTTCACTGTGGTTTTCATGGCTTTGAGGGGAGGTTTTTAGTAGGACCGGCTGCCAAGAACATCTCCCAGTTAGCTGCTTTGGTCATCAGTCAGTAGCTGCCATTAGCACAGCAGTTTCTATCTGCAAATCCAATAATTCTAGAGCTACCAAACATCATTTTCCCTCGAGATCAGTTTTGGTGGAGAAAAACATCCTTTGGAAGGCAAACCATTTTCTTTTTTCTCAGCTATCAAAACACATGGTGCAGCCTGGAATAGAGCTGCCCATAAAAGCTCTGCTCCTCAGCCAGCCTGCCAGTGAACATGGGAAACCACCAACTCCAGCTGCTCCAATTAACTCCCAGCATCTTCCCCAAAGCCCAGACAATCCCGGGCTCCTTGTCATGCAAACAACCCGCGAGATTCATTCTCCTGGCAAGGCGAGAGGAGGGGTAAATGACTGAGTTAAGTAGATTACTGGGGAAGGAGTCACACTCAGCAGCCTTATGAGATGATTAGACCCTGGGAAATTCACACCCCAAATCCCCCGGCCCTGATAGAGCACATTCATTACCAGCTCCAGGATCCACCGCCATCAGGAACCTGCCCTGGCAGCATTAAATATTCATTTCCCAATGAACTTCCATTTAGCTGTTCCCCCCACCATACCAAAAAAAAGGAAGATTATGTTAAAATTTTCCAGGGTTTCCAAAGTTGCAGCAGCGTTTAGCAGGCCAGCAGTTCATGCTGAAACAACTCTTCCCAGAAAATCCTCAGTGTTTCTGGAGCGAGACCAGGACCAGCAGCGTCCCCCAGAGTGGTGGAAAGAGCCTCCACGGGCACCTGGGACTGCACAGGAGAGCAGCAATTACCTGCCCTGAGCACTGAACAAATTCAGCCCAGCACAGCAGGTCCTGCAATCCAAAAAGGGGGAAATAATCCCGTTTGTGGCAGGAGAGCTGGGGACGGGCTGTGCTCCTCGAGAGCTGAGAGCCCAGTCAGGGTCTGGCTGCCCCCAGGGAGAGGGGTGATGCCTCCTCTGCACTCAGCATGACCTGACAGAGCACTGGGGCTGAGCCTGGGGATGAATTCCCTGGAATAGTGGGAGAACTGGCAGCAATCCTGAATTTTTGCCAGCTCATGACACCGTGAGGAGCGACAGGCTCTGGGAGAGGCTGTTCCACAGAGGCTTCAGACACGGCTTTGTAACACTTCACGGTACAAAAGCCTCCCAGTTTAACGGGAGTCTGTGCAGCATGATTCAGCAACCCCCCATTATCTAAAGAATTACAAATTCCCCATTTTCTGGATCTATATAAAGCAAAGGGCGTAACCCCATCACACTGGAGAAGGTGAGTGTGCCGAGAGTTCTCCCTCCTACCTGTGGTATTTTTATCAGAGATGTCTTTAAAAATATCTCTCAAAGAAAGTCTCTTATGCAAGAAGTTAGACAGCTGAGGACGACTGAGGTGCAATCTGGTTCCATCCAAGGAATCTCCACCAGCAGGGATGGTTTCAGCCCTGGTGCCTGAAGGAGGCCACGACAAACTGCACAAACCCAGCTGGTGAGAAGGGCTCATCTTGTGGAAGCTGAGTGGTGGGATGGCTCTGAAGGGGAAAGGACAGGGCTAAGGATTCCTGCTGAGAGAGTTGAGGTTACTCAGCCTGGAGAAGGCTCCAGGGAGATATCAGAGCTCCTTCTAGTGCCTAAAAGGGCTCCAAGAGAGCTGGAGAGGGACTTCAGTGACAGGACGGGGGAATGGCCTTAAGCTGAGGGAGAGCAGGGTTAGATGGGATATTGGGCAGGAATTGTTCCCTGGGAGGGTGTAAGGGATTTTTATGGGATATGACTGAACAGGTTTTACAGCAAACAAGTTCCAGTCGTCCTCTCCTGCCTGATTTGGTGTGGGACACACAGAGCCCGGCCCGAGGGAAGGGATGGCTCTGGCTGGGCTCTGCTCAGAGCTTGGCTGCAGCCTGGCCTGGCTCCCTGAGACCCCGAACTGGCTCTGTGACTCCGCGGTAGCGCGGGGACCCCATCTCCTTTTCGAGCCTCAATTCAGCATTAGGCAAGGAAGAACTGGGGACCAGGGCGGCAGGAAATGTGGTATTTCTGCTGTTGGGTCCTTGGAGAATCACAGAAGGGTTTGGGGTGGAAGGGACTTTAAAGCTCATCCAGTGCCACTCCTGCCATGGCAGGGACACCTCCCACTGTCCCAGGCTGTTCCCAGCCCCATCCAGCCTGGCCTTGGGCACTGCCAGGGATCCAGGGGCAGCCACAGCTGCTCTGGGCACCCTGTGCCAGGGCCTCAAACCCTCCCAGGATTTTGAGCAGTTGCCAAGAACCTGAACTCAACATTCCCTGTCTCATCAGGGCTTGGACAGCACAGAGCCTCCACACTCACCATTCACCAGCTCCTGATTTCAAGGAGAACCTTAAGAGCCAGAGGCTGGCTCTGCTGCAGGGACACAGCACAGCAGCTCCTTGGATGCACTCCGGGCTGGAGCAAATCCAGTGGCAGAGAGGTCTCAGCGCAGGATCCCGGCACAGGAACAGCTTTTCATCACTGGGGAGGGCTGCCTGATCCGAACTCCAGATATTCCTGTCCCAGGCAGTTTCTCTGTTAACCACCGATATTCACACTCAAGCATGCTGGGAATGCTGCAGAGAAGCACAGGGGAGGACTGAGCTTATCCTGCATTCATGGGCAGAGCTGCAGCCAGAACCAGAGCAAACAGCACCTCCCAAATACCAAAGGCAGCGGCAAACAAGCAGAAACCACTTCATGATGGAGGTGGCTCCCAGGACACGGCAAAGTAAGCAGGGAGATGTTCATAATGTTCTCACTACCACAAAAACCAGGAAGGCTGAAGCAGCAGCACTGGGAAAGGTGTAGAAATGGAAGAATTCTAATTGCAGCAAAGGGCTGGGGGCAGGGAGAAGCCTGAAGAGCCACTTCTCCCCCACATCCCCCATCCAAACCCGCAGGTCTAACAAAAACTGGGGACCAGCTTTGAACCTCTGCCCAATTCCCAAGGGATCCGAGTGTCTTGTCCAAACACACCGTGCCAAATGGAGCGTTTCTAGGTCTGAAAGCACAGAATGCACAATCCACAGGAAGAAATCCAATCATCTCATCTCAGGAAACTGGGAATGCTCCTGTTTATGGCACTGCCTTGCCCCATGTTGTAAAATACCCAGCATGAATCATTTGGCACTGCTGCTGTTTTTCTAGAAGGCCTAAACACGGGGCGTTTCCCCCTCACTTTTGAGCCTTTAATTCAATATCAAGGTGGGAAATGAATAGTTTTGCATTTTACTTAAATGCCAGAAAAACATTTGCTGCTTTTCTAGCAGGAATGAGTCACTTTGGCTCCAATGAGGTGCTTTTCCAAAGCTTTTTAGCAGCACTGTCACCTTGCTAACGCTCTAGAGCTAAACACAAAACGTTGTCTGCTGGGATCCCCCAGACTTTATAAACACTGCAGCAGAACCAACCCACCCAGCCCTGCAGGAGCTGGAAACCTCAGAGCTAAATAAAACTTCCAAGCCCAGGGAGAAGCCTTAAAGCCAGGAATATCTTCGCTTCTGGAGAGTTTATACTTTCAAAACTCCTTGAATTGGTACCCAAACGGGTACCGAGGCTTCTCCTTGGGTTCCTTTGCAGTTTTCCAAAGAGGTAAATGGTGAAGACCACGTGTTTCAGTGTGGATCCAGGGATGTGAGGCTTCTCCAGGTGCCAAAAGCCACCTCCAGCTGCTCTCTGAGGAGTTCTTGGCCAGTGGGTTGGGACCAAAGGCCACCCCAGGTCTTTGGGAGGTGATGGCTGCAAAGTGTGCAGCCCCAGGTCACCACGAGGCCTGGAGACACCCTTCCCACTGGAGCGGGAGAAACACTTAATGAGACACAAAACACAGAACAATGGCATCAGAGAACGGCTCAGGTCAGAAGGGATCTTAAAGATCATCTCATTGCACCCCTGCCATGGGCAGGGACACCTTCCACCAGAGCAGGGTGCTCAAAGCTGCACCCAGCCTGGCTCTGAGCACCCCAGTGATGGGGAATCCCAAACTCCTCCCCACAGAAACGCACACCCAGGCACCGGCTATGCACAAACCAGGGTCTGCCCTTTACCGGAGCAACCGCCAGATGAGGATCCTGCATGGACAAATCCCTTCCTACCCCTGGGAATTCATTTTGTTTCCCCACACAGGAGTGGGTCAGGGCGGGGGCTCCGAGCAGGGCTGGCAGTGACTGAGGCAGCTCAGCACCACACAGCAGGAATGACCCATGCCAGTGCCAGCTCCCACAGCAGGGATGGATAACTCGTGGCAGTGCCAGCTCCCACACCAGGAATGGATGACCCGTGGCAGTGCCAGCTCCCACAGCAGGGATGGATGACCCATGGCAGTGCCAGCTCCCACACCAGGAATGACCCATGGCAGTGCCAGTTCCCACACCAGGGATGGATAACTCGTGGCAGTCCAGCTCTCACACCAGGGATGACCCATGGCAGTGCCAGCTCCCACACCAGGGATGGATGACCTGTGGCAGTGCCAGCTCCCACACCAGGAATGGATGACCTGTGGCAGTGCCAGCTCCCACAGCAGGGATGGATGACCCGTGGCAGTGCCAGCTCCCGCTCACGGCTCTGCCGTTTGGCACCATGGCACTGAAGCCGTGTGCGTCCCCTCCAGCCCAGCCCCTCTGCATGGGGGGCCCGAGCTTCACACGTTAACAGCCCCCTCGGGACAAAGCCTGGGAGTTTCTTAATTAAGTCCAAGTGAAAGGCAGCCCCCAGCATCCCCCTTACGCGCCGGGAGGAGCTGTGTCTGCACTTCAAACGCCCGGAGCACTGCCCGGCAGCCTGGCCTCAATAGCTGCTGCGGGATTTGCCTCCCGTGAATGGGAATGCCCGGCCTTCCCCGGCCTCTTCAGCCTCCTCTCATCTTCCCCCCAGTTTTAGACGTGTCTCTGCGATAGAGAGCAGGGAACAAAGGGGCTGCTTGTGTGTCAGGAGCCCTCGGAGGGGCTGTGTTTCACTCCACCCTTCTCCAAAGCAGGGCAGTGTCTGGAGAGCTCTTTAGGAGTTTTCGTCTCATTAACATTTCCATCAGGGATCAAAGAATATATTAAAAAACATCTAAGTACAATTCCTGCTACAAACGGGAACATATAAAAAAAACCTGCTCAGATGCCTTTCCCTGATCCCTGGCATTATGGCTGGGTAATTGTCTCCTCATGAACCCGGCTTTTATTCCCACTGAACCCCATAAAGGTCTCGGCACATCCATCCCACCAAGGCCCCGCTCCCCTGCACCTCTTCCCTCGTCAGGGCCGAGCTGCCCCATCTTCCTCCCAGACAGATCCCAGTTATCCCCTGGCAGGAGTCACCGGGAGCAGGAGCTGCTTTCCTGCTGCCCCTCACTGGACGTGGGCTGGGAGCTGGGAGCGGGATGAGCACTGAGGAAGCACCGAGGCATCGCGGGGGGACGGGGCAGGATTTTCTCTGGGAGGAAGCAAATCAGGGAGCTCTGCGTGTCCCAGAGGAGCCTTTTCCTTCCTCCTCCCTGGGCATCTCCTCGCACGCGCCCTGCCCGTGTGGGAGCTGCCACACCTGGAGCCGTGTCCGGCCCCGCTGCCGGACCCGCGCCCGGCCCCATCCCCGATTCCTCCCCGGCTCATTAGGGATGCCCAGCAACACCCCGCAGACAAAGCCACGGCAAACAAAGTGGGGGGAGAAGGGGGAAGGGGGGAGAAGGGGATTTTTTCCCTTTTTTTCCAAAGAAAGGAGTGCGGAGGAATTCCTCATTCACTGATCTGTAGAATGCATTAATATCCCAAGTGTTGGCACAGCCTCCCGTGCTCGGGGGACCAACAATGCGAGCAATGACTCCGAGTCTGGGATCTTCAAATAAACCACCCCTGCTGTCATGGCCACCAGGAAAGAGAATAACAGCAATATTAGCTGACCTTCATTTTGTTGTTTCCCCAGACCTGACTGCTGGACCTCTGTTTGCCTGTTACTAGGATTTCTTGGCTGAAAAATGTGAGCATTTCCTAGACGATAAAGAGGCAGTTTATTAGGTAAATAAACCAGGCCCTGAGCAGCCTCTGCTGCTTGATAATGAGGAGGGAAGGAAAGGCCCAGACCTCCCTGCACCACCTAAAACAACCCCAATCGAGGCTCTTTAGCTACCACCATACGCATATTTTTCAACAGACAGTTAATGAACAAGAGAAGGTCATTCCAGCCGAGCCAACTTGTGCTCAAAACCATTTGCTGAGAAAACCCTAGGCCATAAAAATCCCAGCAGGCACTGTCTGTATCCTATAAAACTGTCCCTCTGTGGAAGTAGAAAGAAATTTAAAATAAGTGTATTCTTTCAGGCTTCTGACAAAAGAAAGCATCGAGGGGAAGATGTTTACAGAGGAGGGATGGGAAGGAGGGACCGGGGACACTCCACACCATTCCCTGCTTACCTCACCCCCAGCAGCCACAGTGATAAACGTAATTAATTATCAGGCACACAACAACCTAAGGGTGAGGTGCAAGCTGGCAGCACCTCCCTCCAAAGGCTACTGCAAATTAAAGGCAAGTTTCCCAAGTTTTCCCAGTGCATCTCACAGATAAATGCAATAACCAGATGGATTCAGAAAGCATGGCTTGGAAAATGAAGTTTCCACTCAAACAGAGCTGGTGGTGCTGTTTTCCTTGCCAAAGCAGCAATGTTCTGGTGCAGGTTTTTTGGATATTTAGGAGATAAGTATTACACAGGAGCTACTGTGTGTTACAATTCATCTGGGGACGTGGGACAGCACAACCACAATGCAGCCAGTGCCCCACGAGCCACAACCTCACCCCTGCAACTCCTCTGCAGAGCTCAGAAACCACCAGTGTCACACCAAAGCCCCTGGCACAAGCTGCTCCCCCTGCAGCAGAAACAAACCCCTTCCCTCCCTGCCCCACACTGCTGGAGCACAGGCTGCACCTTCCAACAGCAGAGCTGTGACAGGAGAGGGGAGCGCTCCTGCCACCAGCATCCAGCTGGGTGTGCAGACCAGGGTGACGTTCCAGTGTCACCCCTCTGCTTTCCTCTGGAAACAGCAGCTCCAGGGATGGCACAAGAGCTTCAGCGTGAGCCCCATGGCACATCCAGCATCCGTCACCTCCGTGTGACGCTGAGCAAAGGATGCAGAGCCCACCTGGAGCCTGGGCAAGCAGACAGGCGGCCCAGGTGACAGTGACCTTGCAGGGACCTTCCCCAGGGCTGCACTCACACCTTCAGCTGCAGCACGGTGAGGCCAAAGCCGTGGGGTGTAATCTGCAAAAATTACCTGTATTTAAATACAGCCCCTGTCCCCAGTGCCTCTGCAGCTCTCCTGGAGCCCCTCAGGCATTGGAAGGGGCTCTGAGCTCTCCCTGGAGCCTTCTCCTCTACAGACGAACGTCCCCAGCTCTCCCAGCCACTCCTCTGACCATTTCCCCTCTGGGCTCTCTCCAGTAGCTCCAGCTCCTCCCTGTGCTGTTCCCCAGGGCCGGGGCAGCTCTGCAGGGGGGCTCTCACCTGAGCACAGGGGCAGAATCCCCCCTCCCTGCCCCTGCTGCCCACGCTGGGGCTCAGCCCTGGACACAGGGGGTTTCTGGGGGCCAGAGAACACGGCCAGGGATTGCTGAGCTTCTCATCACCAACACCCCCAAGTCCTTCTCCCCAGGGCTGCTCCCGATCCACCCCTGCCTGGCCTGGTTTGGGATTGCTCTGACCCCTGTGCAGGACCCTGCACTTGGCATTGCTGAACCTCCTGAGGGGCACAGGGACCCACCAGTCCCCATGGGGCTGTTCCCACCTGGGCCCCACATCCCACCCATCCCACAGTGCCCCCAGCACCCCGAGCACATCCCGGAACACGGACACAGCCCGGCCCCAGCTGGACACACAGACCCCTTATGCTTTCCCAAAACGAAACCAGCAATCCCAGGTGTGGGGTGAGCACGGCGTCATCACCACTCTGCTGCAAGCAGGACTCCTGGGTTTGAATGCCACGAGGCGAATGCTGCACAAGCGCCTGGACTTTCACCTTAAGCCAATACATTATCTGCAGCAACACCAGAAATGCACCCCCCGTCCCCAAGCCCGACAGGCCCCCCACAAGGGCAGCACTTTCTTACTGCTCTTCCCATGTGCCTGAGGGCAGCTCTCCTCCAGTCCACTGGCACCATGGCAGGAATCCCACTGCATTTGCACAAAACAAGAAATATTTGAGATCACGGCCCCTCTTGATTTATACCCCCGGATTCTGGTGGGATCAGCATCCTCCATGCATCTCACAAAGCCCTGAAGAGACAATATAACCACTTGTCCCTAGCAGACCAATTTCTCCACTGACCACATCCTCCGTGCATTGTTGTGTCCCTGCAGTGCCCGGGGCTTGGGATGCAGAATTCCAGATGCTGGACCCTCGCTCTGCCCAGGCACTGTGTGCTCAGCACAGCTCTCATTCGGGGGGATTTAGGGTAACACGACCAAGGGAGGCTGAAAAGGGTTTGGCATTGGGGAGCCAAAGATTAAGGCAAAATTTCAATCTGCAGGAATCACTACAAACATTTAACCCAGCTGATTTCCCCCTAATTTAGGTTTTAACGTGGCACGAAATCCCCAAGCCTGAACACCGCTGTATTTCAGCTCCAGATCGGGGAGAGCAATTATTTTGTCATTGAGCACATTAGGAAAGAAAAGGCAGAAGGAGGCAAGTTTGAGCCTCTTTGGTAATGTACAAATTAACACATTTCATCACTATTTTCAGAAATATAAATTAATGATTTAATTCTGCAACATGTATCCTTGGAAACCAAGCTGTAAGCAGCCGCCCTTGGATATCTCACACAATTCCATTTTTTTCAATATTGAAAAGCAATTAACTGCTTGGCCTTTTGCAGGGATGGACAGCTTGGGTGAGCAGGGTGCCCAGGGGCTTCTTTGACCACCAGATTTGTAGGATCCCGCTGCATGGGCTGACAACAGCTGCTCTAAATCTCCCGATAGGTATGAACAGGCACTGGTGAAGTTCAGTCTGTTTGAACAGCTGCATATGCAAATGTAATTAAGAAGATGTCTATTGCCTTTTGCTCCCCCTCTCCCCTCCCCTGTCTCCTGATGGGGAGGGCTGGCATTTCACAGCTCCAGGCTTCAGGCTCTGCCTGATTTGCATCTCCCAGCCCAGTCCCAGAAATGCCACTCTTGGGGTGTCCTCGCAATCAGGGCTCAGCTGCTGAACACGGGATCATCCTGCAGCCTCCGTGCCCACGCGGGACGCAGCCCCTGGGCACTGCACCCCCGGAAAACCCCAGGGAAGGGGCGCTTCCCCACCTCCTGTTCCAGGTTTGGGGCTGCCCTTCACGCTGTGTTTTCCCACGCTCGCTGTGCAGCCTGGAGGGAACCATCTCACTGCTGCCTCCGGCTGCCATCAGCACCCAGCGAGCTGCTCTTGGGTCACCACAGATGGGAAAAGGCTCATGGGAAGAGCTGGGGACAGAGAGGCTGGACAGTGCCTGGGGGAAAAGGCCCTGGGAGTGCTGAGGCAGGGGCTGAACACAAGCCCAGGTGGGCAAGAGGCCAAGAGCACCTGGGCTGTCCCTGTGGCCACAGCCCCAGGGCAGTACCCATCCCTGTGCTGGCACTGCTGGGGCACCGCCCATGCTGGGGGCAGTTTTGTGCCCCCCGTGACAGGAAGGACATTGAGGGGCTGCAGCAGGGAAGGGAACGGAGCTGGGAAGGGTCTGGAGCCCCAGGAGCGGCTGAGGGAGCTGGGCAAGGGGCTCAGCCTGGAGCAAAGGAGGCTCAGGGGGCCCTTCTGGCTCTGCACAATTCCCTGACAGGAGGGGGCAGCCGGGGGGGTCGGGCTCTGCTCCCAGGGAACAGGGACAGGAGCACAGGGAATGGCCTCAGGCTGGGCCAGGGGAGGCTTAGATTGGATATTTGGGAATATCTCTTCACAGAAAGGGTGGTCAGGCCTTGGTTTGGGCTGCCCAGGGAGGTGGTGGAGTCCCCATTCCTGGAAGTGTTCAAAAAACGTGTGGATGTGGCACTTGAGGACGTGGTTTAGTGGTGACCATGGTAGTGCTGGGGTGACAATTGGATTTAATGACCTCAGAGGCCTTTTCCAGCCTTGATGACTCTGTGATTCCCTGACTTTAAATGATCCCTGGCTGAATCCACTGGGCCAGGGCTTGGTGGGAGGATGGGAAAGGCTGTGGTGGTTCTGGAGGGTCTCAGAGCCACAGGATGAACTCTCATTAAATGAAATGAGCTGGTTAATGAGGGCAGGGCTGATGCACCCAGGTCCTGCCTTTTAAACCGAACCTTGGGTTCACACATCCCAAAACTGGGGATCGCTCAGACCAGAGGGGAACTGCAGCACCCACACAACTGCCACCCACAAACTGTAAGGAAGAAACAGCTGTGAGCAACCCCAGGCCTGTCTGAGCAACCTGAGCAGGATGGAGGCCCCAGAGCAAACCAGGACTAATCAGAACATGGAACAAAAAAAGTGAAGAGGGCAGAAAACACTGGGAGTGCAGCGGGGGGGAAATCAGATCACACAGAGCTAACCAGGTTAGCTGGTCAGATATGGAATTTTCTGCACAAAGGAAGTGAGACAGATCCTACCCACACAGACTTCAGCAAAGTGATCCAGCACCACATGGGAAATGCTGAAATGAAAAACTGGGGATTAGCAGGACTGGAAGGGCAGGAAACTGGTGAGAGGGGAAGCGGCGTTGAAAGAAGGATCAGGATGGATGGAGGTCACCGGCAGAGCTCCTCCAGGAATGGTCAGCAGGCTGATCTTATTAAAGATTTTTATTAATGACCTTGGCAGAAGCAGTAAGTGTGCTAACGAAATCTGCTGCTGACACAAAGCTGGAAAGCAGCACCAGCACACAGGAAAGCTGGGAGTGAGTGGGGGAAAAAATGGGTAAAGATGAATGGAGGAAGGCTGAAATTCCACGGGATGGGAGAGGAAGCCACGCACTGGGATAAACGATAGCTTTTGCTGCAAGTTGGAAAGAAAATGGACTTGAGTGGAAAATGTTCAAGAGTGAGAAAGGCCCAAGCAAACAGCTCAAAACCAAAATGACTGAGGCACCAACACGCTGGAACTGCAGGATTTCCAGCAGGCAGAGAAGTGCTGGAGCTGCTGGAGAAGCCAGGTTACAGGGTTTGCACAAACCCAGAATCGTGAGAAGGCTCCGGGGATGCTGCACGTGGTTCCTGTGGTTAAAAATCCAAAAGGTTTAAGTAGGAAGAAGTGTAAAAAAAACACTTGGCAGAAAACAGATTAATTTAGGAGATTAAAATGTAAAGACACTTGTTCAGCCCTGCGAAACAAAAGCTGGGAGGGCACAATGAGTGATCTCTTGGACACACAGATTCGAGGGAAAAAAATAAAAAAGAGGAAAGGACTATTCAGGACAGCAGAACAAGGGCTGCACGTGGGCATCATGAAGTATTCCTGACAAGTCCAAGCTGGAAATAAGTTTATGACCATTTCAGCCTTCCAATAGGAGTAATGGGGGGGAAAAAACAAGCTTGTTCTCCGAAATTTATCTTGAAGGGATCCTCTGACCCAGAAGGCTCTTCCCGTCCTTTCCTGCTCAACACACACAGAGCTGACAGCACCAGGCTGTGCTTCCCACCTGGAAGAAGAGTCAGAAAGCAACTCCAAACCAGTTTTTTTAACAAAAAAAACCCTGTTCATGACTGCTTAGGTCCGTCCTCTTTCATCAGCTGGATCCATTCCAACACCTCAACATGGGCAATTTTAAAGCAAATATTTGAAGTGCGAATATAATGAGTGTGAGGAGGAGGAGGAGGAGGCAGAGCAATGCCAGGAGCTGGCTGGAGGGCACGAAGGCACTGCAGGAGTGAGCACCAGGCTGTGGGACACTGCCACCAGCAGAGGCCTCATCTCAGCACCATGACCGACCTTGTCCCTGGGTCCCTGCTGAGCTGGGAGCACCCTCTGGGATGTTCCCTCTCACCATCAGTCACTGGGGGCCCCTCACCTGCTCCTTGGGGGCTCCGAGGTAACAAAGCCAAGGAAAAGTGTTTCATGTGATGGGAAAGCACAATGGCAAGGCAACAACTGAACCAGAACCCTGAGATGAACAACGTGCTGCAATTACTGGACCGGTTCATTTAACAGTTGCTCTGTTACCATAATGCTCCTCCTGCTTGAGGGCCGCTGCTTCCCTCTCCTGAGCCGTGATCAGCTCATTCTTGCAGATAAACACTGGGTTGAGACGTGGCTCCATCTCAGCCTCGCTGTCCGTGCACTCCTCATACTCAGACCCTGCCCCAGACCGGCCCTCATCTTCCAACTCCATCACTTCCCTCTCCTCACTCCTCCTCTCCCGCGCTCGCTGACGCCCCATCCCACGCCGACGCTCCATCTCTGCATCATCCATCTCTTCCTCTTCCCTGGTCTCCTCCCGCTCCAGGCCCAAGCTTCTTCCCCCTCCACTCCACTTCTGAATTACTTTCTCCAACCACTTCAGGCTCCACGATGTTTTGATGTTTCACCAGCCGCTCCTCCACGCCCTTGGTGCTGCGGTTCTGGCGGCGCCGCAGTCGGGGCTCGTTGGCCAGGCCCTCCCCCTGTTCCTCGGGCTGACCTCCTGCTCCTCCTCCTCCTCCTCCTTGTCCTCCTCGTCCTCTTCCAAGGACTCCATGGATGTGTAGCTGGGCCATGTGCTGCTTCACCTTCAGCCGTGTGCGGGCAGCTTGGACAGCTCGGACAGCACAGGCAGCACAGAGAGCTCAGGCAGCACGGACGGCTCAGGCAGCATGGACAGCCCGGACAGCTCGGGCAGCATGGACAGCTTGGGCAGCACGGACAGCTCGGGCAGCATGGACAGCTTGGGCAGCATGGACAGCTCAGACAGCTCGGACAGTTCAGGCAGCTCAGACAGCTCGGGCAGCATGGACAGCATGGACAGCATGGGCAGCTTGGACAGCATGGGCAGCTCGGGCAGTTCGGACAGCTCAGGCAGCTCGGGCAGCACGGACAGCTTGGGCAGCTCGGACAAACATGGGCAGCTCGGGCAGCTCGGACAGCTCGGACAGCATGGGCAGCTCGGACAGCATGGGCAGCATGGGCAGCTCGAGCAGCTCGGGCAGCTCAGACAGCTCGGGCAGCACGGACAGCTCAGGCAGCATGGACAGCTCGGAGAGCTCGGGCAGCTCGGACAGCTCGGGAAGCTCAGGCAGCTCGGACAGCTCAGGCAGCTCGGGCAGCTCGCCCCTCGCTGCGGACGGGCACAGCGCCCACCATAGACCGGACCGGCGGCTGCTCTGTGAGGGTGCCGGGCCTGGCGTGGTGGTGGGCAGGGAGCAGAATCAGAATTCAGCAGATCTGCAGTGCAGGAAACCGCAGGAAACTGCAGCAGATCAGGGCCTGGGAGTCCAACACGCCGCAGTGGCCATGGGCAGAGGGTCCAGCGGGAGCGGTCCCGGAGTTTTGGCACCACACGCTGCTCCTGAGCTCCAGGCAACAGGGAAATGAGCAAACAGCCCCTTCCTGCCCCAAACCTGCCAACAGGACCAAGCCAACCCCAGCCAAACCTCCAGGGCAGCCCCCTCATTGCCCCATTTGTCTCTCAGGCAATGCCCTCCCCTTTAGATTGTCCTTCTTCCAGGTAGCAGATGGGACAAAAATTCATGGAAAATCCAAACCCAGAACAAAACTGGAGGAAGGAAAAATGATAATAATAATAAAAAAAACCCTCAGGAAAATATATGAGTTGCCAGGCCAAGAAATCTCATCCCATCAGAGGCTGGACAGGTGACTCAGAGCCAGTGCAGTTGTCAGAGCAGCACTGGGGAGGAATATCAGAGTAACTTCTCCAAGAGTCAGATTGCAGGAAAGGTTGATTTCATGGCAACTGAACCAGCTCCTCCTCTCCACTGAGAAAAAAACAAATGGATGGGGACTTGCTCATCTCAACACACAGGATACGTCAGAGGAACAAACCTGAGCAACTGCCACCATAATTTATGAAACAAATTAAATCCATGGCAAAAATAAGCAAAACTTAGAACAGAGAGATCACAGAACCTGGCAGAAAAAGGGCCCAGCCTGCATGAATCATTATTTTCTAGAGGAAACCTTGTATGATCCAAGCTACCCTGTTTTAAAACAAACCAAACCTTCCAAAAACTCCAATTAGTGCATTTGGCAAAGCTCTGTTTTTAATCCAGGTGCTTTGGTAAGATTAAAACAAAACCCACCTGGTACAGATTAATTTGATGTCGTTTACTCCCCGCTCTTGGCATCCCCAGCCCCTCCCCGGGCAGGAAGGCAGAGGGGAGCAGAGAGCATCTACCTGGGGCTCGGGGAGGGGATTAGATTGCATTGCCATCTTGTGGAACAGCCGGAAAGCAGGGCCAGGGAAAAAGCTGCTCAGGCACCGCTCTGCGATGGGGCCTTGTTCTCCAGGCCCCGGGTCCTGCCCAGGAGGGGATTTGCTGTGGTTGTTCCTCGTTCTCCTCGTTTACCTGAAAGGGCAGAGGGGTGCAGGGAGAACACGGTCTGCTGCTCTCAGGCTGCTGGGAAGGGGATGGATACAGACTCATCCACCAGAAATAAAAGCTTCCTCTTTTTCCTGCTTGTTTTTACTGGGACAAAGTCGTGGGTTTCTGTGTTGCTTCCCCAGGAAACAAAAGCAGCTTTTCTCCCTGGCTACAGGAGAAGCACCAGAGAGTGACCGGGGCAGGGCCAGGAGGGAACCAGCAATGCCCAGGTCCCCTCCCCAGTTCATGTCCGGTTCAGCAGGATCTGAAGAACATCTCTGACTCCACACATGGCACAGCTCGGATGCAACCACCTCTGCTCCAGTCCCATCTGCCAACAGGGCTCCCAGCTGTGGCCTGAGCTCCCGAAATCCCCTTGGTTCCTGCAGACTGGGGGACAGGGACAGGCTGCCTCTGGGGACTGGGGTTAAACCACGACACCCCCAGCACCTCAACGTTGATCATACTTTCATTTACTTGCAAATTTTTAAATGCAGCTCTTAAGAGAACATTCTAAGGGTTAAAGTTGCTAATAATTAAGTTATTGAGAAATGGTCAGCGAGTGTGACTCTGCAGAAACCCCTAAAGGTGCCCACAGTGGATGAGAGAGGACAAACCAACCCCAGAGCACCAGCAGAGAGATGAAAAGTCAGGATTGTGCACGGAGCCATTCCTGGAGCAAAGCTGGTACAGGCAGCCTAAGGCTTGACTGATGATTTGTGTGAACACCCTGGTGAAAGCTCAACGCACATTTCTGAAATCTCAGAAACTTATACATCCCACCACCCTCCTAATGCCCAGCACTCGCTGGAACGGACAAAAACAATGCCAGGCAGTGTGCAAACATTTGCCTGCGGATGACTGATGATTTTCAACAATAATTTCATAAATGCAGCAGGCTGGACCCGTGGTTATTCTTCCGCTGCAATTGCTGAGAGTTCCCAGTGACACCAGAGCGGGGCTGCCCGAGGCCACCAAGGGAGACAGGGCAGCCTTCCCTGGGCACGGCGAGGGCTGGCGCTGTCAGCAGCTCTGGGGCAGCGAGAAAAACGGCACCGAGAGCAAGCTGTGAATGGAACACCCCACCCAGGGCAAGCCGGGGGCGTGTGCCTGCCCCGGGGACGGGCACAGGGGCACAGGCTGCTCCTGGGCCGGGCAGGTAATGCCGAGAGCACAGCCCAAACCACGGCGGGCACTGGGAACAGCCCCCGCGGCTGGAAATGAGCTTTGCATGAGAGGGAGATGTTGAAATATTGATTAAAGTTGGGTTTCATCAGCAACACTTTGATTTTATGATCCTACTGGCTGCTAACAAAGACACACCCATTAATGCATTGCATTCCTGCATGTAAAACAGGCATTATTCCATTATTGCAGCCAGTGTGCTCCGCTTGGATCCACAGCCCGTGGCTCCAGCACAGGCACTCAGCAGGAAAAGAAAAAGACATCATGATTTCGAAAAGGAGGGAAAAACTCATTAACAGCCCCATGCTGGAACAGAGTGGAGGCTGGGTCTGAGCAAGGGGGAAGGCTGAGCATGTCACCCTGCTTTAAATCCAGAGTAAGACCCCAAACCCAAAGAGCTACAGAAGATTTTATCAATTGAAATGATAAAAAAGCACTCTGACATAGTCCCCTGGCAGGTGGCAGTTTTCCTGCTGCTTGGCCTCACTCAAGGGATAACCGCACCTCCAGGGAGGGTATTTCTCATCCCAATGCACCAGTTCATTCCAGTGCCGGGGACAGGGGTGGGAAAGGGACGGGAGGAATGCCATGAACGCCTGTGTCCTCAGCACTGTTGTTCTAAAGCTCCCGCCCGGGCAGGAGGAAGCAGCCATCTGAGGCAATACGGTGTTTACCCGTGCCCAAATTGTTATGCAAACACAGGAACGGGCAGCAGAGGCAGCACTTCTCACCAGAGCAAAACGATTTTCAATGTGCAAAGGGTGAGCGAGGTCACCCCCCCGGAATCCAGCCCAGGATCCTCCCAGCCTTTGCTTCTCCCATCCTCCTCCTCTGAAATTCCCCAAGCAGCCAGCATGGGCTCCCCGAGTAGAGACAGAGCCTCGTCTGGGGCTGCACCTTCATGAGGAACCTAAACATGGGGAGAAATCCCTCCTGGATGCCACGGGACTGACTCCCTGCCCGCCCCCCGTGTCACGCTGAGCTGCCCCGGACTCGTGGGGAAAATGAAGCCACGGGAATCAAGGGGAGACTCCAAAGGCACTCAGGGGTGCTCAGCATCATTCAAGTGCACTTAGTTTTAAATTAAATCCATCTTGCATCAACTTTCAAGATGTAAAATAAAAGAGTCAGTCATGAACTCTGCAGTCACGCCTTTAATTCCATCTGCAGTTGGCACGAGAGAACTCGGAGACAAATGACTCCAACAAGTCAACTTTAACCTCCAGAAGAAGCCACAGGTTTTCATCAACCTACATCAACCAGGCTTTCAAAACTTTATCACTGCTGGAGAACCAAATAAATCCCTGTAATTATCAGTGCTGGAAAGATGCCTCATCGCCAGTCCAAGCTCGGGAGCTTCCACAGAATGAGATCTCCCAGCAGCCACAAACAGGTATATGACCACAGCAGCCCTTGCCTTTCTCTTTACCAACCCACAGAAACCAAATTGCAACCACTTCTGACTGTAGGGCAGATTTCTGTAGAGCACTGTGAGTTTCCTATCATGATAAAAACAAGCCATGGACACCAGACCCTGACATGCTACTTCCAGAACTGAACTGCCACCACCTCCGCAGGGACATCATCCCTCAGGCAGTCACCCTCCCCACACAAAGACAATTTCTGCCCACAGCACCCTCCCCTGGTCACTGCTGTCAACCCCCAGCTCTTCATCCAAACCCGCCTGTGACTGTCGCCTCTCCCTGGCTCTGTGGAGGGAGGCCAGTTTAGCTTTAGCAGCTCACACATCACTTCAGGAGTCTCCGGGAAGGATTTCCTGCCTGGCAGGCTCTGAGTGCTGCTGGGTTAAGAGCTCGTTCCCGCAGGACACCCCCAGGAACGGCCCTGCAGCCTCGCTCCCCGCTGTGCCCGTCTGTGAGAGCTGGTAGCAGGTTTGTGTACAGCTAATTAACATGCACTGCTCTAATTTCAAACCATTTCATACAATCAGGATATTGTGCAACGCTGCAGTCAAATGGCTCAAGAATATTAACTGCACCAGCCCTTCAGCACAGCGAGTCCAACCTGCAGGAGATGCTCACAGTGCTGGGGTTTGTGCCTCTGGAAGAGGCTGTCCTGGGGGGGAGCACAGCAATTAGCAGCAGTTAATAACTGCACATCATCAGCTACGACCTGCCCTGGTACAAAAGGATTTGTGCTGGAGCCGTTTCCTACCGCAGGACGTCGATTTCTTGTCCACCATCTTCACGTGCCGGGTCTGGCTGCGCAGCCGGTCATCCGTGTTCTCCACCAGGTTCGTGAGATCGTCGATGATCTCTGGGGAAAGAGCAAGAGCAGCGTTAAACCTGAGCCCACAGCACCCCTGCTCAGCCACACTCCTGCTGGAGGCCCAGAGCGGGAACCAGCTGCATCCTTCTGTCCTTCAGTGGGAAAGAGCAGTGCTCACACGGCACTGGAAGGTCCAAATCCTGGGAAATCCTGCACCAGAGAGTTCAGATTCAGTGCTGCTCCACTGCAAGAGTGGAGGAGAAAATACAGCCTGAAGTGGAGGAAAATCTACAGCCTGAAACAGCAGCATCAGTTTAGGAGGTCAGGGAGTGCAGGACAGCAGCCACAAAGCTGAGGAGAACTCCCTCACTGAGCCAAGGTGAGGGAATTAGTGCCCATGATCCACGAAACCTGGAATTTCAGTCCCTGGAATGGAGCATCTCAACACCTGGCCATGATATCATCATTAAACCACATCCAGCAGCTCCCTCCTCACAAAGGCTTCTGAGAGCACTCGCTGCAGTCCCGACCACGCCACCACTGAGGTCACAAAGTCCTGCCTTGGATCCCTCCTGGAGCTGCGGGGATGGCAGCTCTCTGGACAGCCCAGAAGGTCCTCTGGGAAAAGGAAAGTGGGCAAGGCTTCCCCTACGTCGAGTTTTAAGAGAGGAGAAAGAAAAACTTCAAGCCAAATCACCCTCGACCTCCTGTAACTGATGGCTTTAATTCCATTATGGAAATCAGAGCTGGTACAAGGCTTACACTGAGAGTGCTTGATGGGATGGCTGAAAATGAAAAGCCACATTCAGGCTCTAAATTTCCCTCTCACTGCTTGTTACGCTCTGATTTCCCTGGAACACTCAGCCAGTGCTTCTGTGTCTGAGCACACCGTGCCTGGCTGCCCTCACCCTGCAGGTGGGAAAGGCTTCCTTTG
Organism: Pomatostomus ruficeps; assembly: GCA_013400735.1. Lineage (NCBI taxonomy): Eukaryota > Metazoa > Chordata > Aves > Passeriformes > Timaliidae > Pomatostomus > Pomatostomus ruficeps. The sequence goes on from VYZT01001507.1 coordinate 57,241, forward strand.
TGCCTGATAAATCAGGAGAGGACAGCAGCCAGCCCTGAGTGCTGCTGCACAGCCTCTCGCTCTTCTTACACTTGCAGCACTCTCCCCACTTCTGATCCCTGTCTCTGCAAGCCCTGCCTGCCTCTAAGCTGGGCTTGGGGACGGTGGCCGTGCCCTCGGCTCCTCTGTCCCCTCAGCAGGTCCTGGCACTGCAGCTCTGCCCCGATGAAACCCAGGGTTCAACGGCCCCTACGCAACAAAAGCAGAAGTCAGAGCACACAGCATCCAGTCAGCAAGATAAAGTGATATCCTGCCTGAATTCATGGATCATAACCCTGTCTGGATGCTGGCAGAGGGTCAAGGAACACTTAAAGAACACAACTCCCATCAACAGGACAGCACCCTTATTATTGGGCCTTTATTGTTTTGACTGTATTCCTTCAAACAAGAGATTTCCCAAATGTCTCTACAAGGAAAAAGGGGCTGACAGGGAAGAGGGCATTCCTGGTACTTCCCAAACTTCCCTGTGACACAAGGAACCCTTGTCCTTACAAGGGTAGTGCCTGTGTGTGACCTCAGCTTCCCTGCTGCCATCCCTTTGACCCCAGGAATCGAATGGGAGTGGTTTTCTCCACCACTCACCTTCCCACAGCAGAAGATCACGGAATCTCCTGAGCTGGAAGGACCCACAGGGATCACCCAGTGCAGCTCCTGTTCCTGTCCAGACCCCCCAACAACCCCACCCTGGGCACCCCTGGCAGCGCTGTCCAAACACTCCTGCAGCTCTGGCAGCCTCAGGACCATTCCCTGCGGAGCCTGGGCAGTGCCCAGCACCCTCTGGGGGAAGAACCTTTTCCCAAAACCCATCCTAAACCTCCCCTGACACAGCTCCAGCCCTTCCCTCAGGTCCAGATGTTCGTTATGGAGGGTGTTTATGTTTATCAAGGAACAAGCAGTGTATCAGACACAGATAAAACCAGTCTGATCGTACACAGAGATAACAAAAACCACATAAAATTATCAGAGCTCTGCAGGCACAAAGGAAATGTCCAAGGCACACAGAGCACGGAGGTTTTACTCTCCCGGAGAGCTGAGCCATTTAAGCATCATCCTCCCAGCGCATGGCTCAGTCTGCTCCACAAACACTCTGTCATCTCCAGTGGGTCCCTATGTAAAATGATACCAGCATCTAAAAAATCCTGCACTTTGAAAATATCCAGCTCTCCTAAACCATGAGCTCCTGCTTCATGTCCTGCAGCCCAAACCATCCCTGTGTCCCCACGAAGGAAGGGCAGAGGGCAAACGTTTACCACTTCCCTGTGTTTTATCCTCTGGATCTGACCCGTCCACCCGTGCTGGGGCTGAGCACCCCACCAACACAGCTCCATTCCAGACACAAACCCTCCACATCTCTCAAGGTGTTTGCAATACTTAAAATTATTGTTTGTCAACATTGTTACACTCTGTACTGTCCACCCTACACCGAAACACATTGTCCCAAGCGATGGGAGGCATTTTGTTTGAGCTACGAGGTTTGTCCAGTTTGCAGTTCAGATCTTCACTCTCCTCCCCCTTCCACCCAGCTTTCCCAGGTCTGGCATCTGCAAAGCCAACAACGTTTTGGGGAAACTTTATCTGTCCTGAGTGATTCAGCACACAGGAAGAGCAGGACAATGCTGCCTGCAAGGGCAGGACTGCTCCTGTTTGCCTCTCCACGAAAAAAGTGCTGCAAGTTCCCATCGTTGTCAAGGACAAAGTGATAAGCATGCTTGGGAAATTGGAGACTTTCCTCTGCCAACACTGACCAGACCCTCCTTGAAAAACATCCTGGTGAACAAGCTGGAGCTAAATGAGAACAAATGTGAGCAGGAAAATTTTCTGTCATCATTTCAAAGCCCAAGGCACTGCAATTGGGATTCAGTGTAGAGCCTCTCCTTTCCCATTCCCCTGCCAGGACTCATTTCTGAAGCCAAGGGCTGCACCGGACATGCTGGAAGAAGCATTTCCCCATACATACATATATACACACACAAACATAGGTATATACCCAGATTTGTGATACAGTCGGGTTCCAGGGAGCAGGGCGCTCCACCCAACAGAGCCCAAAGCTCAGCAACACCCAGCCCTTTGACGTCACAGCTGAGACCTGGAGAATCCTGGAGTGCTCATGGCAGGACCTGCAGGTCCGACCAGCTGGAACGGGGAGGAAGCACATGGAGCTCCTTACCCCACTCCTGGCTGAACCAGAAGTTCAGCCCAGCAGGCTCCCTAGGCCAGGGTGCCCTTGTAAAAAAACACCCAGCAGAGAAACATCCACGTATCCACCTATCCATCCATCCATCCATCCACCTATCCATCCATCCATCCATCCTCTGCACCCCCCTGTTGTGGAGACACCCAAGTGCAGGGCAGCGCTCGATTCCTCTGTAAATGAGAACATCTCTCCCCACTCCAATGCAAAGGAAATCCAGGGAAACACGTGTGGGATAAGGCAGAGTTGAGAACGAGTCCTGCATTCCCAGGGTGGGCACTCAGTAATCCATGGCTGAGGAGTCCTCAGAGCGCTGACGCTCCCGGGAGCTCTCCACATGTTCCCACCTTTCCTGACCCACCTGCAGCCCCCTCTGCCCTTCAAGCTGGTAATTCCATGTTCTACCACCTCCCATTTAGCTGGCTATGCAAGGAACAGGCTAAAAAAAGATGGAGAGAGACCTGAAAAGAGGGAAGGATCCAGGTTCCCCTGCTGGGAGGGAGCAGACGGGGAAGGCGGGCTGGCTGCTGGTGCCCTTCCAAAGGACATTGCTGTAACACGGCACTGCAAACCACAGCTCAGCCAGGAACACACATTTAGCCAAGGTCTCCTTTCAGGGGAGTGGGATCTTGAAGCAGAAGATAAAAGCCCAGTGCCCAAGCCCAGCACTGAACTCGGAGTCGCTTCAGCGCAGCTGAAGGGGGAGACATTTGAAGGTCAGAGCTCGGCCAGGAGCTGCTCCATCAGCTCAAAACCCAGAGTCACAGCTGTCCCCACCCCTGCACACGCGTCCCTGTGCTGCAGCACCAGCCAGGCAGGAGGCTCTGGAGCTGACCAGGCGCTGGGGCAGCCCAGCATTCCCCATGGGAAGTGCCCCGTCCCCCGAGGAAGGCAAACGCATCTCCAGGTCTCCTCACCTCACTCCTGCCAGGCCGTGGCAGGGAAGCACCACCTGTCCCTGGGTGCTTTTCCTGGTGCTCCAAACTATAAAATCTGGGATGGAGCCCTCAGAAAGGACAGGATTTCTTCAGGTGTGTGTCAGACAGGAGAATAATGGTGGGATCTGAGGTCAATACCTGAACCCAGGACAAAAGTCAGGGCAGGTCCTTATTCTGGGGACACAGGCGAGGCTGCAGTGCTGCCCTGGCTCCTGCGGCCACGGGATCAGCCATGGAGAGGGCAGGGGCAGCCCCTCGGACACTGGGATAAATTCCACACATGGGACTTACAAAGAAAACAGGCAAGGAGGGAGCAGCAAAGCCAGCACATGACAGGAAAAATGCAGGTTGATATATTCTGAAATATTTGACTTTGTTTTGGGTTCAAAATTGCACAGCAGCAGTTTTAGATCTCAGGCAATGTGTTTTGGACAGTGCTGAGCAGGCTGAGTGTGGGTCCAGGTCAGAAGAAGCATCCCTGAGGAAGAGGTGGGAGAGGCTGGAAGTGCAGCCCTCTCCCATTCCAACACAACCCTGCATCCCAGGGAGGGGAGAGGTGCTCACTGGAAAAAGCCGGAGCACAGGGAGGAAAACCCCCTTTTATTTATTTTTTAAAAAACCAAACCCAGAATAAATTTGGGGTTTAATAATTTGCATTAAACAAATTTTTGCCCACAGAGACAAATACAAAAATTACTTGACCAGATCTGAACATGTCACTGCATCAGCTGTCACAGCCAGGAAATTAAAGCTTTTAAGCCACAGCTGAACACAAAGAATTTACAAAACCCTGCACATCGACTTCTTGCCTGGTCCCAGTGAGCTGCAGCACCACCAGCCAGCTTTGGAAGACTCAAGCATCCAAGACTGACCCAGACCAAGACAAGGCTGCTCAGAGATGTGAGCAGAGAAGCGCTAAGTGTTCCTTTCCAAAGGGAAATGACAACCGGAGCAGCTGCTCTGAACCCTGGATCTAAGCACACTCCAGGCTGTTCCATTGTGCCTGGCTCCATGTTCCCAAATGATGCATTAGAGAGAGCTGGGGGTGCTCACCTGGAGAGGAGAAGCTCCAGGGAGAGCTCAGAGCCCCTTCCAGGGCCTAAAGGGGCTCCAGAAGAGCTGGAGAGGGACTGGGGACAAGGGCTGCAGGGACAGGACACAGGGAATGGCTTCCCACTGCCAGAGGGCAGCGATGGATGGGATATTGGGCAGGAATTGTTCCCTGGGAGGGTGGGCAGGCCCTGGCCCAGGGTGCCCAGAGCAGCTGTGGCTGCCCCTGGATCCCTGGCAGTGCCCAAGACCAGGCTGAACACTGGGGCTTGGAGCAGCCTGGGACAGTGGGAGGTGTCCCTGCCATGGCCGAGGGGTGGAAATGAGACGAAATTTACGGTCCCTCCCAACCTAAACCATTCTGGGATTCTGTGAAAGGTTAAGAAAGATGATCTTCAGTATCTCTGAATTAAACAGTGGCATTACAAGTCACACTGGAATCACATCTTGCTGTTCCCAGTTTCTGGGGTCCATCCATGTGTGTGTCTGTGAGTGTGTGGTTTCACAAGAAATGTGCTTAGAGTCACTCCCAGGATGTAAAATCCTTCCCTGGAACTGCAGGGGAACAACCACCTGGGAGCAGTGGCAAGGCTGGATTTACACACATCCCTAAAACCACATCTGCTAAGAGCTAAAAAAACAAAGATTTATGTGAAGGACACCAAGGGAAGACAGAGGATAAAAAATTGAGCAGAAGAAATTGTATGGGATCCTAGGAATTTCTCAGGAAAAAAAGCTCATTCCTCATTTCCTTTTTTCTTCAGAGACTTTGCCGCTGCCATGAAAATCAGAAACGTTCTGTTTTAATTCCTGAAATCACCGGTACCTCCTGGAAAAAGCTGGTTCTGCTTCTCTCCAGCCACGGCATGGATAATTTCAGTGCCTCCCGTGGGACAGGAGCCCCCCAGGCTGGCGCTGTAACTCATCCCTGCAGGAAGGGAAGGCTGAGCCGAGCCGAGGGCCGGAGCCACCTGCGCTGTCCAAACGGATCCTTCTGCTTTTCTCCTCCTCTCCCCCTCCAAAGGCCACGAGCTGAGGCCTGGCTTTGCCACAGCCCCGGGGAGCAGCAGGCACAGACACAGCTCCTCAGCAGCACTCCTGGCGGCCCTTCCCACATTCCCAAGGCTGACATCCCTAACAACCCTTCCTGGGACGCCTCTGGCAGCCCCATCTCCTGTGCCAGCTCAGCCATCAAGCCTCTCCCCAGCTGGCCAGCGGTTTGCCAAGGGAACAGTTTGCCCTGGAAAGGTGTTTGGGAGCTGCAAACCCAGCGCGTTCCACAGGCTGGGACCGCCGGTGCTTCCCCTGCTCCATGGTGCCCTTTGTGCTGGAACTCCTCCCTGGCCAGCCTGAAGTGAACAACCAGCCCTCACTTGGCACTGAAATCCTGTTTTGCCAACAAAACGAGGAGCCCAAACTCTTCCAGAGAGCGGGAGCCCCTGTCCCAGCTCTTTCCCCCCTTTCCAAGACCCCGCCGCGCCCGGCCAGCCCTGCTGTGCTCCAGAGGAGCAAATCCCCTGTGAGGGGACGAGATCCCACACACATCACCATCCCAGCGCCCTGTGCAGGGCCCAAGGGCAGCCAGGACACCGAGCTGGGGTGAGGGATCGAGGGACACATTCCAGCCAAGAAGCGTCACTGTGGAGGACGAGCCCCAGCGTGAGGGGAGCACAGGGACACGGAGGGGATCCCGTCCTGCTCTGTGCCATGGGCCCTTCGTGATGTTTCTCCTGTTAAGGAGCTCTTTCATGAGAGATTCAGCATCTAATTCTGCAGCAATGAGCAGCTCCCTAGGGGAGTGAAAGCCAGGCAGAGGCAGAGAGCACGAGGAACTTTACGTTCCCTTTCACAGGAAACCATGTGGGGTTTTCCCGACTCTTTCCTCACTGAAGAGCAGGAAAATGACCTGGTCCTTTCCATCCTGCATCTCCCTGTCTCTGCCCATGTCCTGCACAGCTGCACCACCTTTCTGAGGGCACAAGTTGTTTGTATTTTTTTAAATCCCTCTCCTTAACTCATGGGAAGGATGACCATCTCTTCCCATGCCGTGGAACAGGTTTGAGAGTTCTGCTTGCACACATGACTTGACACTAATTGATTTTTTGTTTGTTTGTTTTCTTTAAAATGCATGAAAAGCCACATTTGCTTTTGGCAACTCCATCTTTGACTTGCACCCATCCTGTCTGGGGAGCAAGAAACCCAAAAGCCAGTGGAAGTGGTCACGTGAAATTCAGCACTGGAAGAGAGAACCAAATCTGGGGTTTGATCAGTCCAGCAGAGCGCTGCTGACCAAAGGTTTCCTCAGAATTGTTAGGATTTTCCGTGGATTGAAATTTATGGATCACTCAATAGCATTCATTGATGAGTAATGCATCCATGGCCTGCCCCACTGAGTCATGGAAGATTCCAGTCAGCCTTAGGAAAACAGAGAGAGGACCAAAATCCCTACACAAAACCAATCACAATAAGGCTGGAATTCAGTGCAGAAGCCAAGCAGGCTTTCCCTCCCTCCTTCAGGTCTGCGGTGCCTCAGGAGAAGAGCTGGATACCAAAGAAATGAATCATATGGTGAATGCCAACCCCTATATGTCCAAACCCCATAATTACATGTTAATAAGAAAGCAGAGCATTGTTCCAAGTGCCAGGGCTATGAAATGAAGATTGCAGCTAATGTAAGTACAGCAGAAACCTGAAGAACCCCGGCACGACGTGCCAGCTGCAATGTCAAGGCAGAGTGAAAAGAGCAAAAACACCGTCAAAAACACAAAGCCAGGAATCCTAATTTCTCTCCCTGGCTGCAGCCGTGCCTGGTTTTTGCAGCCCCTCCGAGGTGTGCAGCTCCCTGTGCCAAAGGCAACACAGGAGTCACTCCTGGGCTTCTCCTCCTCCAGCTCCAGCTCCAATCCCACCGGCGCTCACTGCCCGCGCTCGGTGCTGCTCGGGACACCGCGACACCAACACTCCTGCTGGGATGAGTTCTGATTTCAAGCAAAGACCAGGATTCCTCCCTCCACCATCCCAAATTTAACTGAGGACATTTAATCTCTTCTTTGGCAGAACTTCCTGTAAGCATTAAAAACCCCAAAAACACAAACTTCTCCAAGGGGTCAAACCAACTTGTTTCCTGCGTGTTCCAGCTGTTTCACTCTTCAGCTCTTTTAATTAACAGGGATCTCAGAGGTCCCTGGAGACAGGAGGGGTCAGAAGTTCTCTTTGGGCTCCTGCTGGGGATGTGTCAGGATGGGAACTAGAGGCAACTTTTTGTAATTCCTACACGAATATTTTTGTTACAAAGGTGAACGCAGCAGCGCCAGAGCTGCAGGGAGGACAGAGGGGATCTCACCCCCAGTGCTTCCCCTGCAGCTCCATGGGGTGCAGGTGGCACCAAGACATTTTTCACCCTTCCCTGTCCCTGCCCTGCTGGCAGAGGAGCACGGGGCTCCGGGGGAGCAGGGCAGGAGCTGTGCCCGGTGCCCAGGAGAGCCGGCAGGGAAGGACAGCTCTGGTCCCTCACAGGGGGTGAAGCTCAGCCCTCGCGCCCTGCCTGGGTCACGTCCCCAGGCACTCGGTGCTCTCCTGGCAGAAGGTCCTGCTCCTCCCCACTGGGGCTCCAGGCCGTGCCAGCTTCTGCCTGAGGAATTCTGCCAGAGGAACAACAACTCCTTTGGGACCAGGACCACTCCTGCCTCCTGGAGTTCTTGAGAGCAGTGACAAAGGCACAGACTGGAAAGAAGGAGCTGCTCTGGAGCCCTGTGGCAAGTGAGGAGCAGCCCCAGCACCCGGCTCAGAACATCCAGAGCAGCCCACGCCTTGCCCCCAACCAAACCCTCACCTCTCTCAGGGCTCACACGTGCAAAACAAGAGGAACCTGTTTGTTCTGCCACAGAAAACCTCACCAGCTGCTCCAAGGACGCGTCCAGGACCACTGCTGCCACCACACAGCACCTTCCATGCTGCTCCAGGCAGCCTCACTCATCCAGCCCAAAGCACCTGCCTGTATCTGGGTCAAGCCTTGATACCCCCAAGCAACACAGAACACTTCATCCTCTCGAAAGCAGGTCCAGGAGCAGCAGACGGTGATTGGAGAAATCCTGGAGGTGACACAGAACCATCCACGGATATCAGCTGTGGAAGCCCTCCCCGGCTCATCCCCAGCTACAGAGCACCACAGGGCAAACAAACCCAGCTATCAACTCCAGCTCACACAGTTATTAGTTAAGAGTTGTTATTTTAAAAGCACACACTGAGAAGTTTTCCCTTCCCCAGCTGCTTATTTTGTTTGATTCGAACAAAACCCATGGACATTAATTTGAGCTGTACTTAATTGAATAATTTCTCCAGGGAACGGTTCAGGGACAGTTTTAAGGCAGCCTGTTTCCAAGAGCCATTACTAATTGGCATCTACCACAGCCCCAGAGTGCCAACCAAAATAGTACTTTTGGATGTTACTGGAACTGCTCTCAGCCCAGATGTGTTGAGAACTTGCAGTGATACAAGGCAGGCAAGAACCACACTCACAGGACAGGGCATTTCCAGCCTCCTCTCCCCGTTATCTGCCAGGAGATGCAGCCTCCTTCCCTGCAAGTGCTCCAGTGCAAAGTCATTTGTTCCTCCCCTTTGCTCCCATCAAGTGACCCTTCCTTCTACTCACCGTGTTTAAGGCACACCAGCACAGTCACCTGAGATCAAACAGGCCTTTATAACAAAAATATTCAAATATTTTATGATTCTTGTAGGAATCATAAAGAGCTGCCTCCAGTTTAGAGCACAGGCTGAAGGCCCCAGTGCCACCCACTCAGGGCATTGTTCCGGGTACTCCAATCTCACAGCACCCACTGGGCTCTTTGCACTTGCAATTATTATTTATTTTTATTCAAATCCCAAATCCAAGTGCCCCAGCAACATAGAGATTTTGGGGCCAAACTTCCAGCAAAATCTTCAAGTTATATGGACAATGCCACTGAATTATTTTCCTACAGACATAACTCTGGGAAAAAGCACGGAAATCCTGCTAACAGATAAAATACCCATAAAATCTGCGTGTCTGGGGAAGCCTGGAGCACTGGGAGGCTGCAAGGCCACTTACACGGCTCTAACAAATCCCTGCCAAGCCAAACACTGCTCCTGCTACAATGTGTTTGTGCTCTGCAAGCTTACAGCCGAAAATGAAAGGACAGAAGCTATTTCAGACTCCACATTTGTTTGTTTTCCCTTTATCCAAAATCTAAGCAGGATTTTTTAAAATACTGCCTCCAGAACTTCTTGGTGCATTCACCGCTGCTTTCTTTTAGCAGCTCTCATTTCTCCCAAGTTTTTACACCATTGCAACCCATTTCCATAGGTATCAGCAGCTTTCTTTACAAAGACACATCAGGTGCTGCCATTTCCTGAGGTGGTTTAGCAAATCCCCATAAAATGCTGTTTGGCTACGAAACACCTCAGGTTTCCAGTCCGTTTCACAGAGAAAGAAACCAAAACAACCCCACAAAAATCCCAAAATACCTACAACCAAAACAACCAACACCAAAACAAAAACACCAAAAAAATGTCCAAAAGAACTACGTTACACCCCATAAAACACTATTTGGCTGCTAAACACCCTAAGCTGAGGTTTCCAGTCCATTTCACAAAGCAAAGAAAACCAAAAACCCAACAAAAGTACCAAAACCACAACAACCAACACCAAAACAAAAACATTTTTAAAAAAAAATTTAAAAATCTGTGTTATACTCCATGCAGCTGTTGCCACTTTTAAGATCTCCATGGTAATTCCTGCTCCTGTACCTCATAAAAGGTGAACCCACCCCAGGAACGTGACCCAACCCTCGTGGATACCAACAACCCAGGCCTTAGTCCACGGAGAAGAACACAGAAGTGAGGCAGAGCACCTCATCCACTGTGGTCACAGCCACCTCAATGCAGATCCACACCCTCCTGCCATGGGATAAAAACCAATTCTCATCCATTTTTTGTTAAAGAACTCACAGGTGATGCCTCTACAAGAGGATGCCCTCGACAGCCCATTGCCTGCTCGGGGTTTACTCACAGGAGGTGCTGCCAAAACCCCCCTTGCAGGAATTGCAGGAACTCCATCCCTCCATCCCTCCATCCATCCCTCCATCCATCCCTCCCTCCCTCCATCCATCCCTCCCTCCCTCCATCCA
>VYZT01001507.1:67982-110686 GCA_013400735.1 Pomatostomus ruficeps
TCCATCCATCCCTCCATCCATCCATCCACCCATCCATCCCCCATCCATCCCTCCATCCATCCCTCCATCCATCCATCCATCCATCCATCCATCCATCCCTCCATCCCTCCCTCCATCCCTCCCTCCATCCATCCATCCATCCATCCCTCCATCCATCCATCCATCCATCCATCCCTCCCTCCATCCATCCCTCCATCCATCCATCCCTCCATTCCTCCATCCATCCATCCATCCATCCATCCATCCCTCCATCCATCCTGACCCTGGCCAGGCACTGGGATGGGCTCCTGAGCACCCCTGGATGCCCTGGAGCACACAGGATCTGTTGCTGATGGATCCCCGCTCCCTTCAGGACCAAAGAGCCCCGGCAGGAGCTCCCCAAGCACCTCTGCATGAAATGAACCCCATTTCTCACCATCTGCCCACGAGACTGCCCAGCTCCAGGGCCGGACAGTTACAAGTGACTGACGCCATTGTCAGGAGAAAAATCACTGGATTGTTTGGCTTGGCTGGGAAGAATCACCTGGCTCCATGGCCAGTGCCTTCAGAGAAAGGAATACTGAGATTCCTGGGATGTCCAGCAGGCTGAGCAGGATGTATAAACTCACTCCTGCTCAAATCAAAGAAAATTCAATCCAAAAGGCAGGACCAGCCCACCCCCCAGGCGTTAAGTGCAAGGCCATTTCCAACCCTCGAGAACGCCCTGCAGTTTTCACATCAAGAAGCTCCAGAACAGTGAAACACTTCACTGCTGCCACGGCCCCTAGGATGGGGAATTATTCAACAACTGCAGGGTCAGTGCTCTTGGTTCCGACACAGATTAAAGAAGATTGGAGAAAATGACCAAGAGTGCTCCTGCACAGCTGGAGACCGAAACATGGACTGCAGCTTGAGGAGCAAAACGGGGCTGGAGCTCAAGGCGCCCATGGTGCTGACTCTGGGACTCACACTGAGCCTTCCTTTCCTTCCAGTTCCACTCGTTCCCAGAGCAGGCCGTGCCCTCCCCGTGGCACAGACACAAGGAGCAGCAGCCACCACACTCGGGAGGGTTTCTCGAGGTGACCAACTAAAGGAAGATGGGGCTTGGTGTTTCTTTTCCTTTTTCCTTTCTTTTAATGGAAATGCACTCAAGAAATCCAATGAGCGCCTTACCCCGGCCTGACCCCACACACTGGGTCTGAAAGAGTGGCTCAAACATGATGAGTCCCCATCGGTCCCCTCTGCAGAACCCCAACATCAGGCAGGGCCAGATGCAAAATTTAGTGCAAAAAACTTCCACCGGTCAAGTCCTGGCTCTTAACCATGGGAAGGCTGCCAGCAGCCTCAGCATTCACACGGCTTTTTGAGTCCACGACCATAATGCAGAGAGCCAGGGCAGATGCCACCCTGCAGCCCATTCCCACGTGGTGACAAACCCAGCAGGAGGCGTCACGATGCCAGCAGGAAAGATCTTCCTCACCAGCCCATCCCTCACACCCCCAAGAGCTGAGAACTCCAGGAAAGTTCCCCAAAACCACACTCAAAACACCTCTGCCAAGCGCTAAAAGCCGATTGACACCAGGCAGCAGGTCCTGCTGGTCTGTCCATCCACTGTCAAACCCACGGTTAAACCTCTCCTAAAACACCTCAGCCTCACCTGAGCATTCAGGGCCTTGTTTCGCTCTGCTCAGGAGATTCGGAGCAGAGGCAAAGGCAGCACCGTGCATCAGCAGGATGTCGGTCGGCAGAACACGAGTGCCATTTTCATAAACATTCGGGCTGGGAAGGAGCCAGCAGAGCATCAGGGTATTCACCACAAGAGCATCATGCTGTGGACAGCTGCAGGGCATTATCCTCTTGGATCACAACCGAGGAGGAAAGCCACTTCAGAACTGGGCTATCAATCATGGGAGGAACCAGAAAACTTGCAAGTGCTTCATGGTTACAGTATTGAAAGCAGCTGATAAAGCTAAGGTCAGCCCAAGCATCTGGGACTAATCTCCAGCTGCCATCCTTCATCAAGCTCTACTGGAATCACTGATAAATTGGGTAAATTAGCAAGAGGAATACATCACCTAACAACATGTTCAGAGCTGGGCAATAGCAGGAATTAGATGCCCTGCAGTGATGGCACTCTTGGATCTCGCTGGCATCACCGTGTCCTGCCCGCCCAGCCACCTGCCCAGGGTCCGACAGGCCAAAAGCAAAGGAAAACATCTCCAGAGCTGATGGCTCAAAAATATTCCATTCCCAGCCTGCAGGCATGGAAAAAGTTCTGATTACTCAGAGAAGTGGTTAAAACAACAGAAAGGGTGGAAGAAGAACTTCCACAGATAAGACGACCTCGAGTCTGTGCATCCCCGCCAGCCTTAGCTGATGATTTTCTTTCTTCCCACTTCCTTCCACCACGAGTTGTGCCAACTTTCCAAATGCCCTCCCGTGGATTTTCTGCAGATGTGGCTGCACACTCGGTGTTTGGGGTGGCTCCGTGCCCGTGGATTTTGCAGAGCAAGGGGCGGCTGTTCCACAGAGGGAGCCCTTCCGCAGCTGCTCCGCTGTGATTTTCTCCTTTCCACAGCTCGTTTGTTGGAAGGACCCAACGTGATGAACTGGCAGGAGCTGCACAAAGCTGAGGGGTCGGTGCCACCGGGCTGGGAGACGCTGCTGTGCCTAAACCTGGTCTGATCTCCACGCTCGAGTCCAGAACTGCAGCGAGACCAACCCCAGGGCAGGAAGGAAACCTCGCGCCCCCACTTTATCAAGCTGCTCACACGGAGGGTTTATCGGGCAGCAGAGATCCCTGGGCTCGCTGTGCTCTGCCTGCAGCTGTGAACAGGAGTGCTCTGGTGGCTCTCAAATGCATGGGAACAGCGAGCACAGAACCTGCCTGCAGCAGCCAGAGCTCAACACCAAACAACACGTTATTAGCCAAAAGACATTGTTTCCAAAGAGAAATTAATTTTAAAAAGTGAATATCTACAGGGCAAAAAATTAACTTCCAGTTCTATGTAAATATTCTCAAAATCATTATTTCTAATTACTCCGTTTAGGACATCCCACTTTAAAAAAAGATACACTGATACTACAAAAGGCAGGTTTAGCCCAGGGGTTTTCTTTTTTTTCCTGATTTTTACCTAGGAAAAACATAAGCCATTTTTGTCGTTTGTTAAACCTGTTTTTGTACTCATCTGTTGCTCCACAACCTGGAATAAAGGCAGAGATCTTTCTGAACAGAACAAGTATCAAATATCAAATATCTGAGTGCACAGAATGCGTCTCTTCCACAGCAAAGTCGCTGCTCTGCAGAGGCTTCCTGAGCCTGCTCAGAACAGAACCCCAAGAGGATTATTAGCCCCAAAGAAAGGGTCACAAGCTTTTTACTTTACAGCTCCAGTTTTACTAAATCCCAATAAACCCCATTATATTTCCCAAGGCAACTTGAGAGTGACCTGCCCTGCAAGGTCTGCCCTTTCTACCTCTGAGCTCCATTTTAAGACATCTGCTAGTGCAGACTCCTCATGTTTGCTCTTCCCATACGGGCTGGGAGAAAGTTCTGGATGTTTTCATCATTTCTCTGAGAGGACAATGAACTCTTGCTGCATTGTTTCCAACCCAAATAATTCTGAAACCCAAACGGGCATTCATTGGTAGATGCATTGTACAAATCCTCACCAGCACAAAGGATCACATTCAATGCCTTGGCTGAGGCCATTGTGTTTCTCTCTTAAAAAAGATGTTTTGGACATTAAACACCACTGTTAAACCATTTTCCCCTCCAGTCATGACCCTGCACCCTGGGCAGACCTTTCCCCCTGCAGTGGGGGTGCTGGAGAACAAACCTGCAGCACCTGGGCCTTCCTCCACACCCCTGGAAACACGGATAATTCTGTGTCAGGAGAAGTGTCAGTCTCTCCAATCAGCAAACATGAGCTACTGCCTTTAGTTTGGAAAACCAGGGACCCAGGGACCCAGTGAGCACCCAAGGCTGTCCCCACACCTCACAAGTTTCAGCAGGAGCAAAACCCAAACTGCTCTTTAAGCTGCACTGATTGCATGGAGATGCATGATTTGATTATTTGACATTTTGTAAAACCTTAGGAAGCCCCAGGACAGGCAGTGTCAGGTGCTCCAAAAGCCACCGGGAACTCAAGCCTGGCCACACTCCCAAGCGTCCGGATTTTGAAGTTTCACATCCCCAGCAGAATTTCAAGACTTCAGATGTTGGGTTCGGGGCCTCAGCCTTAAATTATTTTTTTCAAACCCCCTTAAAACGCGTTTAATCCTTTGTTTTCTTTGCGAGGAGAAAGGTTTCACATCTGGACTGTCAACCTGCATTCCAGAGCATTAGCCTGGCAAACCAAAGCAGCTGAGCTGTAAATCTCTGAGAAGGGAACTTGTCATGGAAATCGAAACTCAGCATTAACTGCGGGCCCAGTTCAGCAGGAAAGCCAACATAAAAAGCCAAAACAATGCAGGCAGCCCCAGGACAACTTTGGAAATGAATCCTGATGTCTGAGAGAGCAAACCAACCTCATCCAACGCCTCAGACCAAGGCAGCACCGCTTACCTGGGTTTGACCCCAAACAGACACCTGAGAGCCCACTGAGAGCCGCTCACACGGCTGAATTTCGCACCATTTTCCACAGCAGCACCCCGATTTCATCAGCAGAGTGGGGTCTCCAAACGTGCCTTGTGAGAGCTGAGTGCCCAGGCCCTGGGAGCTCCCTTGGGCTCCCACTCTGCTGTGGGGACACAAGCGAGGAGATAAAAAGCAACAAACTCCAAAGATTTCAATTCCTCCAGCCGGATTTCAAGAGAAATCCAAATGCCAGCACGGCAACATGCAAAACTGATTCAGGGACAAAAGGGTGTAGAACAGTAAAAATAATAAAAGTATCAAAATTGCCCCAGGACAGCAGCATGTTACCAAGTGTCTCGGCTAAGGTCATAAAAAGGTGTTAATGTAACATTTTTTGATCATTGCACCATGTATTTGTTAGGGTTTTAGGTTTAAAAGTCAGCTGCTAAACAGAAATCCATTCCTGCCAAAAATTTGTTGCCTTTAGAGGGAAAGCAGTTTTGGAAAAAGACAACTTGAGGTTATTTCAGCCCTGCAACAACCTGGAAGAAAGGCCTGGCTGATGCACAGGAGGTACTGAGCTCCAGTGGTGTGCCTGGCTCACTCCCGTGTCAGCACTCGCTGCCCAAATACCCAACAGCCCAACTCCTCTGATTCTTGTACTTTATACCAAAGCACTTCAGGAAATCTCTCTCCCTCCCAAGCACACCGTGCAGAGCTCTGTGTGCTGGGCTCTGAGGATCATTTCACTCCTTCAGCTCCAGCTCCCTCAGGGGGCTAAGCCCACCAGGAACGAGTCCATCGCTGCTGAACGCCACGGCTGAGTCCTTCTTCCAAAAACTGCACAAACGCTCTTCACAACCAACTCCATGCAGCTCCTCTGCTGAATTAACAGCATTTCCACAACCTCTGCTGCTGCAGGAAGGCTGCCAGGAACCCCCTCACCCTGTGAGAACCACACCTGTGACCCAGGCAGCCTGCAGACACACTCCAGTACTAAATCCCCACTGCGGCTGCTTCCTCAGGGAGCAGGGAAACACAGCAAGTGTTCCTCCAAACTGTGCCACGAGTGCTGTGATATCTGTGCCTGGATACCCCAAACACTGCGGGGGAGCACCTTGCTCTCCCTCACACTCTGCCACCAGCATCCTGAGCCACCTCAACATCTTCCCCTGCTGTTTCTGTGCTCTCACCCACCAGCTTTTCACACTTCTTGCTTCAAGTCTCCTCCCTTCCCTCGGCCACAGGAGGATGATGCTGCACCTGGGGATGCTGAGAGCAGATCACAGCCTGAGCCAGCAGCCCAGGCAGCCCTCAGAGACCAACCATCTCCAGGCATCTCCTCCTGGACTGACAGCACTGTCATAATTCCGGAGCAAAGGAGCCCCCACCAAAGCGGGCACTCGTTTGCTGCTGGGTACTGGCTGAGGTCATGGCTCTGAGCTTTCACAGGCAGAGCACACTGGGTATAATACAACCTTTTGAAGTCCAGCAAGAAAAAAAAAAATAAAGAGGTTTTTGTTGGGTTTGTGTGGGGTTTTTTACCCCCTTTCTTTTTTTTCCTGAACGATGTGATACAAACCAGCTTGATACACAAATTAGAGGTGATCTCATCAGTCCATTAGGACTAAAGCAAGCCCATCACTTGGGAGGGGATGTGCTGGCCAGATAGCACTGATTGGCCTGAGAGCAGCATTTCTGCAGGGCTACAAATGCAGCCTTCATTACACAGGCAAGGCATGGCTGCCAGCTTTCAATCCAGCCCTGCAAACCACTCGGCTGCATTGAAAAGTGGGATTTGGGAGCGGCGTGCCCCACGCACCGCAGCCACCGTCAGGCACGGAGCGTGCCTGGCCCTGCCACCTCCCAGCATGGGAGGAAATGACCTGCAGACATCCCAGGCCTCCCTGATTCCCACCAAACACATGCCTGGGACAAGTGTCAGTGCCTGAAAGCAGCCGAGGAAAGGCACTTGAAAATTCCCTACGAATGGTAAAGTGTGGCTTAGAAGCCTTCGCCTTTCATTTCTCATAAACTGGGACTCCATCACATCTTTCCACCAAGCTTCTTTGGATCTCTTTGTTGTCAAGCTAACAATGCTTGAAAGCAAAGGAAGTCTCATTTCTGAGATGTTTCTGTTTTCAATCGAGCAGCAGGACTATTTCTTTTCCTAGCAGTGATGGAATTAAACAATTTGTCTTTGAAAACTCTATAAGCCTTCACCGTGACATCCCCCCATCTGCTTTTGAGATTAAGGTACTTTGATTTTTACCAGCTAAAGGTTTATGAACTGCTGTATAAACCCAATTACTCTCATAGTAAATTATGTAAAGCTTACATGTTATTTTTTAAATATTCCCCCATGGAATACTCTGGAGATTCAGAACAGGAAAGGCTCACTGGGGCACTTTGAATTAAAAACGTGTAACAGGGAAAACCACGGAGCTTCCAGAAACTTGGAATAAGAAAGACAAAAACCTCAGCATCCTTAAGTGAGGATGAGGGACACCCCATGAGAGGCTTTTCAGGGAAGAACTGTTAAAAAACAAGGGAAAACCCCCTCTATTTCAGGGGGAGGGAGCTCTTTAAAAACAGATTAAGTTTCATCTGAGGTCGTATTTATTCCTCAGCCGCTCTCTGCCTCACGTCCTGATTGAAACCAGGGGTGGGAGAGATCCTGGCCTGCTCCCTTTGGGTGTGAGCAGCAGCCAGCACAGGGTGGGCAGCTGGGTTTGGAGGAGGTTTAGAGAGGTGCCCTCCATGGTCACTGTGTCTGTCTGAGCTGTGCCCCCAGAGCACCAGGGCAGGCTGGGCTGAGCCCAGCACTGCTCCTCCAGCCTGGGACTGAGCCCAGAGCTGAGCCCAGCACGGCTCCTCCAGCCTGGGACTGACCAGGAGCTGAGCCCAGCACTGCTCCTCCAGCCTGGGACGGACCCCAGAGCTGAGCCCAGCACTGCTCCTCCAGCCTCGGACTGACCCCGGAACTGAGCCCAGCACTGCTCCTCCAGCCTGGGACTGACCCAGGACAAGGGCTGAGCCCAGCACTGCTCCTCCAGCCTGGGACTGACCCCACAGCTGAGCCCAGCACTGCTCCTCCAGCCTGGGACTGATCTGGGAGCTCAAAACCACGAGTCCCAGGCAATCATCACAATCCAGAGCTGGCAGGAGCTGAGTGACTTTCTGGGCACCAGTTCTGGGACACCTTGCACTGCCCACAGTGTCTCCTCTCTACAAGCCTTTCAATTTTTGAAAAATTGAGTATTTCGGTTTACTGGGTGCACTTCTCCTTCCACTCACCTTTACCTACGAGATGTCCCAGGGCCAGCAGCAGTCAGACCCCATGAATTTAGGACAGTGACAGAATTTAGCACTTTCTAGACCAGCAAAGGAGCTGCTGGCACTTGATCCTCTGCCCCAGCATAGATCCACTTTGTACTAAATCAGTTTTTCTGCCTGGGTTCCTTCTGACTCGGAGTGTCACTGCAGCCAAGGACACTGGTCTGTGACAATGGGTCACGTACTCCTGGGACTGGCGAATCTGTGCCAGAAAATCTTCAAAACTTGTGCAGAACACTGTGCATGCTTATCACACCTTTAACTCAACCCCTGATGTTTCCCAGAGCAGTTGCAGCCCTCCTGGCAGAGCAGCCCTGCTCAGCCTGCGCTCGTGCCATTGCTGATGTATTTGCAGCAGCACACGGTTCACAGGGGAGCAGATCCCAGGCTCTTCCCCAGCTCCCATTCCCAGCGAGTGCTCGTCACCCTGAGCCAAGAGCAGGCGGCTCTGCGGGGCAGGGAGCTGTGCCAGCAGCACTCAGAGCTCCCCAGGCTGGGCACAGCCACCCCCTGCCCTCTTGCACCCACCAGTGCCCAGGACTGCTCTACCCCAGCACTTCAGAGCTCTGTTTTCACTTCAGGATGCCCTGCTAAAGCTCCCACCTTTTTTAAGGCTACACTCCTGGTCTTCTCTCCCCTCCTCCCCTGAGATTCCTCTCTCCTGGACTGCAGTTTGCTACAGGAGAAAGATAAACCAAGTACTCCAAAGTCTATTTTGCCACACAAAACTCAGATGAATCGAGCATCTCTGTTTCACAAGCATCGTGATCTCGGTGCCAAATCCGCCCCTCTCAGCTCCAGCACCCGCAGTGATCTCTCAGCCCGGCCTCCTCTCAAATCCCAATTCGTTCCGGGAGGTCCTGCCCATGCCTCCCTTTGTCTGCTCTGCTCACAGGGGTGTTTGAGGAAGTTTTAACAAATCACTGCCATGGCAGTGTCAAGCTGTCAACATGACCACAAGCCCACGCTGGTTGTGAAAGGGCTGTGCTGTACAACAGCCTCGGCACCAGGGCACCGCCCAGGAGCCTGTCAGGAGCCCTAAATCCCCGCAGTCCTCGGTCATAAAACCATTGGTCAGCACCACGAACCCAAAAAACCTGGTACAGACTGTAAGGAAGAAAGAACACCCCGTTATTTTCTTTTTTTCTGAAAAAGAAAATAAAAAGCTTCTGAG
The DNA here is from genome assembly GCA_013400735.1 of Pomatostomus ruficeps. NCBI lineage: Eukaryota > Metazoa > Chordata > Aves > Passeriformes > Timaliidae > Pomatostomus > Pomatostomus ruficeps. The sequence goes on from VYZT01001507.1 coordinate 77,051, forward strand.
CTCGAACCACAGAGAGATTTGAGCACTGGAATGTCTACAAAGTTTGGTTTAGCTACTCAAACTTAACAAAACGTTTGAAATGAGTTCTGTTCTACCCGGGAAGGGAATCCCAGCTCAGGGACCATTCAGCTGTTGGGGCTGAAGGGGTTTTACAAAGGACCCAGCCCTGGTGTGATGCTGCTCGGAGCAGCCAGGCAGGGACAGCACCTCCCGAGCTCCTGCAGGGGCCGGGCAGGGACAGGAGCAGGACACACAGACACACCAGGACACACAGACACACTGCCCCAGCAGCACAGCTCCAGCAGGACAGACAGGCACACCAGGACACACAGACACACTGCCCCAGCAGGACACACACCAGGACACACAGACACACCAGGACACACAGACACACTGCCCCAGCAGGACACACACCAGGACATACAGACACACCAGGACGCACAGACACGCTGCCCCAGCAGGACACACACCAGGACATACAGACACACCAGGACACACAGACACACCAGGACGCACACCAGGACATACAGACACACCAGGACACACACCAGGACACACAGACACACCAGGACACACAGACACACTACCCAGGCACCACCCACACTGGAAAAATTTTAAATATTAAGCCTAAAGCAAGAGGAAACAGGAAATAAAAGAGCTGGTGGACTAAGAGAGGACTCTCCCTCTTATTTTACTTTATTTTCTGGGGTTTTTCCCTTCTGGAGAAGAGCAGGAAAGTCATTCCCTTATGCAAGATGTTTTAATTCACATTTTCCTCCTGACATTTCCTTCACAGGCCCACCACAACAACCCGGGGAGAAGGTCAGAGCCAGCTATACATTAAGCAAGGAAAAACAAGGCACATCCCACGCTGAGGACACGCTAATGGCTCCGTGGAGTCAACACTTACCTAATTCACTTTTTAAGACTTTCAGTTGCAAATTTTTTATTCAGCTTTCACAGCACAAATAGCCACAAGAAAGCTACCCCAGGCCCCAACTCGCCACGTCAGGATTATTTGATATGAAGGTCACTTCCTCCAGCCCCAAGCAAACTCCTTCAAACCCTTTAAGAGACACCAGGAAAAAGGACAAGGAATACGTGTATCGATTTTAGGATATGAGACACGGGTCAAACACTGAGTGCACAAAAAGAATTCCTGCTTCCACAGGAAAATAAAAGCACTAAACACTCAAAAATGCCCTGTGCTGGCATCTGTGGGGTGCAACAGTTAATTTATTAAGACAGATTAATGCACCCACAAAGCCTCCAGCGTTAAGGCAATTCTGACCTCTCCAGATTGGCTGCCAGTGTGATATAGGTCCAAAAGAAATTACCCTGTTCTGCTGCGACAGAACAATAAATCGGCTTCCTCGAATACAGTGGTTAAAGAATCCAAGTTCCTGACCTTGAATGTTTCCCTAGTAGGATGCTGTGCTGTAGGGAACAATCACGGTGACATTTGCTGAAATGTGTGGGATTTATGATATAATAGGTTGCACATATGTGCCAAAAGAGAAAAAAAACCTCTTAAATCCAAGCAAATCAAGATTAATTAGCTATTAAAATAGCTAAGAGAACACAGTGCAGTACAGGTGGTAGAACAAAGCAGCTCCCTCTCCGTGCACAGCGACTGCTGTTGGTTTGGGGGTCACAGCGTCCGTGGATCTGCGAGCGCACTCTCCCTGGGAAAAGCAAAACTCGCTGCTCCTTTGTCAACTCCTGCTCTGCAATTCTCCACGTCTGCACTTTGATAAACAAACCTTACACAGTCCTCTTATAGGAAGTCCCCCTCGGTGCTCAGGAAAATCCCGTTCTGTCTGGCTTTGATCACCAGGACAGACTGAAAGCGCACCCGGCTGTTTGCACAGCGCTGCTCGTGCTGGGGAGAGGCCACGGCTCACATCCCCTGCCCCACTCCACCACCTCCCCCCAGCCCTCCCCCCTTCCTCCAGCCCGGTGACTTTTTGTTTCCTTGCTGCTAATTGCAATTACAGGTGTCCCACAGCCTGACAGATGCCTCATTCCTCAAATGCCAGCGCTGTGCTGGGACCGTGTCTGCCCGGCAAACATTCCTCCCAGGAATCACAGAGCCTGACTTCTCCGAGCCTCCCCACCACCCCAGGAGTGCAAACAAGTTGTTAACACCCCGCAATCTGCCCGTTTCCCTCTTAACCCTGGTCAGCGGCAAGGCTCTGCTGGCAGGAGATCCCATCACACGCGGGACAGAGCCGATGTTACCGGGAGCCCGAGGTGGAAGGGCTCCACTTGCAGCAGGAGCTCCGTTTGTACAAGATCTGCTCGAGCAGGGGTAACCACTTCAAGGAGCTCCCTGCACAACACATCCCCTGCCTGGGCTCTGCTCAGCCAGGAGCAGCTCCCAGGCCGAGCCTGCCCTGCTCTCTCTGCAGGGAGGGGACTGAGGCACAGCCCCCTCCTCCTGCACAGGAGGAACCCTCAACCCACACAGCTTTCCCCAGCCCTGCACACCCACAGGGATGGGAACGCGATGTGGGCAACGACACCTCGCAGCCATGGCCTGTCCACAGCCACCCTGCAACGCTGAGCCCCATCCCTCCTTCCAGCCAGGGGATTCGCTCCTGCTTCCCCCCGAAACCCTTATTCTGCAGCTCCCCATGGAGCTCATCTTCACACCATTCCCAGCAGCTCTCAGGTGCCCAGCACCCACACAGTTAAACCCAAACACGTTCCCAGCACTGACAGTGTTGGGCATCCCTTGGTTTGTTGTGCACAGCCCGACTGCAGCAGCCCAGACAGCCGGGACTGACTGACCACTGCTCCTCACCCACGCCTGGCATGGAACTCCCCAGTTCCGTTACCCCCAGCCTGGGAAAACCTCGGTTATTGACAGGCAAAACAATGAACATGAATTATCGAGCACCTTGAGCGGTGGAGAGACAAGGACCAGCTGTCCCAGGGCCACATGAGGACCAAACACTGAAACCTGGGCAAGAGAAGTCCCTCCTCCCTGGGCTTTGGGAAGCCTCCTTTAACACTTAACTCTTTTCACTCGGCTGTTTCCAGGACATCTGAGCTGTTTGTTAAAGACTCAACATCCTCTGCCACTTATCTGGAGAGGGGAAAAGCTCCTTGATCCACTCTTGTAGTGCCAGAGTTCCCTGTGCAAACTATGACTTGCCCTACCCAGAAAGGAGCTGCTCAGCAGAAGCCTCCCACGTGAGCACCCTGCTCCCAGCTCAGAACACTGACACCCAAACCCAGCAGGGAAAAGCTTTGATTCCTCCCCAAACTCACTTCTGTGAACACTTCGCTGTTTAGGGGAAGATGGAAGGGATCAAATCAAACACCACTCCATCCCACGAGCATTGCAAATCACATCCCCAGCACTCTGCATTTCCCAAAAATACAACCCAAAAGCGAGGGAAGATCCCTCCTTCCCCGCTCTGGCTGCGCAGAGGCCGGGGCAGAGCAGAGAAGTGGCCGTACCTTACCCTGGGATTAGGGCGCCGTTACTCCCAGCACTGACGGACGGATTAATTGGAGACAGCTGCGAGCAGAACGCTCCTAACGACATGATTCATTAGTTTTCATAGATAATTACATCTGCTCACGGCCTCACACTGAATCACTCATTGAGGGAATTTTTGGGGCATTAAATTTAAATGCAGTAATCAGATTTGTTAATCCGCGGGACAAGGCAAACCAAACACAGTTCTAGTCAGGGAATTGTTTATACTTTCACCATTGACAGGAATTCAGCAGCAGGAAAAAATTAGCAGCATAATGTATGTTCATGAAGGTTAGAAATTATTAATGGTCATCTCCTTCACTCCCCCAGCGCTGGTGACCAGACTGGACAGATTTTTCCAGGCTGCCTGGGCTGCAGGTTCCTTCCCTGGAACCTGCCTTACAGAACCCCGTGGCCTTCTTAGAATACACAAAGATTTTTTGATAACTTTTTGATAATAAGATCTTTTGACAGAATGAAAGAATGAAAACAACTGATACTTGGTTTTGCCACTCTCTAGATTCAAAGCACAGCTGGTTTTTCACTGTTGGTGTATTAGACATTAAATAATCACTTTAAAACACGGTTTAGCTGGTTTTATTACTCTGAAACAGCAGCACATATTCTCAGATAGAAACGCCAGAAAAACCTGCAGATCCAGGCCAGTTCCCTCCCTATCAAGTCACAAACTTTTTACTAAACTGAACTCCACCTCAAAAACTGATAATTTTTTGCCCATTTTTTCTGGAAGCTCCTTTGGAAGTTCTCATCTCTCAGTTAAAAAAGAAAAAAAAAAGTCATTTTCTCATCTGTACTATTTATGGTCAATTCATTCCCATTTTTTCTTGAACCAATACCCTTCTTCAGCTTCAGTAGTTTTTTTCTCTCCTCACTATTTTACTGCCAAAACACGAACAGAAAGCAAAGTATTATCTCCAATCCATCCCCAGCTGGCCAGACTGCCCAGCCCGGACATCAGAGCCCTCTCTGTGCCTTCCCACTGACCTCCACAGCCCTCACGTCTCCTCTGGACCTTCTTCCCCTCCAATTTATTCATCTGAAACGAGAAGCAGGAAGTTCAGGGAGTGTTTTTCATAAAGCTGTGTCCAGCTGCAGTGACTCCAGCTGCAGCCTTGGCCCCAGGCACAACTGTCACCTGCTGCACCTCACACTGATTCTCTCCCAAAAAAACCCAGCAAAGATTTGGTGGGGTTTGGGACAAGCTCAGGACATGGTCAGCCCATCGCTACAGCTCAGTGGATCAAAAGCAAACTCAGGGCTTCATCCTCACAACGATTCAGGAGCTCCACCCTCACCACACCACGACCTGAGCCACGGGGAGGAAAACAGGAAGGAGCTGGCAAGAGGAATCTCATGGCACATCAAAGATCCCACGGCTTCCAGCAAAGCAGCTGTAGAGAAAGGCAGCTCCGGTTCACCAGCACCTTCATAGGGGAAATATCTTCCTGGGGGCCTAGAAAGCAAGGGCAAGGTGGAGAAGCCTGCCCAGAACCTCCCAGTGAGTCCTTGGGCAAGCCAGGAACGCGAGCAGCAGACCACGACGACTCCATGGCTGCTCCTGGGTGTACAGAGAGAGCACCTCTGACACCACAGGCTGGACTCCTCGGAACTCACGGGCCCCTGCCGAGCCCCGGCGTTCATGGGACACGTGAGATCTCCTCCTCTGCTGAGGCTGCACCTACGCAGTCGTATTTCTCCCTGCTGAGGGTTGGGGGACAGGGGATTGCTCCACGGAAGCTGGAACAAATTCCTGTTGCCCTGAGAATTATTATTTTAAGAGGGAGAAGCAGCAGAAGCACAAAGGTGAGCCAACAGCTGCTATTTTCTTTTAGTGAAGCGTCTGACACCACACAGGATATTTTCTCAGGACCCATCCCAAACACCACACAGTGATAAGCTCCTTGTGAGGCTGTTACTGGAAAGCATCCCAGGCCCTGCAGTCACATCCCCATTTCTGCAATAGCTCCAAGCCCAAGGCCCTGTCCCAGCCGTGACTCCCGGAGACCCTTCCGAGGAGCGCGGCCGAGCTCACCTCTCCCCGCACGCGCTGCGAGCGCTGCCCCGCTTGTTTGTGTAACTGGAGAAGCGTCGAGCCCTCTCCTGCCGTGATTTAAGCTCTGCCAGTGTCAGAAGGAAAACAAAGAACAAAGATGCTGAGATATCCATCATCCCACCGGCGCCCCCGGGGAGCAGCGGGAGGAATGCAGCGCCGGGACCCGCTGGCCCCGCTTGCAGGGCAGCCTCCCGTCCCTGCGCACCCCGAGAGCCCTCGGCAGAGGATCCCCCGAGAGCCCTCGGCAGAGGATCCCCCTCGCAGCCCATCCAGGGCTCAGCACCCCCGGCAGGAGCTGCCGGACCCGCGGGCCCCGGGGCTGCTCGGCGCTGGTGCCCTGTGACCACAGCGGGTTCCTGGAGCCCACACGGGCACAGCCCTGCCTGGGTCATTCCTGCAAGGAATTCAACAACTGGAAACAGCAAACACAAGAGCCAGAGATGTTTGCTGAGAGGGGTTTGGGTTACTGAATGCAGAAATCCACAGAAGGCGTTTTTCTCTTGTTGTCCAAGAGAAATGGAGACAGGACACTCGTGTTGTATTGATGCCATCAAGAGCACAAGCGCCATGAAAGGAACTCATTGCCAGGGAGAATTAAAATACCAGCTTCCCTCTCATTTATCAACAAAAGTGAGAACAAGTGGGGAGATAACTAAGATAAATCAGAGAAATGCATGAGAAATGGGGCAGCAAGCGCAGAGAGGAGCCAAACGGGTCAAAAACTGTCCCTGGAAAAATCAGCACAAAGGGACAGGAACAGCCTCAGGACAGCTGTGCCAGGCACGAGCCCCAGGGGCTGGGTGTTCCTGCCTGGATGGGGCAGGGATAAGTGTGACCTGCAGGGTCAGCATCTCCCCCAGCAGCAGCAGGAGCACCCCGAGCCGAGGGCAGCTCAAGGGAGAGGACATGGATGCAGAACTTCAGCCCTTCCCTTGTTGACTTCCCCGCATTCTCACACTGGAGAGGAGCTCATCGGTGACTGTCAGAACCTGAGGAGGAACCCGAGCACTCAGGGCTGTTCTCAGGGGAACAGGGGAACCAAAGGAGCAGAGCCACAGCAGCAGGGACACTAGGGCGATGCCAGAGTGGGCTCAGCTCCCCGCTGAACACAGCCGGGGCACCGAGAGCATCTCGCTGCTGGCACGGAGAGAGACCCAGGGCCAGGTGCCCTGTCCGGGACAGGGACACAGGGGAGGGACTCTGCATGGCTGAGGAGCTGGATGTGCTCGACCTGCTGAGGCTTCCCTGGCGTGCAGCGCTGCGGTTGGGCAGCAACACTCCCACCTCCTCCTCCTCCCCTCAGGCAGCACTACCTTTTATTCAAACAGTCGGGCAATTGTCTGAAGGAGAAGTCCAAGAGGGGAAAAACACATTCCTGTGAAACAGCATCACTGCCAGGCACAGGACTGCAGGATCATCCAGCCTTACTCCTGACCCCGCGCTTAAAAAGCACCTTGAAAATAAAATATAGCCATTTTTTCAGGCAATATTCAAAGCAAGAAGGAAAGCAGCGCCTACTTTTTACAAAGGACAGAATGTACCTTTTGATTCCTAACTCTCCTTTGGTTTGTTTTTTTTTTCCTGTGCTTCTCTCCCCCGTGGAAGGGATGAAGAAATATTGGGGAGGGTGGTGGCTCAGGACAGTTTAAGTGTGCATGAACCGGCTGTTCACTCTCAGCACAGCACTTGTGCTCCAGAGGGATCACCCCAAGCCCATGACACCGCTCCTTCCTCCAGCAGACCTTCACGAATTCCAGCTGGAGACTCCTTTTTCTTCCCCAGGGCCAAAGGGAAACTCACTGATATTTTTCATGTTTAGGATGTGGGGAAGGACACACAGGAACACTGAAACACATTAAATTGCTGGATTTCTCTTCCCCCCACTCCCCCCCCTTTTCTCCCAGAAGAAGGGAGTTTTCCAACCCCTAAAGGACCAGAAGAGCAGAGTGCACGGGAACAGCCCCAGTGGGCACCAAATCCATGGACCCCTCTGAGCCCCCGTGCAGCACACAGGAGCCACCCCCAGCTCCACTCCCAGCTCCCTCAGCTGCTCCTAAAACCATTCTTGACTGGGGGAACAAGAGGAAGAGCAGGAGGCAGCACAAAGCCAGTGGCCCCTGCAGCACTGGGGACAGCTTTTGGCTGTGTCAGCAGCTCATCCGTTTGCAGCTTCGGGCAGAGAGAGCTGCTGCCAGCAATGACACATTTTACCCAAGATCTCCTGAGCAAAGCTAAATTTGGAGAATTCAGTGTTTATCACCATTGCTTTGATCCAGAAACACCAGAGGATGTGATGGGAGCTTCACGGACAGCCCACGTTACCAAGGACAGCTGGGCAGGACCAGAACTGTGCAGCGTCTGGGGTTGATTTTCACACAATAACTGTTAGTGAGAGCTTTTGGAGAGCTTCCTCCCTTTCAAAAACCAAACCTCTCAGTGCAGCCAGCAGTGCCAGTCAGTTCATGAAACGGTTTGATCCCAAACTGAAGGATGGGGGTTTGGCTGTGTGTGTTTGGCAGTGTCTGTACATTGGGATGATTTAGGCAGACAAGATCTGCTGCCTTTAATGCCCAGCTGCTCTATTTAATCCCTGCTAAAACTGGTTTCCCCCTTCAAATTTCTTTAGACACTACTGGGAGGCTTGTTTAAAATACATCCCTTACAAAGGCTCCTGGCAACTCTGAAATGAGAGTTTTCCTTAATCTTCCTGCTAACTTCAGGGGATAAACTGTTCAGCTGTCACCACGTCACAGTGTGGGTGATGCCAGCGAGCTGGAGGGGAAGCCAGGCCACAGAAATCCTGAGGTCCCACCGCCCTTCCCTCTGCCCCCCCTCAAAGGAGGTCTCTCGAAGAGCTCTGACAGAGCAGGAGTCCCCAGGCGCTGCAGAAGAGCCGAGCACCTTCAGCCCCCAGGCAGCAAACACTGATTCAGATCTCATGAAGGCCCTCTGAACCAGCAGGGGGATGGTACCAAGGGTCCCCCAGGAGCTGGACAGCAGGAAAAGGTTCCTGGGCACGGAGCTGGATCTGCCTCCCCAGAGAGATGCTCCCTGGAGGTGCCTGCCAGGGTCAGGCCCACGTCTGCACCTGCAGACAGGGATGCTGCTCCTTCTGCAACTCAGCTGCACGTCAAATGCACACAGATGATGACAAAAAATAAAATAAATATAACCGCCCTTAATAAAGATCAAACAGGGAGAACTCCACGCCTACCAGACATGATATTAATTTGGGTTGTAATCCTGCACGAGCTGACAGCCTGGAGCAGAGAAAGCCTGGCACGTGCTCTCTTTAAAAGGTTCCCAAATCTCCGCATTAATGGGTTTTTTCTCCATTATTCACAGAAATCTGGAAGCTTCTCTTTCAGCAGGGGCTGAGGAACCATTTTTACCTTCAGCATCAAACCATGCAGAGACACAGATGCTCAGGGTAGTTCACCATCACACTGGCACTGTGAATACTCAGCTGAAAGCAGAGTGAGAAATCTGCCTTATGCTTACAACAAAGCTCTGGGATTCCTTTTAAATCAGCTGTGGTTACTGTATTTTTGATTGATGTTTGTTTCTGAGGGATGCAACCTTCCCTCACTCAATAAAACCTCCTGCCATTCCCTTCCAACACGAACTCCAGCTGGACACAGAGCGGGCAGAAAGCACGGGGGCAGATTTGGGGGTTATTTCCATTCCAGAGTTCCCCTGTGCCAGGAAGTGGAGCAGAACCCTTCCAGCATCTCCCTGCCCGTGGGGTCAGCTCACAGGTGTGCTGTGACATGGGGCAGGGCAGCGCTGCATTAAACCCCTGCTGTCCCTCCCCCAGCACCTGCCCCAGGGAGAAAATCAGTGCTCAGGGAGCTTCAGCAGCAAACAGCAGCCTCTGTGGGTGAAGGCTGGCCCGGGAACAGAAGGGAGGAATACACTGATTTTACACTCAAACCCTCAGCCCTTCCGTCAGAAAAGTCCTGTGGTGTTCAGCAATGGAAGTAATTTTCCTTCCATTGAAAAACACCACCCACTTTAGCCATAAGCAAAACTCTTGCAGTTCCTATTGTAACACAGCATCAAATGGAGATTTTCTCTAAGCAGTGAAGTCACAACAGCTGAACCAGTGGACAGAACCACACTTCGGCTCACAGGCCCGATTCCTGTCCAAGCACCACCACAATTACCTGTGATCAGTGACAGGGAGCAGCTGGAAAAGCCAGCACTGGCCCCAGCTGCCACAGAGGGGCACCAGGACCAGCGAATGCACCAGCCAGCCCCAGAGCTCAGCACTGCAGTGATTAGCACATGAGTGTGTGCTGTGCTGGAGTCTTCTCTATCCCCAGGCTGGTGCTCTGACACAGCTTGGTCCCAGTAATAATTTCCAAGTGAAAATACCTTTTTACAATGAGTACATATAAAGCAGCCCATGTCCTAAGCTCAAGCAGAAGGAAGCTTTCCTCCCAGCTTATCTGATTTTCTATTCATTTCAAATACCATGTTTCAGAAGGCCACTTCAGAGTTCAATTCACACGGCTGATTTTCTTTGGCAAGACCCCACGTTATCTGCAAGCCCTGGCTGAAAACCCAACTGCAGCAATGGGATGCCCACACCCTGTTGCACAGCAACCGGATAACACAGGGATGTGAGAAACGCTGATATTCCAAAACAGGGGCAGGTGACAGAGTTATTAACATCAGATTCTGGGGCATGCAGGAGTTTGAGAGGCAAGGAACACCAAAACTGAGAGATGCCCTCCTGGGGCACTGTCCCTGCCTGGAATGATCCCTCCCTGAATGCCCCAGTGCCAATGGGCACCTCCTGCCTTCCCTCTCCCTGTTCCACGTTGTCCCAGGAACAAGGACAGGTCCTCCTCCCCCCTGCAAGGCCAAGCACAGCTTGCTCAGGGAAATATCAGCTGGAGAGAATGAAGCAGACAAATGAACACGTCTCTGCTGGAGCCTCCCCCAGGAGACTTCCGAGCTCAGCCAAGTCCTGATGGATTTTTCCTCAAGCCAAGGACCACCCCACATCAGTCCCCTCCACCACTACCTCTCTATGCTACAGCAGAGATAACAAACCTCTGCAATATAAAAATAATTTAAGAGATCCAATACAGTGAGAGAAAGAATTTCTAAGTTTCTTGCCCGAATCACCAGATTTCCCACCGTAATCCCCTCACTCGAAGTGACAAACATGACAAAGCCCATGACAACCAACCAGTAAGAAGCAAAAATCTTCCCTCTACACCCCAAAGTTCTTCTCTACCCCACAAAGCTGGAGGAGCTGGGTCCTGGTCCCTCTTGCCAGTGCTGCTCAGGGCCCCACAGTCCCAGTGTGGGCACAGATCCGGGCTCTCTCACTGGGACTGGGTTGTCTTGTGGTGCTGCTCTCTCTAGATCCTATAAAGCTCAGGGTTATACGGAACAAACATTTGGGGAGTTTACACCAAATATTATCTTATTTTTTGGTATGGTTTGCCCAAACCAGACCAAACCCAACCTTCTGAAATCCCGCCAGGACTGGAAACCAGTATTACTTTCAGCAGTTGCGCTCACAGCTGGAGGAGCTGATGCAGCCCAGGGTATCCTGCCCCAAACTGGGAGCCCTGGGGGTCTCTGGTCCTGGGCCAGCCCAGGGTACCCTGCCCCAAACTGGGAACCGTGGCCTCGCTATCTCACAGCCAAATTCATCACTTTTTATCACAAAGGTATCGCTTGAATTCCTACCCGAGCTTGGAAAAAGGCTGTCAGGCCCAGATGTTTCAGACTAAAGACTGGCCCCAAACCAGCATTTTTCAGCAAGCTTGGTCCTGTAAGAGACTTTCCAACAAAATGTGGAGATCAAACACCCCTGGAGCTGTTTCAGCACAATGTGATGCACGCAGCCAAAAGCCAGATTTGATTGTGCCCCTGCACTTTGATGCCAGACACTTCATGTTATGGGATCTTATGTACCTCATGTGATTTATTCCCCTCATGCTGAAGTGTTTCTTGTAAAACTGTTGGGAGAGAGAAAGGAAAGTGGAATTTTGTCTGCTTCCACATCCAAGACTTGTACTACTGTTGTACTGGAGGATTATTCCAGTTATTGATGTCTGGAAAGAGCAGTTCACTGGGAACAGCGAGTCCATCGCACTCAGTCCCAGAGCTCCCAGGATCACAGGAAAGGACTGGAGTCAGGCAGCAAGGCAGAACATTCTTCACATGGCATAAACAGGGTAATGCCCACGTCAGCTGAGCTGGTTTGGGCTGCAGAGGGATGAAACACATTTAATATCAGCGATTCAAACAAAAAGGTTTCACTCAAGCTTGCAAGGAAGTTACTTTAATTTATAATAACAGCAATAGCATAATGATTTTATCCGTTTTTAAGTGATATCAGGATGCTCTAAGATACCAACTTCACCATTTAAAAAAAATGCCATGTTCATGCCACATTAATTACGTTTCTGACTGAAACACAGCTTGGAGGAACCAACTGCTCCCAGCTCTCCCCTCTGCCTCCATCATCTGCCATGGGCTGGGCACTCTCTGATTCCAGTGTCTGAGCATGGCCAAGAACCACCTTCAGGGGTGCCCAGTGACAGCACGAGGGGCAATGGCCATGAACTAAAACACAAGAAATTCCACCTCAACACAAGGAAGAACTTCTGTCCATGGAGGGGGCAGAGCCCTGGAGCAGCTGCCCAGGGAGGGCCTGCAGGAGCCATCCCAACCCCACCTGGACGTGTCCCTTTGTCACCTGCTCTGGGTGACCCTGCCTGGGCAGCGGGTTGGACTGGGTGATCCCCAGAGGTCCCTTCCAACCCCCATGATTTTGGGATTTCCAGCCTGGATCTGGAGCAGCTGTGACACCTGAGCAGTATTGAACCAAGCAGGAGAGGCCCATTTTCACTCACACACTGCACCACAGAGCTCCATCCACACCCAGGCACCTGGAGCCCCAGCCCTGTCCTGCTCCCTGCTCCTGCTGTGCTCAGAGCCCTGGCAGAGGCTGCTTTTCATCCCTGTTCTCCGAGGGGCTGATGACCAAGGCCACTCCATGTGTCACCTTCACCTGCTGCAGAACAGATCAGCAAAGAGCTGACCCTGCCCGTGCATGGCTGATCTGCAGGGCCCATTGGTTCTCCAGACAAATCCCACACGTGGATCTGTTTCAGGGCTGCTGGGTCAGCCAGCGGGGCTGGAGAGACCCCAGCCCTGCTCCAGAAGGGATTTCCCCAGCACCACTGGGAGCTGATGGCATTGCTGCTCCCCCTGCATCTGTCCCCACCGGGAATGTTTCGCTGTCCACCAAGCACAATCCCTCCAGGACACGGCAAGAGCTGCCCTGACCAACCCAGCTCCAGCCCAAACCTGAGCTCTGGAGTTCACAGAGTATCCTGCTCAACTCCAAACCTCTGCATCCAAACTCCTCCACACCTCCCTGGCATTCAACAGAACGGTCTCACACAGCACAGGCCAAAACCCCTCCGTGAAAATCCAGCTCCCACAAACACTGTGGGCACAGCCTGGCCCTTCAGCTCCCTTTCAACTTAACACTTAAAACTTACATGACAAATACACCCCCATGAACTGGTGCTGTTACCTCACCTCAAATCCAACCTTTTGGGAGTAACAAATTGGAATTGTGAGCTGTGCTGGCCACCGGCCGGACGTGGAACAATTCCACAGCAGGGATTCTGGGCACGGGAAGCCACATCTCCAGAGGAGTGGCCATACGAGTCAGAGAGGCAATAACTTCTGCTCAGTGCCCGGGAGAACAGGAGAGATGGGGGGAGAGATGAGCTGGGCACGCACTGGGAGGTAATGGGAAAAGCAGGAGAGCCCTGAGCGGCCGGCTGGGGCTGAGCAAGCCCAGTTCAAAGCACTCCTCAGATTCCAGCGATACCTCCCGAGCATGACGCACCCACAAACGTGGTTTTCTTATCCCCTCCTGCGTTGTAAGCGTGCAGCTTCCAGCCCCACAGGTTTTCTGGGAAATCTATTAAAAGCCCAGTGAGTGGTGCCCAGCAGCCCTGACCGAAATCACCGTGACGCAGGAGCGTCCGCTTCCCACCAAGCACGATCCCTTCAGAGCCTACACATCGCCTCCTCTCCAGGAATGCCTGGGCAAGCAGCTTCTCCAGGGGTGTGGGACAGAGCAGCCACCTCCTCCTTCCCCCATAAAACCTCAGAAACCCCTCGAGAAGGGGAAGGCACAGCGGAAGCACTGAAGTCAGTCTTTAATGTACACACTGAAGAAGAAACCCTCAAGCTGTATTTCACTGCCACAAATAGCGAATATTTAAAAATAAACCATTATTTTTAGCCTAAGTGGTGTTTAAGGATTTGAGAATAAAATACTGCCCAGAGACAGGGAAATGTCATCGTGTGAAATGCTGAAGCAGCCGACTCCTGCTCAGTGAGCATCAGCTCGGGGCAGAGAGAAAGCATTTGGGATCCTGCCTCAAACCTTAAAACCTCCCCTGATTCAGCCAAACACCAGAGGAGAACAAGTCAGGTAGAACACCTTGGTGCATCTACAAGGGTAAAATAAATAAAATTACACAGAAACTCGCGTGACATTTTCCTCTAGCACAGGCTGTTCTGCACAGGGCAATTTATCCCCTGCCTTTCCTTTCCACAAGCAGCCACTGTAAGGTCAGGATATGGAATCCCAGTTGCTCCCAGACAGGTAGGGATTGACCAAAAAGAGGCTGTAAAGGAGAACAGACTGGGTTTGTCCCTTCCTGCTCCTTTACGACGCACGACAGACATCCTGAGAAAGCAGGAAGGCAGGCTGGGAAAATAAATCCCCTCGCCACGGTCTCAGTTGGAGATTTTCTTGAACGGAGGAAAAGCTAAATTAACATGGAAAAAAATCATCAGAGTTTTGAAATCTCTACAATTACAGTTAGGTTTTGTTTTCTTTTTAAACAGTTTAAATCAAATGCCTGAAGAAGCAGATGGGAAACTCTCGTGTGCTAGAAGTTGAGGCTCATGTGCCTACCAGAGCTCTCCATCAGGAAACTAAAGACAAGGCTTAACAAACAAGATGTTTAAGATCATAATTCTTATCAAAAAACCCTGCAAGGCTTTCAGAAAGTTGGAAACTCATTTCTCCAGCAGTTCTGGTCCCCGTGCAGACAGATGGAGGGAGACAGCTCCCCCTCCCCAGCGCGGGCTGGGTGAGGTAGGGATTGACTAACTGTGGAAAAATCCACATAATTGAGAAGACAAATGTTGAACAGTTATTTTACGGCTTGAACTATTCAAGGAAAAAGGCTGCCCGTGCCAAGGGGCCAGGCAGGCTCATTGTGTGTGTGCAGCCCTGGGCAGAGCGGCGCTTTCATCCCCGGCCAGGTGCGGCCCCGCCGCTCTCTCGGGGCTGGGAGTGCTGCAAAACCCCCGAGAGCAGCAGTAGCAGCTCCCTCCGGCCCAGAGAGAGCAAGATCCACACAGGGGCTCGGGAGCACGACCCCCTGTCGAGGCCATTGCTGCTTCCCAGGAGAAGCCCAATTTGCAGTTGCTTAAAATGACAAAAAGCTGTAACGGCTCAGAGCTGAGATTCCTAGCTTGGAGCCTGCTTCCAGATGAATCTTCAAAAATAAAATAAAATTAAAGAGTTTCAGCCAAAACATCCGAGCCATTTCAGAACAATGCTGTTCCTTCCATGCTCGGGCTCTGCAGCGGCCCCGGGAGCTGCAGCACCCCGACGTTTCCAGTGAAGATAGAGGGGGATGGAAAAGGACCCAGGAGGAGAACTGGCTGAGCAAGAATGCTGGAATATGGGCGGGTGGTTTCAAAAGTGAGGATTAGGCACATTCAGAAGGGGAGATTAAAGAGCAAGTCAATAAAAGCAGCAGAATGAGAAGTCTGAGGGAAGCCAAGTTGTAGAAGAGAGAGGAAAGAGCGAACTAGGGAAGGTCTCAAGAGAAAATGAGAACTTGTCCAGTCCATCTCCTGCTCTAGCCCAGCAGAAGCTCTCTGTAACGATGCACACTCCTGAAGGTGTCCCACAGGGGCTTCCCAGACTCCTGGCACAGCCTGTGGCACTGCTGCCACTCCTGCTCCCTTTGACCTCGACTCTGACCCATGACCAAAAGCCTCCCTCTCCTCTTGAAGCAGCCTCGCTCCGTTCTTTGAGAGCCTTGTGTTCCCATCCCACCTTCTGTCCTTCAAACTCAGCAGGTCCCCTTTCCTGGGGGGTCCCACCTCAGGGCTTCTCACCGGGCTCCGTGCTCCCTCCCCAGACCACAGCACCCGAGGGGTCCTGGCCCAACCCCAGCGCTGACTCCCCGAAGAGCAACACAGGAGCCAAGGTTCTCCCAGCACCGGAGGCTCCTGGAGAGCCCTTCCCACACTTCTGGCTCACGTTCAAGAGCTGACCCCAGCCCTGCACTCTCCTTGGATTCGCCTGCACCCTCCAGAGGCACCATCCTCTGCCGGCTGAATCCCGCTCTGCTCTCCCAGGATCACTGGAGCAGCTCCAGCAGTGCTCCCAGGGGAGCTGCAGCCCTTCCCACTTCAGATCCACCAGGAGCTGGCTGAGCACACTGCCCTGGAGCCCCCTGCCCTCCCCACAGGGCTCAGCAGGGCCACACAGAGCCAGGCAGCCCAGACCACGCCATGTTTAATTCCAACCATGGAATTAAGGACGTTTATCCAGTCTCTGACACTCGAGGGAAGGGTGATCACTCTGCCCCTGCCTCCACAGGCTCACTAGGACATCTCAGGCACCAGCACTAAAGCTGTCTGAGGTTCAAGTGACACCTCCTGCTTTCCATGAGGCTCCTCTTGCACAGGAAAAGTTCCAAACTCACGGGACAGAAGGGACTCCCAAGGACAGACCTGGCACCTCCCCAGCACTCATGAGGGTTTGTTTTGCTGTCCCAGTCTGACTGCTGGACACCCATCCCCACAGAGCCTTGATGCCTTCAGATTCAGCTTTGATATTCCCAGCCCCTGCCCTGCTTTAGTGTGGAACTCTCACACTCCCCACGGGCTGGGAGCTCCTGTTCTCCCATCCTGCTCAGACACAACAAATCCTCTCCAGGCCTGCACTCAAGGACACCTCGTCGGCCCAGGCCCCAAAATATGGAAACCAAACCTCTAAAAGGGGGGACAGACTTGAGGTAAATTCCATCATTACCTGAAATTGGAATTGGAGAATTAACGCTGATCTGGAAATGGATCCAAACTGATCAAAGTGGAGCAAACTCGTGCCCCGGGGTCCATCTTGGGTGTGGCCTCTCCCGGAGAGGCTCTGACTGCCCGAGGTGTCCCTATTGAAGGCCCTGCAATAAATCCCCATTTTATTCTCTTAACTTTGTCTGGCCTCTGTTCCAGGCAGCCCCTCCAAGGCAGCAGCAGCACGAGGCTGATCCCAGCCCGTTGTCCCCTGGGCTCTCAGCAGCCCCCTGAAGCCACGGGCAGGACCCTCCCAGCTCCCTCCTGCTGCTCCCCTGGCGCAGCACTGCTGGAATCACCTCAGCCCCGAGCTCCCCGGGCCGGCTCCCCTCTGCTGCTGCCCCAGCCCTGCACAGACCCACCCCGCAGCGCCCTCCCTGCGCTTTCAAAATACCAGGAACTTTCACAGATAAATAAACACTGGAAACACTGAAGCAGCAAAGTCCTGCACTTAAGAGGTTAGGAAACACTACCAATACTCTTTTGTGTAGATACCTTTCTCAGAGCAATGCAAATTTGGCGTAACCTTGGTTTCCATCACCCAGCAGGCAGCACAGGCAGGGTTACTTCCCTGACAGATCCCAAATAATTTGTTTCACCCTCATCACCCAGCACAAGGCTGAACTCCTCATGGACTGCACACAACTCCAACTCTGCTCTGAAGAGTTAAAAGCTCCCTCACAGCCCTTCCCACCATGGCCCTCCTGACAGCAGGTCTGAGTGTATTTTGATTTTGACAACTTCCTTGGGAGATGAAACACTATTATTGCAACTCAGATGGAAAATAGGAGAACTAGTAGGGAAAGTTTATTTTGGATGTTCAGTAAAAGATGGTTTGACTCTCTCTCTCTTCTAAAACCACGTGCAAACCAAACCTTATCTACCTTTCCAAGCAATATTTAATGTATTTTGATCTATTTCAGGGACACGGTTTTGTGGTGGACTTGGCAGTGTCAGGTTTAAAGTGACGTTAAAGGTCTTTTACAAATAATGGTTCTACATTCCCCAGCCCTTCGTGGGGGACGGAGCAGATGATCCTCCAAGGTCCCCTTCAGTGACTGCACCCAGGGCACAGCCTGCAGCAGCCCCTGCCCAGTGCCAGTGCTCCAGACAGACCAGAGCCTGCGATGCCAGCCTGGGCACAGAGGGAATCTCTCCTGGCGCAGCTCAGCTGGGATGGGTTAACCACCCCCACACGGAGCCACTGGGCAGCAGCAGAGATGATTTTATGCTCTAAGGCAACATTTATCTGCTGCTGCCACAAACCCCTCTCACAACCCTCGCCCTCCTCTCTAAACGCTTTCCCACACCTGGAAGGAATGAGGCAGGGATGCCACAAACAGATTTTGTCACCCCACATGCACGGTTCCACCCAGAAGAGATCGAGTCCTATGCACAAAAGGAGGCAGGACCTGCAGAAAACAGCGTGCAAGTGTTTTAGGACAAGAAATACAGACAAGAAGTGCCATGGAACCTCAGCTGGGCCATTCCCCAGCTTCCCAGCGTTCACATCCAGCTAAGTACCGCACTATTTAGATCACTCAAGACAAAAAGCAAAGTGAATTTTTCCCCTAGGAAGGGTTAAATCCCCTTAAACAATGTGCAATAAAGACAGAGCAGTGCCCCACTAACACTGAAGTTGTTTCTATTCCATACAATAAGCTCGGGAAGCAAAATTAAAATCTATCTGCTTGGGCTGAGGTCACTCGGGCTAGGGACGGTTATTTTAAATCTGGATATTAAAAACATCTGCTTCTCCGCGGAGGTTTCCAGCAAACCTGGACCTGCTGGTGCTCAGCCTTTCCCTGGGAATGCTGAACACCTCCGGAGCCCAGCAAGCAGGGCTGGAGCCATCTCCAGGGGGGTCACAGCAGGCAGGGCTGTGACTCCATAGGATGAACACAGACATTGTTTAGACAAGATGATGAACATTTCTTAAAATCTGATCTTTAATCATTCCTGATTTACAAACTAATCCTAACAATGATGCAATGCCTGCACAGCCCCACTGCTGTGAGGCTCAGAACTCCAGCTCAGCCCATACACAGTGCTAATGAGTTTGTATTACAGCAAACAGAAACGTGAAACGGCTTTTGGAGTGTGCAACAGCCACGGAAATGATCTTTAGGAGGAGCCTTTACTGCCCATACCCTGACTGGCCTGGCTGCAGCAGGAGCTTGGGGCAGGGGCAAGGGGAATCCCATTCCTGGTGCTGTTTCCGACAAGTCTCTGCATCACCAGGAATATTTTCCCTCCCTTTCCTGATGGTACCAGAACAGCTCTCCAGGTGTGTGCGGAGCAGCAGCCAGAACAGGGCTGCAGTCTCGAGCACTTCGATGGCAGAGGAGCAGAGTAAGAAAATCTCACTGCCCGGAGGGTTTGTGCCACCCACTGTGACCAGAGGTGACACTGCAACCTTGACTTGCAGAGCCTTTATAAACAAAACCAGAATGCTTCAATTTCTGCTCGGCTTCAGAAACTTGACTTGGACTAATAATTCAAAATGTTACATAACCATATAATTAAAGGATTATTCTGAGGGATAGTTTACTTAAAATGATCCATTTTGGTTGAGAGCATCCTGACTGGGCACAGCATTCTCCTGACCAGGAAAAGCACATAAACAGTGTCTGATTTTGCAGCTTATCTCTTTAGGAACTTATTTATGCTCTGCTATAAACTCTAGAGGAGCCGGAAGCAAAAAAATCCATCCTCAATGGAGCAAAGCAAACGGACACTGCCAGGGTAAAAATGCCAAACAGGGCAAATTTTGCAAGCTCCCAATATTTACCATCCATCCCAGAGTACTCCATTCTCATGCAAGCATGTCACAATGAGAAAACAACATCTCTATAAGGGTAAAACAAACAGCATTCACAATTTCTGAAAGCATTCTTCCACAATTATTGCACTAGATTAGATTGCCTCATCACCGGGGCCAGAGGCCATTTACACTATTTTCCTTCTTTTTTTTTTTTTTATGGAACAGATGAAAGGATTACAGAAAGTTTTCTGGGGCCAAATTTGGAGCTAATGATGGGAAAATTCTTTTGCTAATCCCCACTGCTAGCAGACTCCTGAGGCTGGAAAAAACAATGTCTCCTGGTACCCTGCTTCTATTTTGCTCATCAGTGCAAAATGCCCCGCTCAGAGGTTTGCAAAGGCCCATCAGCGTTAAGCAGAGCCACGACAGGGTCACAGTGCAAACCTGAGCAGAGACCCACGTGGGGGTGCCAGGGACACCTGGGTGCCCCACAGGGAGCACCAGGGATGGGACTGAGCCCCAAGGATGGGACTGAGCCCCAGAGCAGCCGCCTCTGGCCGGGCTGTGCCATGGGGGCTCTCCCGGGATATTCTGTGCCAGGAACCATGTGGGAGTGCCAGTGACACCTGGGTGCCCCACAGGGAGCCCCAAGGATGGGACTGAGCCCCAGAGCAGCCGCCTCCGGCCGGGCTGTGCCGTGGGGACTCTCCCGGGATATCCTGGGCCAGGCAGCCCGGAGGGATCCCACCTGAGAGCTCCCCGCTGGCTGCAGAGCATTCCTGGAGAGATGGGTGGAGAGACTGAGCTGAGCCAGGCTGGTGTCAGCTGGTGTCACCCCCTGCCCAGGGACAGCGACAGGGACAGGGACCAACCCTCGGCGGGCACAGCTCCCACCAAAGCCCGGGGATGCCCGAGCACAAAGCTCCAGCGCTGCCCCTCCTCCTGCCCCCAGCCCAGCCTGCAGGAGCAGCGACACCCCCAAGGCTCCTCCCTGCCAAGGCGAAGTTTAATCATTTTGCAGTCATTTAACAAACACAAAGGAGTTCACACGTCCCAGCTCTGGGCGAGGAGTAAACTTTGCATAATGCATCCCTGAGCCCCGGTGCATCTGCAAACGCACAGCTACCCCAGCTGGCACTCGGGGAAAGTGCCTCTGGCCGCCTCGGAGAGCTGGGAAGCGCAAACCCCTCCAGAGAGCCGTGGAATGGGAAAAGCAGGCCTGGGGAACAAGTCTGGAAAAGAAGTACCCAACTCCCTGAAGCCCCATTCATTAATGCACATTATCAGCTGCTCCTGAATTAAGCCACATTTTATTTTAACACCGGGACAAGCTCCAGGCACCTCCTGAGCTGCAGAAGGTGGGACCATCCCCAGCAGGTCAGGGAAGTGGAAGTGAAGCTTCCCACAGAAAGGGGCAGTTTGATGGAAAATCTGACTCGAGGAAAAAGAAATGTTGAAGCAGCACTTAATGAAGATGAACTTCCCCTGCCTCCCCACAATATAGACGGTGCCATTATCACTCAGCACCAGGAAGGAAAGGGATTCCAAGGAAGGGGAAATTGCAGGGCAGTTATCCTCATCAACCTGAGCGAGCAGCAGTGACACGAGCTTGGCACGGCGCCCGAGCAAAGTCTGCACATGGTTAAGCACAGGGCATGAAGTAAAGCACAGGGAAAACAGCCCCTGGAAAATATTGCTAAGGAGCTCAGCTTCTCCAGGGTGCCAGTGGCAACAAAATGTCTGACCTTATCCCCCCCCCATATCCGCCAAAAAAACGGGATTGCATAAAGTCAGCGGAAACACGGGAGTTCCACTTGCCCGGCAGGGATGAAGCCAAGTGCTGAGTGATCTGCCCCACATCTGGACAGTCAGGCTATTGCCCAACGCTTCTGGACAGCTCAAACACCTCCTGGTGACCCTTCCTCCACCCCCGGCAGCTCTGCTCCTCGCGGCTGAGGGACAGCGAGCAGCAGAGCTCAGGCTCTGAGCAGTTTCCTCGGGATCTCAGCACAATCCTCCCCATCTCCCACTCCAAGCACTCAGGAAAGTTTCCCTCTTTTGAGAAAGAGCTGCCTACAGCTTAAGGAAGAGCTCCCATGAAAACACGAATTGTGCTCAAGGCTTTGGTACTGTCTGTAAGACAAACACACCAGCGTTATTTGCATTATTTGTAACAAGGAGGGTTAAATACATTCCATTTCAAAGATGTTCCAAGACCTCATTGCCAGAAAAAGTCTGGCAGAAATGCAATGGCACAAAACCCAGAACCTTCAGGGTCCCAAAAACATAAGGATTTGGGGAACCATCCCCAGCCCCCAACAGAGAAATGGGCCACAGATCGTGTCTTTCCCTGAGGAGAAACCAAACTTTCACAGAGAATCCATAAACACGCTCATGCTCCCCACCTGTTTTCCATTTAGAGAAAAAAAAAAAGCAATTAATATGACTTTTTAAGCAACGATTAATAAAGAAACCTATGAGATGAGACCCCTAATTGAAAATGTCTTTACTCACATGAGGCAGAGGATCAGAACATGACAAGAGCACTAAGCACAGTCTGTCCCAGCTGCACAAACCATTCCTTAACAACCTTAAGATTAATAAACAAAGACATATTCTAGGCACTTCCTATCCCTCTGGATTTAGCTGTGGCAGCAGGAGAAATCCATCCTCTTGCCTCACTCTGCCTCAGAGCAGAGCTGCCTTGCAGCAGCTCACGGCAGAGATTGTGAACTGGGAACCCCTCACTCTGAGCACATTCACGGAGAGATAAAACGGGAAAATATCATCCCAGGAAGAAGCAGCTTTCAGGGTTATCGTTCATGAGCAAGGAAAGGACACTTCCCTCCCCAGGGGTGCAGCTCCCTCCCAGGGTGGAGCACGTGGGTGCAGCCCTTGGGAGAGGGGGAGGCTGCAGGGTTCCACCTGAACCATCCCCAGCCTGGGAGGAATGGAAAAGTCGGGAGCGCTGGAGGCTCTGCTCCCCAAGGGCCAGTTCACGTCCTGTGCGCAGCTCAGGGAGTCACAAAGGGGATTTAGCAGGAGAGCAACCCCACCACTTGGACAGTGGCTGCTCTGAAGGGAAGTGGGAGCTCTCCTGGCTCAGAACTGCACTGAACCTGCTCTGCCCCCACTGCCGTGAGCCCTCCCCAACCCCATCACTGGAGCAAACAGGGCCATGGGGCTCCTCTCATCGCTGCCTCGGGGCTTTTCCCTTCAGTTCAAGGAGAAAGACACAGAGTAAGAATGCTCAAGTGAGGCCCTGCAACACATAAAAACTGTCATGAAATGCAAAAATGCAGCAGATCTGAGTACAAAATGAATTTTGTGCTTTGGAGCAGTGATCACCAATGTCTTTGTTCAAGAGTCAGGCTTGGGGTGACATCCCGAGGGTCACACACTGCACCCAGCCCACAGGGAACAGAGTGGGGCACAGGAGAATCAGGGGATGAATGAGCAGAAGCTGCAGTGGCTGCTCAAATAAACCTTTCCTGTCAGCTGTGCGCAGAAAGTGCAGTTGGGTGAGGAGAGAAAAAATAAATCCCAGTCCTACATAAAAGTGAGGCACAACCCTGTCCTTACCGTTCTGGTCGTCCAGCTCATTCCCAATTTCCTGCCCCATTTGTTTCTGCCGGGAGATGATTGAAGAAAGAGCATCGAGTCCAGCATCTTGTTCTGCACCAGGAAAATATATTGAATTACTTTACAAAGTTGCCGATATGCCAGGCTACATAAAATAGATAGGAGTGAAGAAAAAAATCTACTCTGTGCTTAAAGGGCTAAAATGTATTAAGAAAAACACATGAACACAACATGAAAATGAATCCTTGTGGCAACAGTACTCTTGCAATAATGTGAATGATGGGTAAATAATTTCCCTGCTCTGGCTGGGACATTTTGCTGAGGATCCAAAAAACAGAAAAAAAATCCCAGAATTTAACATTCAGCTGTTACTCAATCATAAATGCAGGGGATTTTTGGCACACACAGTGAGGTCCTGATTAGCCTTTTTAAATTTTCCAAGCAACTTTTAACATGAATAAAAGAAAACAGGTGATGCAAACACCAAAGAATTCAAAGAGATTTTTAAAGCTGCAGGAGGATCCAGAGGGTGGAGGAGAGCTGGGGGAGAGGGGATGGGGGCAGTGAGAGGGAGAGGTGCTCCCAGCCTCTGCAGAGCTCCTGGGTGGAGAACCACAGCCCCTGTGCCCTGCAGGCACCAGCGAGCCCCGCAGCCAAAATGTGCAGCTCTGCTGGCCAGAGCTGCCAGGAGGGCACAGAGGAGCTGCCAGGAGGGGCACAGAGGAGCTGCCAGGAGGGACAGTGCCCCGGGCACAGCAGGGACGCTGCCCAAAGGGGGTGGCCAGGACCCCCTCCCCTCAATGGCTCTCCAACACCTCTTCCAGCCTCAATTTAATCACCTGTAACGCAATTAAAAACACAGCTGGGGTTGCTCCTGGACCATGCAGCCAGATCCTCCTGAGCTGCACACAGGCTGTTCCCACACAGGTCTTATCTGAGACTGACTCCATTCCATCACTTCCAGTGCTTTAATTGCCTGGAAATGACCTCATTAACCACCTGACTTCCTCAGGCTGAGCTTTTCCAACACTTCCAAAGTCAGAGATTCCTTGTGGGTGCCGAGGGCCCAAATCCAAAAACCCTTTTTGGATGAGTTAATTCTTAATTTGGATGAGTTAAGTCTTCCAGTTCAACAAGACATTTAATGCATGCAGCAACACTACGACACCCAGTGCGGTTATTGTGATGACACTGCCCACAAAAACCATGAATATGGTCAAAATCAGGACTTTCAACATTTAATGTAAGAAGTTGCATCCAGTTAAGGACATTGCAAGCACAATGCTGCCCCTGCAAATACAGAAAGCAGCTGCCTGGAGCTGTTATTATCTATAAATAATAAAACCTCAGCTCAGGCTGGGGTATTGAGGTTCAAGTGAAGACTCCTCTCAGGTCCCAGTGAAGCTCATAAACAGCACAAAGGCTCTGGTACCTTCGATGATCCTGCGCTGCTGCTGCCTGAGCTCATCAAAGCCCAGTCCTCTCGTCTCCTCCGGTTCTTCCAAGAGCCAGGGGTTGCTGATCCCTCGTTTGCCCCCTCCTGCCATGAGGCTGGATCTGCAAAGAGCTTCAGTGAGTGATTTCCAACCCCAAGGCCCCTGCCTGGGGGAGCTGGCCCTGGCAGAGAGCAGCACAGGGCTCTGAGCACTCCCCAGGCTCTGGGCAATCCCAGGAGAAATCAGCTAAAACCAAACCCCTGGTCCCCAGCAACAAATCCCTCTCCCAGGCTGGAAGGGGTAAGGAAGGAGAGAATCCATTCCACCAGGAACAACTGAGCTGCAGAGTGAAATGTGTACCAGAGACTGACCAACAGATCCATATAAAATGTAGAACACACAGCATTCCTGGGAATACACATTGTTCCTGTATTTGCTACGGGGTCAAAACACAAACTTAGAAAAATACTGCTACAGCCTCAAACTGTAAAAGGATCCACTTGTTAATAGAGATAAAAATCAGATGAGACTTTTAGTTCCCTGCAATCCTGACCAAACCTAACCAGGAACATTCCTGAACATCAAGAACTGCGGGTAGACACAGCTTCCCTCCCGCATTTCCGAGTCTGGCATCAACCTGAACAAGAAGCCAGGAACACACACTTTTAAATGAAAGCATAATTAAATAATGGGGTTTCTTTTCAAAGAATTATGACTTCAGATTGTTCACATTACAGACACTTCCCTGGTGACCACAGAAAACAAGTTTTCCATGTCCAGGGCACATAAATCCAGGCAGTAAAATGAAACCCCACTTAACTGTTTTCCTCAATACCAAATTTCTGGTTTCTGCCTTTCAGCTCTTCACTGGTTTTTCCTACAAGACAAAGCTCATGACAGACTCAGAGTCCCCTTAACCCAGAACTGCAGCTGAGTTTGGGGGGAGTCATGGTAAGGTTGGTTCCTCCACAGATGTTCCCAGGTTGGAGCTTTTGCTTTGCTTGTTTTAAACTCTGCATTTCATTCCCACTTTACCTTTTCCCTGCTCATTCCCAACGGACTTCCACAAACAACACAAGAACAGAGAGAGTTTTTAGGATCTCTCAAATTCTTAATGATTTTAGTTACACCAAGAGCTAAACTTGAATGTTGTAGTTGTTTTGCTGTTTTTAATTGAGTTGTTCTCCGGGAGATGCTGATGCTGCCCAGGGCCCACATCTGCTGGCCATCCCTCTGTGGGCCAAGCCCCGGGGCAGGGGATCCCTCTGCACAAGGACAGCGGGGCCGGGAGGGGTCAGGGACCTGCTGCCACTGAACGGTGTCCAAGCACAACCCCGAGCTCGGGCCAGGGCTCCTGGAGGAATTCTGAGGAGCTGGGGACATCTCCTGGCCGTGGGATGGAGCAGCACCGCTGGAAAATCCCCCGCACACGAGAGCACTTCAGCTCCTCTCCCCGGACACTGTGACGGGGCCACTGGACTCCAGCTCAAGGTGAAGTCAGAATGAAAAATAGAAAAAAAATAACATTCTTTTGCTCAGAGTGGCTAAAAAGCGCTTTGGATAAATCTCAACATCTCCCTTAACCACACCAGCGATGCTGAGCACCAGAGCAGAGCCAGCCCTGCTGTGCCACGAGCAGCTGGGTGCCAAGAGAGGAGCTGGGATTCTCCTGCGTTCCAGTGCTGCACCCCCATCACATTTCCGTGCATTTATCGAGGCTGGCAATCAGGCTTGATTAGACAAACCTACACACACCTGGAATGAGGTTTTACACATTAGCCAGCTTTCCTCCCCGTTTGGGGGGATTAAATAAACTCTTTTATCTCCTAGTCTCACAACTGGCACCAGGTTGGTGAGCACGACAGAAGCATTAGAAAATGGAAAAATCATTGCAGTTCACCCAATTCAGTTCAATTAGAAGGACACAAAACCCAGGGTAACCACATCTGACAAAGTTGTTTAACTAAAGCAAAGGGAACATAAAGCTCTCTCTGCTTGCTAAAAAGAGCACAGCTATTTCTGCCTGTTAAAAAACAGCCAAGGCAAGCAAATCTGAAATAATTTGCAGCTCTGTCTCCCTCCCTCCCGCCAGCGCTCTGCCCTGTTCTTGCAGGCCGGGTCATGCCAAGTGGGCTGCTCGTTACAATAATCTTTGTGACATGTTTGGTAACTGCCTGCCCGGAGCCCCCAGCAGCACTTCCTCCCCGCTCGGATCCGGCCCGGCCTCGCCTGGCTGGTGTGAAGATTAAAGCTGATCCAATTAGCCACCCACGGCCCCGCCGCGTTAATCACGCACACCTCGGGAGCCGTCACAGAGCACTGGAGTGCGGGAGAGCTTTTGATTACAGGAGCAGATTTAACTAATTACAGGGCTCAGCAATGGCCCGAGCATAAAAGATGATGGGGTTTCAAATCAGGGAGCTGTGTCACTGCCTGACAAGGGAGGGCTTATCTCATTGTTTCACTGATAATTCTTATAACACCGCCCAAGGAACTGGGATTACTCAAGCAGCACTTACTTTAGGCCAAGGCCACACATCGAGGCTTAGGGCTTTAGAAGACTGATCAGCAACACTGAGTCTTAAACAAAACCTGGGTCAGATGACATTGGGTGGGTGATCACTCGAACCTTCCCTTCACTGCCCGGGGCTCTTTGAAGCACCCCGGGCACCCCGGCCTGGCTTCCCAGGTCACTCTGCTCAGGGCTGAGGGGCTGCTGGACCATCCTGCCCACGCTGCTTCATGACCACACAGCCAAGGGCACAGCAACCCCGGAAAAACCCCAGCCCACCCCCAGATCTGATCCTGGGACCCGAGTCTCAGGTGCTCTCCTGGAGGGACAATTCCCTCTTCTCTTCTCCCACCCTTCAACCCCCCTCCCGCAGCTGAGGCCAACCCCGTCCCAGCCCAGGACACTGCAGGAGGCTCCAGCAGGACCTGGGAGGGAGGAAGGACACCAGGAAGGAGTTTTAAAGGCACCTAAACAACTCCTGTTGATCTTATTTCCTAAAGAGCATTTTCCCCCCACAAACAACCCCAGATTCCCAAAACAGTTTGACACCTGAGGGCTCATGGATTGAAGGGGGCACTCGATCCCTGTCTGGCGAAATTCCTGTTTGGATCAAGGCTGAAACACCTTCCATCTGACAGGAAAGTGTTCAGCCAGGAAAAATGGTGACCCACACTGAAGAGAAAAAAGACTGTGGACTCTTATAAATGTACCTAGGGTAGCTCTTATTGAAAGTGCTCTGTGTCCCACAGCTACCAGAAGTTGTCTCTATGAGGAATTCCAAGAGAAATCAAGGCCCGTTAATTTATTCATTCTCTGGTGACTGACATGGACTTCTCCAGCCTGAGACCTGGTCAGACAGGAGCAGGAATATTCCCAATCCTCTGTCTCCACAAATGTTTAAATACTCTCAAAATTTGACCTGTGATATCCAGAAAGTCAACATTCCTGGTTGCTTCTTCCATCCCTGCCTTTGGAATGGAGTGAAACCCTGGGAATTCTGCCCCATTAAAGCCTCTGTTCTACCAGCCTGCACAGATCTGTCCCAAGGAGAAAAGGGGGCAGAAGATACTGAAATTGTGATTAAAACCCAATTAAAGGAAATTTAACTGGCCCGGCTCAAGGGGAGTCATGCAAACTGCACAACCTTTCCCTGGAAAATTCCAGTGGCATCTTAATTAAGACCGCCAGGGCCGGAAGGGACAGGAATGCTGTCCCCAAGCCATGGAGCGTCCTGCCCGCAGTTGTCACTTGGGATCAACCCTGAGAGCATTAAACCCCAGCCCTGCACCCCAGAAACTGCTTCAGAGCAGCTTTCAAAGGATGTAAAACTCACTGAGTGGTGACCAAATGTAAACCAGGTTAATTCCAGGGGAAACCTCCCAGCCCCAGGCCTGGGACAATAAATATGTGATCAGTGGTGCAGGAAGGTTAATGAAAGGAAGGGCTGCTGGCCAGAACAGGACCTGGGCAACGTGGGCTGTCACATCGGGGCTGGATTAGATATGGAAAAGCAGCACAAACAGGGAAGTGTCACTGCTGAACTTCATCAAACTCCAGGTGCTGATTTTTCTAATGCAGGGAAAATCCGAGTGTCAGCTCCAGGCACATTCCGGGGTGGGCTCTGCCACCTCTGGAATCCCAAAGCTGGGCCAGGACTCTGCACGGATTTCGGAGGGACCCCGAGCTCGGAATGGCAGCTGAGCCCTACAGACCCTGCCTGAGACCACCTCCTGCCAGGACCCTGCCAAGCTCCTTCCAGACTCCTTCCAAGATCCCTACAAGGCCCTTCCAAGCCCCATCCAAGCTCCTTCTAAGATCCCTCCAAGCCCCTTCCAAACTCCTCCCAAGCTTCTTCCAAGCTCCCTCCAAATTCCTTTCAAGCTCCCTCCAAGCCCCTTCCCTACAGACCCACACACATCCCAGGCTCAGGCAAGGGAGGAGAGCTGGATTTGCTGGCACAAGATTCCAGCCCTGAGTTGTCTTTGCCTGTACCCCTGAA
The DNA here is from genome assembly GCA_013400735.1 of Pomatostomus ruficeps. Lineage (NCBI taxonomy): Eukaryota > Metazoa > Chordata > Aves > Passeriformes > Timaliidae > Pomatostomus > Pomatostomus ruficeps. The sequence continues at coordinate 106,062 of VYZT01001507.1, forward strand.
ATCCAGACCCCCAAGGGAGACCATGGAAGGGGTGTGAATTCAGCAGAAAGAATATTTGGCATCGTTTTATCCATTTTTAATAAAAGAAGTTAAAAGAGAACTATAAAACACCAAGCCTTGCAACACCAGCAAATAAATACTCCCTCTGATGTTATCTTGTGCTGGAAAACACTGGATTCTCTGATTGTTTCTAATGGGGCTCGAAATTATCACAGGATTTTGATATTTTCCTCCTGTTTGCCTCGACACCTTCTGGCTGGGGCAGCCCAAGGCTGACTCCCTGAAGCAGCACCTCAGCAACAGCGCTCTGCCACAGCAGGGATGGCCACAAAGGCCCAGCAGTTCAGGGCCTGCTCAGAGCAGGGGACACACAGGAGCTCTCCCACACCACAGCCCCACAGACATTTTGCTCTCTCGCTGTTTTAGGTGTTTTGGGTGACTCAGCGAGAGATTTAAGAGCCAACACAGCAACTGGATGTGCACTGAGCTCTGGAGAATCCAAACCTTGAACAATTGTTTGGGTTCAACCAGCCCGGAGGTTGATCACCTGCAGCAGCTGCTGCCCTGACGTCTGGATACATAAAGATGCCAAATCCCAAACACAAACCCCAGAACGGTTTGGGTGGGAAGGACCTTAAAGCTCATCCCATTCCACCCCTGCCATGCCAGGGACATCTCCCACTGTCCCAGGCTGCTCCAAGCCCCAATGTCCAGCCTGGCCTTGGGCACTGCCAGGGATCCAGGGGCAGCCACAGCTTCTCTGGGCAACAAGGGCAGCACAGGCTTGAGGTACAACAAACACCAAAGGCTGGGGTGCAACAAACACCAAAGGCTGGGGTGTAACAAACACCAAAGGCTGCGGTGTAACAAACTCCAAAGGCTGGGGTGTAAAACTCCAAAGGCTGGGGTGTAACAAACTCCACACCAGGGGACAAAAGCACTGAGACCAACCCCTGCAGCCCCTCACAGGAGAGACCCTCACCAAAACCCCACAGGGACTGCAGGAGACTGCACTGAACTCTGAGCGTCCCCAAAAGCAGTACCCGTGCCCCACAACCACAGAGACCTGCCAGGAATGTGCTGTCCCTGACCAAACCACCTCACTTCTGAGCAGATGAAACTCCCTTTGCTGCCTGCAGGGCTAAAGGAGCTCAGGTGCAAAGCCCAGATCCCGTTGGGAATGGGGGGACAGTGCCATACCTGCTCATGTCTGGCTCCGGGCCTTCATTCCTGTAGGATGCCTCGAGCTGTTTGTGCCGTGTGAGGAGCTCGTCCACCAAGTTCTGCCTCCTGTCTCCCTCCAGCTGGGTGCTGACGACTCTGGGTTAAGGACCAGACTTAAAAACACTGAAAAGCTTTCATTTCATTATATCAAATAATACCTGTTATACATTCTTAAAATAAATCAGACTTCCTGACTATCAAAATTAACAATTTTAACTCAATAAAAAAAAAGCTCAAAGATCTAAGAGGATTGGTCACATTTTTCTGAATGAAACCTGCTGTTATTCTAAATGTGTTTCTGATCTTTACATCTCTCAAACAAGAAGTTTCATGCAGTGGCCACAGAATGATCTTTGTGTCATCATCTCAAAGTAATTAGAGAACTGGAAGGACATTTATTGCCAAATTAACATTAGGAATAGCATTTCTCCCTCCAACAAAAGTCAAACAAAATCCAACAAAAGTCATTTTTTTGTTTATTTGTTGGTCTTTTCTGTAACACTGACAGTGGAACAGCACTGCACAGGTTAAGTTTGGGGAAGGATGAGATTTCTTAAAAGAGCTCCAAATTACCCTGTCAGCAACAGGGCAGGGCCAAACAGAACAGAGCCTTTAAAACCAGCAGGGTATTTCTCATCTCTCACAGACCAGAGCAGCAGCTCCCAGACAAGGGATCAGAGAAAAACTTAAATTCTCCTTTGAGCATCTGTTTCCACTTGCAGTCCATGAGCAGAGCGCCCAGCAGCCCCTGGTGAGCAGAGGAACACCCCCCAGCGCCTCTGAAGAGCTGTGCCTTCACGGGGACCCTGGGTGTGCTTTTCTAGATCAACCTTGGTGACACCCTGAGGGACTTCCCACTCTGCCCCAAGCACTGCTGAGGGGATTCAGCACTGGCTGAACTGGTTGGTTTGGGTTTTCTGCCCCAGCAGCACCATTTGCCTGCTCACAGGGCAGGGGAGCTGCAGCCCTGCCATGAGCACAAGCACCCAGGGCCAGGGCTCAGGAGGGATTCCTGCTGTGCTAGGCTGAAATTAAACATTTCTCCCTCAAACCAGATCACTCCTGGATACCTTCAGGGAGGTGGACACACCTCTGACTGCTTAATCCTGACTCTCCCAGCATAGCCAAGTCAAGCCACAGGGTAACAACCCCAGCAGAAAATCTGTGATTTCTACAAAGATATTTTGCAGCATTTTGACATCAATCTGAAGATGCAGCCCTGTTGTTTTTAAGTCAGTCCAAGTCAGGATACCCCAGCCCTGCCCACAGCCTGGACAGAGCTTCCTCCTCCCTTTTAGCAAGGCCTGGCTAAGAGAAAATATCACCTGGCCAGTTCAGTGCTGGCCAAGTGACCTTGCTCACACAGCAGCAGTGCCTGCACTGCACAGGCAGCCCTGAGGTGGCTCAGACATCTCCTGTTCAGCTCCTCTCAGCCCACCCTGTCCAGCCCCTCTCAGCCCACCCTGTCCAGCCCCTCTCAGCCCATCCTGTCCAGCCCCTCTCAGCCCACCCTGTCCAGCTCCTCTCAGCCCATCCTGTCCAGCCCCTCTCAGCCCCCCCTGTTCAACTGCTCTGTGGCACAGAGGTGACCAGAGCCAGGCTCACACCACCACCCCAGAGGTGTCCAGCCCTCCCTGCACTGCAGCTGCCATGAAAACCTGAACCAGCAGCACGGAGAAAGTTCTGGTGCCAAAGTCTCCCGTGAAGGGCAGGAGGGGAGAGCCCGGCGTGTGTGGCAGAGGAATGAGAGCCCATTCTCCGCCGTGCCCCAGCCCCGAGGGCAGCAGCTGTTCACACAGATACATCTGGCGAGTGGACACTGCCCGCAGCAGCAGCTCCTTCAGCTCCTCAATCTTCTCCCCGAGGCTCTGCAGCGAGGACCTGATCACCACATTGACCTGGGGGAACACAGAGATTGTCACTGCCCTGCTCTGGTACATCTGCACGACATTTCATAATGCTCCTTCATGACAATGGATTCAGCTTTTACTGCACAGGTGTGAGGGGCTCCACTGCAGCCCTTTTGTTCAGAGCCAAAAGTCATTTCAGGCTGCTCACAAAACAATGAAATCATTTCACAAATACAAGTCTACGGCATTAACGCTGTTGAATATGGAAAGCTGTCTTTCAAGTCTTTATAAACACATTTCTTTATATGGGCAAAACATTTCAGCACGTTTTAATATTTTCCAGATAATTTTCCAGCTCTTTCTTCTGATGTTCAATCCAAATACAGCACCAGCTGCTTTTGCCACCGGGTTTCTTTCCCAGCTCGCAGGGTCTGAGGGAAGGTTGCTGCAGGTTCAGACATTGTCTGCACTGAACTCCTCCACACATGAAATTTAAAACCCCAAAGAAGTTCAGATTGTTCCACTTCCCTTCTCAGCAGCACCCAGCACTCCCAATCCTGTCTCACCACTGACCTGCCCAAGATCCAGACGTGTCTGTTCTCAGTACAAATGTCACTCAGTCACTCAGTCATCCTTCCCTGCTCCAAGCAAACCCCAGGCTTGCAGGAATCCTCTGCTTTCTCCCCACCCCTTCCCAAGCCAAACTCACATTATCCTCTGAGTTTTTCCTCCTCAAATGTTATCTCCTCTCATTCCAGTTATGTAGATAAACCACTGCAACTGCAATTAACTATGCAAGTCAACCTAATTAAGATTTGCTGTGCCTCTTGTTTCCAAGCTCTCAGCCCTGCTGGGGCTTACAATGGGCAGCAACCCCAGCTGCTCCGTGGGGCCTGGGAACAGAGAGGAGGATCTGCTGTCACTCTCCGTCCTGCTTTCTCCGAGCCACAGAGGTGGCAGCAGCTCCCTGCAGGGTCCCCGAGCTGCCAGACCCTGTACGGCCACACCGCCCCGGGTGTCTGCCCACGGATGGAGCAGGAGCCTCAGAAGATGAAATCTCCCTGGCTCCGTGAGGTTTGCTCTCAACCACAACAGAGAGCAGAAGCACCCAGGCTGAGGCAGCCAAAATGCACCTCTGGACCAAAGCAGCCCAACAGCAGCACAGCAGCAGATCCAGACCGGGATAGGGGATTGGTGCTCTGGGAATGCTGAAGCCTCTGCGTGGCCTCCAGCTCTGCAATCAGTAATTAAAGGGCTTTTCATTTGTTCTCAGGTCTGGGTGCAGAATGCTGCATTTGACTGACCCAGAATAGCAACAGAGCAGAGGTGACACAGCCGAGAAAGCCACCGAACGCAGCCAGAAACTGCAGGGAGAGAACCAAAGATTTCGCCTCCTTCCCAGAAAATAAAGAACAAAAGTAGAAATAAAAGAAACCAATGGAAGTTTTATGATCAGCTCAACAGAGCAGAGTTCACAGATGGTAAGTGCTGGATTCAAATCTCTCCTCACAGTTTATTTTTCCATTTCAGATTTTATGCTCTATTTTTGGC
>VYZT01001513.1:0-83883 GCA_013400735.1 Pomatostomus ruficeps
TACTAAAACCACAACACAGGGTCATTACATTTTCAGCTAAATGAACTGTTATAAGGATATGGCAAGAGCTTAGGGTTGCAGTGCTTGGCTTGGTCAAAATAAACTAAGTGAGACCACTACTCCAGAGAGGAACATGCAGCTATGTTCTGCCACACCAGTGTACACCAGCTCTCCACTGTCTGGGGAACAAGGCTGCAAACTTATGCAAGATTGAAAGCAAAAAGTGAATAGTATATCCATGATGTGACACATGGAGAGCCCATGTTTCTGTTTCCTAGGAAAGCACAAGGAACAACATGGTCTTTCTCCCCAGTATGTCTGGAAAGATCTGTCCCAGCACCAAATGAAAAAGAAGGTGCTTGCATAAAGTTGACTTTTGAGTGGAAGTGTTTCCAGTAGAGTTCCCCCTACTTCTGTTAGGTATCTACCACATCCCTCTCTTTGTTTTGACAAGCTGGAATCTTCTTTACAAGTTGAAAAGATATTGAGGAGTATGCAAGAGCTGAATCATTACAGAATAATACAGGGTCCAGCGAGGAGGGCGTTTAACTGGAAGAACATCACTTTCCTGTGATGCTGTTTAGGTTGGAACTTTTGTTTAAAGTGAAACCCTTTACATAAATTCTTTAGTACAAGGACACTTTCATAAAATGGGTACATTTTCCTCTTATATGTAGAATCTATCAATGATTAATACTATTGTTGACTTCTGAGCAGGAACACTCCTTATGTAAACAAAAACGAAGAGCAATGTATAACAGAACTTTGGACCTTATTGATGTTTTCACAGAATTTCAAATTTCAAGAACTTTGCATAAAAGACAGTCAGTGAAATCCTGTTGCCACTGAAGTCAATAGAATCAGCTTTTTCTCATGGGGTCTTTTTATGAATGTTGACTTTAGAAATGCTATTGATTTCTCAAGTAAATATTGCAGATCTTCCATGAATAACAGATAAAACGGAGTAATTACTCAACTGCAGCAAAAGATTACATGTACCTAAAGTAATTGTATTAGCAACTATAATTAGTCATTTATTAGTAATTGTAATTGTTGACTTGGGATTTTGCAAATCATAGATGAATAAGAGTAACGAGGACATACTTTTAGCCCCTGCACACAATGATCTTTTCAGATTATTCAGGTACCTATGCCCCATGTTCTCGCTAAAGGTTCTGACTCAGTAAAATTTGGAGACTTTGTAATACTGTTCACACATCATAGCCTGGACAAACACTAGCTTTACTTGAAAGGAAGACAGTAGGTATCAGAAGTTATTGGCATATTGCTTGGTTATGTTTCAAAGAGTATCCTTCAGACCTCTGTCATTTAAAATGCACTGGTTGTAGAGGAGGATTTCACAAAGAGGAAAATGTCGCTTAGTTATGTTCTTGCTTTCACAGGGAAACCACAGGTCTTACTTTGTACATGCTGTTACAGAATGACACTAAAATTACACAAAGAATAGAATGCTATTCTTCTGTATACAAAGGTAACTCCTTTTTTTTTTTTTAATTTTTTTTCCCAGTGAATACTTTACTTTGAGGAAAACAATACAAATTGCTAAGGAGAAACTAGCAGTGCATTCCCCTCATTTCCCCTCTCACTCCTTCCTAGAGGTGAAGGAGGTGTTAACATTTCACAGTGCATCTGCTCATCCATTTGTTTTTTTGCAATTGCACAAGTCACACTGACTTTCTCATTCTGAGGGAGGAACATTGCAGGAGAAGTTAAGTATGAGCCTATATATAATTTTAGATAAAGAGGGCAGATAATAATTTAGATAATATAAGACAGTGATCTAAGGGTCTTATGATAGCAGTAAAAGTAATATTGGGCTTATGACTTGGCAGATTTTTTCCTAATCAGTTCATCGATCCAAACAGAATTCACTGATAAAAAAAGACATTTTGAATTAGGTGGGGATTTGTGGGTTATGTAAACTCATAAGGTGCAAATTCAGTATAAACTGTTCCTAGAGTCAATATAGGTTCCTAAATAAAAAAGAACAATGCAGGTGCCTGAAAGATGTTGTGGTTTTAACAATCATCAACCAAGACCTACCTTACTTTTCCTAATTCACTGGAAAGGGAAAGCATTATAACATACAATTCTGAAAACCCAACCACATAAAAGAGAAAATGGTAAAAATGTGTTTGTTTTTCAGAGATAGCTCAACAACAACTTATCTCCAAGAAGCTACTACCCTCAGGGCAGCTAAGAAGGCTGTCCCAAATATCTTGAACTGCTCCTAGTTCTGTGTTGCTCTCCCGTCTGTCTCCAAGACAGCATAAATGTTGATCTCCTTGTGAGTATCAGTGCTGTTTACTTCCATTTCCCGCAATAGATCTAAAGGGAAACAGATGCCTTTGTTCAGTACTTCTTGACTGAGAATGAGAAAATGGAGTCCTCTCTAGATACATTTGTGTCTTCTCTGCCACCCATTAAACATACAAAGACATTGCTCAGCCTTCACGTGGCAAGCATGGTGTGCCCTGGTCACCTGCTCCTGCTAAAAATGAGATTAAAAATTGGGGAAAATATTAGATCACTTGCTCTGTACAAGTGAGTCAAATAGTTCTATGAAGAATATTTTCTTTGGTTTATAATAGAGAAAATAGTAAATATGTCATCTCTTGATGTTACTTCCCGAGCAGCTTGTGATGAGCCTGACACAATTTTTCCTGATATATCTGCATGGACTGGAGTCCATCTGCACAGTCATAGTTGCAAAATACACATTAGTAACAGGCCTCAGGGAACCAGCACAAATAGTCAGCTTGCTCAGCGGTACAAAATGGTATCTGACACATTTTTTTTATTTTTAAACTAATTATTTGCCTCTAGCTAACATTATTATAAGTCATACAATAAGACATTAATCAAAGGAAATACAAAGTGTACGGATAACAGCACTTATAAATCTCCTTCTTTCCCATTGATGGTCTTTGGTCCTTATAAATGCAACAACAGTTTCATCAGATATAGTTGCTCTACAGGTCATGGTACAAATTCTCCCACTGTTGTAGTAAATTTGAGCTTTTTAAAAATTGGTTGATAGAAATTCTGTTCAAAGTGCTTGTTTAAAATACAAGGGAACTTTTAGAAGACAGTTCTACATATTTTACCTGCCTTAGAACAGACCATGTTGGCCTCTAACCAAAGGAATTTTAAACTTCTATTGTCACAGTTAATTTGGAACACGCTACAAACTCTTTTCAAGAATATCACAGTCACAGTAGTCTGACTTTACTATGTCAGTACAAGATCCTTCACTTTCTGAACCGATCTTAATAATGTATCAGTTAAATTATGTGTCTTGTCTCTTCAAGAATTTTCTTTGAAAATATGTCTTTCCATTAGAGCTGCAAAATTCTCCCTCAATGTGCAAATTGTAAAGCAGAATGTTGAGAAACAAGGATCTAGCTGTTTGTTTCCCTCTATCTTATTTTCAAATACAGGAAAATCATCTGCATCAACAGAAGCTGCAAATATATATACGCATACTTATACAAATACACATATTTTAGAGTTCTTGGTGTATTGCACATCTGCTTAATTTCAAAAACAAATTTATCCTCAGAACTATGTAGTCCCTTTCATTGCCTTCTAATGATATACCATTACTTCAATAATATTTCAGAAACTTTTCAGCTGAGATGGGAAAAAAAACAACATATCAGAGAAGATCTGTAAGGTGTTTGTGGTCTAACTTCACTTTGTGAGGGCATTTTGGGTCTTTGAGAAGTTCCATACCAGACGCTGTAACACCTGCTTTTGAGAGAATCAAGAAGTGGCTCCTGGAAGGCAAAGGCAAGGGGATTGATGGTGTAGAAACAAGCAGAAATGTCAAAGGCAAGGAACAGAGAAGGAGGTTTGGAAGGCTGTGATGGAGATTCAAACAAAAAGAGAAATGAAATAGCTCTCAGTCCCTAACACCCTGCACAGAGAGGCCAGGGATGCACATGAGAGTAAGAGGCTACAGTCGTGCCTATATACTCCTGGTGCAGAACAGCAGTCTGTTGATCCACCCAGCATGAGGGATCAACCTCTTTTCGTTTTTATCTTTTATATCAACCTCTTTTTGTTTTTATATTTTTTCCTCTTTTTTTTTTCCCCAGTGGAAACTGAGATAAATTGTGAGGATATATTGATATGTTGTCAACAAACTCAGAATTCAGGCAAATCCTCTACTTCCAAAATGCAAAGCACTTGACCCCAAAATTCCCACAATATTTTTCAAAACTAAATGAAAATTATTAATTTGGTAGAAATTATTTGAAAACATCCATTTCATTTATTTAAATTACCATGTTGCTGCTTTTAGACAAACTAGAATCTAATTTTAAAATAATAAATTAAAAATAAACCATTTATAAATATGTAATTATTCCTATCTGTATTTTTAAATTCATTAAAAAAACTAGACAAAAATTATGAGCACGCACCTGGTAAAAGAGGTCTCAGTAATAAAAAATTCATTATTATGTCATAAATGTACTCATACTGCTATTATTAGTAGCAAGTTATGCCTTTCTCAGTGAATTTCTAAAATAGTATTGAAAATGTCCTATAATGAATGATGTTCTATTACATTTCAAAGCCCGAGTAAAGAGTGTGATATTTAATTGAATTGAAATATGTTTATTTCAACATTGAGGCTATAATTCAGCTTCATGCTCATGACCTTGTTGGAAACAAGGACTTGCCAGTGCCAGCCGAACCTTTTTAATTTTCTATGTGTTCTGTCTCAAGAGAAAATTGATAATGAGTAATAGATTGCTTCTGCTCTCACTGAATGAATTGTTTAGGGTAGTAACCACTATGGTCCTACAGTTTAGATGTATAAATGTAGTAGGGAATTGACCACTGAATTTAGACTTCAAGAAAATGTGGGTCCTTCAAAGACAAATAAAACTGGCACTTAATTTTGACACCAGCCAAGCTTGAACTACGTTTGTTATTTTCTTGACTGTTTCTTATGAAATTCTCAACAACTAATTATCTTAAATGCTTCTGGTAGCTGTTGTAGTATCTGATATTTAAAACAGAAGCTATATCAGCAACTGAAAATTGTGGAATGGGTTATTTAAATATTGCTGAATAATTTAACAAACAGCATAATTTAACCATTCCCACTTGCTAACATCCCAACAGCACATATCAGGAACCTGAAGCATAAATGTTAGCGTTATTTCAAATCCACATAAGCAACACAGTCGGCAAAACAACTCTGTTTTCTTCATTGATCATTAAGAACAATTGATGTTTATGTAGTCTCTGCACTGGACAAAAGCAGGTTTGGAAGCTCAGCGCATTTTTACTGATCATCTCTATATGAGCTATACAAATAAAAGATAAAGCTAGCATGCAAATGCTTAAACCCATTAAATGTCAACTGATTACCTCCTTAGAGATGAGCGTCTCATTTTCTGGTATAGGCACTATGGGATGACTGGGCTGCCGAACCAAGATGTCACAGGTTGGAGAGAGCATGAGGTTAAAAACAGGAAAAAGAAATCCATTATCAGTTCAATTTCTACATGAAATATCACTAAAATTTAAAATTAAAGCAAATACCCTCAGACATACAAAGGATAATTTGTGTTCAGCAGACTCTTACTACTTCTTGTCTGTATGAAAATGTATTTCAAAGTATGGCCTCTTCTCGATAGTATTATATTCCCACAATTAAAAGGGTGGGGAAGGGATAAATTCCTTTTAAATTTCAGAAACATCTCAAGTAAAAATCACAGCAAGAGCACCTGCTTTATGATACATTTAGTATGAGATAATGCACATAATGTTATTTAAAACTAACCATATTTCTGTCTCATATCTCCTCATATCTCCTCCAAAAGAGCTTTCCTTAATCTGAAATTTCATAGACATAAATCATACAAACATTTCACTAAAAATGCTGTATAACAGTAATTAGTAGGTGCATAAAACTGTTTTCAATCTTGGTAACTTTCCAGTGTTTCGAATATTATATATCTTGCATCTGAAGTTATGAAGTTTGATGGCTGTGACTCAAGTGAAGAACCATCCCAACTTCAATGAGATTGTAATTAGAATGCAGGTAAATAGATCAACTGGAGCTTATAAAGGCAATGCTAAGATCATAAGCTTGTGACATTTTCTTATAGAGTGACACAGAGACACCATCTTTAAAGAGAAGGTTGCTGAAAGTTTTTGGATTTGAGTATTTCAGAATTCTTCAAAAACAAGATTGGAACAAGCCTGCTATTTTCAGTGTATCAAAGACATTAATTTGTTTCGGCATTTAGATCAAATAGTAAATCAGCAAATTATATGTTGCTTAAAAATATTGCTCTTCTATGAAAATTGATTTTTACACTGCTTTTTGAGAAGAAAAACTGATCCGCTAAGATGGCCCTGTACACAAAGAAATATACTGAACTGGAATATACTCTAATTTTCTGCAATTACTTTATGGATGTGCTATGTATTTCTTTCTTCCTTTGTAAATTTGCCCTGATTCCTTTGCAGGGAAGAAGGAATCTACTTTAGGAACAACAGAAGCTTTGAACCATTTAACTTCCTTTTTTTTTTTTNNNCTTTTTTTTTTTTTTTTTTTTTTTTTTTTTTTTTTTTGGTGATTATTATTCCCAAAATGAAAAAGCAAGGGAATAACTTTAGGCAACAAGTTTATTCATTTATTTATTCAATAGATTTTTACAAAGGAATAAATTAAGGCAAAAGAAGAGTAAGGAAGGGGTAAGCTGCCTAGATCCTCTCAGTGGCAACATCCCTCCCTCTGATGCTCACGTGGCTCCCAAAGTCAATCAGGCAGCTGCCAAGGCATCCCCAGACCTCACAGCACCCCCTGCTGCTGCACACACAGGAGGAGTTTGATGGTCTATGGGGGAGACAGAAGTCCTCCTTCCAAACTCAGCATCCCATGGTTACCAAGACCGGGCCATCCTTCATGATACACAGGTACAAAGTTCTAGCAACACCTGTGGTATCTTGGCAAGTGTATTCCATTGAAATAAACCCTAAAGTTGAGATACTCAGTACATCGTCCAGATATGGCACCTCTTTACCTCAGGCAAGGTAAGAAGGGTCAACCACAAAGAGAAGAAGGAAAACATTGTTCATATTCTGTTCACTTTAAGATGTATGGCTAAGCCCTTTGAGAAGAATTGTCCACTGTTCATAAGAAAGAAAAGTTCCCTAGACAGGCAGAGATCCGAGAATGCAACAGCTCTTTTTCTCAAATTGCACAGAGAGCAAATCAATGAAAAATGCACTTCTATTGTGTCATCTCATCCTGGCCTTTCTTGCTGGTATTCATTGCCTTCCCTGTTAACCTGAAATGCCCCTCTGAATCATGATTCTGCCTTTTTGCTTGAATATGAGGTCTCAAGTCTCTCCTTAGACCTGACAAAAGTAATTACCTTTTTTTGTCCAAGAAATATATTTGCTTCCCTTTTTTTGATAGCATCCTCTTTTCAAAGTAAAGAGCCAAACTGTGTGACAGTCTCCATAGAGAGGAAAATCATTTCTGTTTTCTGGACACTCTTAATATTGATCATATTTTGGAGAGGTTTAATTGAAAGAAGGCAAGGAATTTACTAATTAATAATGAAGAAAAAAGTTACTTAGCAATATACAGTTCTCTCTGTTTCCACAAGGCTTCTCTGACCTAAGCCCTTGAAGTTATCATAGAAGAGTCTATACATTCTACTAGTCAGGTGGGTCTAATCTTAAGGAAGTCACACATGACTCATTTATAAAGAACTTTAAGTAGCACTTTAGTGAATATAGGACACATAAGCCAAGTGGTGCACCTTTTTTCTGCTAAAATAACACTCTTTCTTGCAGGTCCCCGAAAGGAAGGTGTTGGGTCCTTCCCTGGAATCATACAATTCTGCCTCTGCCAGCTGCAAAGGAAACGAATGCCTTGGCTGGGTGACTTCATCCTACAGAACTGGAGGCCGATTGTCTGTGTTATTTCCATCAAGTGTCAGTGTAAACCAAAATGTGTCTGCCTTGCTGTAGAAAATGTCCCATCCATGTCCTGAGTTTAATCAAGAGGCTACAGAGTCTTATTCTTTCCTTCCTGATTTTTCCTTAAAAATATGATTTTTTTGTGTTCTTGAATGCACACCGCAGAGTTAACTTAAAAGTAACAGAATATGAAGTAGGCAGAATGAGGTTGGATTAGCCTTTTCTTCCTAGACATTGTGTGACTATCACCCCCCAGAGGCATATAGGAATGTGCCTGTGTCCACCAGATCTGAGGTGTGAATGCAACTAGGACTTTGTACTTTTTATGGGTGTGTAGTCTCAGTGAGATCTCATCAAACTGACACTGGCGTTCTTTCATCTTCAGGTCAAAGCAGCTGGCAAGAAGCCCTATCTCCTATGCAAATGTGAAAAGATTGTGTCTGTTGATGGTGGGTGATGAATATTGCTTTTATAATTTCTACTCATTTCCTTTGACAGTTACAAAATTCTGTATTACTCTTACAAAGTTAATCAATAATATTTAACTTTTCCAGACGTTACTCAGGTTTCTTGTAATGTGACATTTTTTCTTTATTATTTCTAAGAACAGTGAAAGAGAAAACTAGAAAAATCTGCATTTGTGTCTACAAAATTGTACTGTGGAGAGCAGAGTATCTTTACAATATATAAGTATTAGCAGCATGTAACTTCAAAAAGAAATTATATACCCACCCAAAATAACCTCTTACAGACTTAGACAAGGCTTAGATAGAGGTGGTTATATAATCACTAGACCTTTGCTAGTTTAGTTCTCTAATCAGCAAGACATATTTGCCTTTAAAAGGTCAGTTGATCTTTATTGTGCTACGAATCACAGCTGCCTCTGAACGAATATAAAGCTTTCTGAGTTGTTCTCAGTGTAAGATGTTTCTCCTAAATCTAAGTCACTCTCTAGAGGGTCTGCAACCTTTGCTAATTGAGGCACTGGTTTAAAACTGGAACCAGTGAGAGATAACACACTTAAGAAATAAGAATAATTCAACCATAGTAACCAGAGAACATTCACATTTACACTACTCGGTCAAGTCTTTAATCCCCTTTGAAAATAAATTAGGTACTCTAGACCCATAGATACACTCCTTCACAGTAAGAAAAATGACTGATTTCTCAAAGACTAAAAGCATTTGTTTAAACATGCACAACAAGCAGGCTTGTTTATAAAACAGTTTTATGAATCTCCACTTTATCTAAGTGATAATGAACATGAAATACTCGGTACCAATAAGTGGTAAAACTCCCACACCAGCAAGGACTACTTTCAACTAAGAGGAAAGAAAATAATATAATGTAAAGGGGCAATTTATGATTATAATGTCTCTAGTCTCTTTGAAATGACACGGTATAAAATCTATTTCAAAGATTCAGTCAGTTAGGCACCAAAATCTTTTGCATCTTTTACTTTTATGAAAAGTAGAAATAGTGATCACAATATAGATTTACAATGTGCCTTTAGACTTACGCGGTAAAACACCCTGACAGACTTGCAAATCCTTATTATACACTACTGTAGCTGTGTATTTTTATTGTGAAGATTTCAAAACTCTTTCCAGGTACTGATAAGTACCTGCAAAAAAGAAACAACTCTCACACAATCATAGTTTCCTGTCAGGTTCTCACCAGACACAGGCCCACCAGAGTGCAGTGAGACTGAGATATTTGAATCTAAATAGAATGAATCAAAGAACCATAGAAAGATCTGGGTTGGAAGGGAACTTAAAAATCACCTAGTTTTTGCCATGGGCAGAGACACCTTCCACTAGACAATCATGTTAAGAGCCTCTATTTTCTGCTGTGGGCTAATGAAGCGCTGCCATTCCTTGCAGGGCTAATTTCACTGTTGGTGATTACGGGATCTAGTGGCCAGCAAGGATTCCAGACCAATAATGAAGACTTGAGGTGTGAGAACCACAACCTACACATCTGTAGGGAAAGGCAGCACAGGAGACAAACCTCTTCTAATCAAATGGATTAGAACTATGTGCTTTGCATTGGTTCATGTAACCCAAAGGATGCATATTGGTTTCTGCAGTATTTAAATGTTTCCAAAATTTAATCTGGATTGGAAAGAAAATGTCAGAATTTCTGACAACACAAGTATTTGAAATTTCTCTCAGCACATTGACTGTGAACTATTTATGGATTCATGAAAATTGAGTTATTGCTTAGAATTGATGATGCTTCCTGGACCAAGGAAGGGGCCCATTTCTCATTGAATGAAAATATCCAAAGAGCTCTAACTGCTTTCCAACTGACACTGTGAAATGAACTGGATTTAATTTTCACAGGTGACTTTCCCCCACATATTTTCCTACCAGATTAGCTGCAAAACTGAAAAAGCCATTATCTGAGCAAGCTTCTGATCAAGAGAAATCTTTTACCTTAGCTACTTTAAATCCAGACCAGAAACTTTGAATGAATCTTCAAGCATGCACCTCTGTAATTGTCACCTATTATACAAAAATTTTCATTATTATCATATTCTGCCCATAATATAACTACTAAAATTATAGCCAGTGTTCAATAGAAAAAGAGAAAGCTAGTTCACAACATCTCTGTAAATCAGTAAATACTGACTTCTTGAATCCAAGCTCTGAGTACATCCTTGGAATTTCACCAGAACTTGTTATATATTATGCTTTTATCTAACATAACTGAAACTGTAATGAATTAAGACCATATTTCAGAGTATGCATACATTATAGGAATACTTGAAATAAAAGTTAAGCTAACCCTATTTTTCCCTTTAAAATATAAAGTTTCCAAATGTCTATCAGCTGTTTACTTTTTCTGATACCTGAGTAGTGTTTTTCACAATCTAAAAAAAGCAGTGGGAAATTGCATAGATATATCTGTGTTCCATGAGGTCTAAATATAAATTTCTATATAGCTCTGGGTGTTTAGGGATAGTTTCCATTAATTATGATTTTCCTTTTCCTTCAGTACTTGCTTTTTCACTATCTTCAATAAAAAGCATAGAAGTATAATTTTTGTTTCTCATACAGGTTTCAAACACGCCAAACCTTGATATTCTTCACTCAATTACATATTTTTGCTAATGCTGTTAATAACAGCCTTTATCTCTGGGTTGCTCCTGTTCTCAAAAATTATTTGTTAGCTAGGGTCAGATTTTTTATTGTATTTGGGAATGTTTATTGTATAAAAAATATCTGACTGAAATCCACTATGCAGAAGACTAGATGCCATCACCCTAGAAAGCCAGATATAAGGATTAACTCAAATTTTTATTGTGTAGAGACCTCAAAGAATGAAGACAAAGCATCTTAAAGCACTATTTGGTTCTTAAGACTGGTTTAATCTGTCCCAGCAGAGACAGCCTGTATAAATGAAAAGGCAGAAAGAAACAGAAGTGACTGTAACTATGCTCCAAGAGGAAATTTGAACACTTCTGGGTGTGTTCACTGGGAAGCACATTTTGGTTTCTAAGCACAGAAAGTGCCTGCTGGGGCTTGATCCTACTGTGTTGTGCGCATGTTTTCTAAATGAACAGAAGCGCATCAAAGAAATGCCAGGGCCCTACCATATACAGCTTCTCCTACTGGAAATAGGACAGAGAGGCTCTCAAACTTGTCTAACTACCCAGGCCAAAAGCAGTGATACAGTAATCAATTCTGGGTTTTTTTCTTTGGAAGAGCAGCCTCCAGATACGGGCCTCTGCAAATGGGTAGCAGAGTTCATTTCAGGTGGTGCCAGACTTAGGAGACCTCCACATTAAGTACATGTTCCTGAGTCTCCTGCTGAGCCTAAGATAACTTCAAGTTCTGTTGCTAATTCAGTAGCTTTGAAGAAAATAATCTATTATGTTTAGAAAATTGTGGTCTTTCTAAAAAGTGCTTCAAGAGAAACACCCTTCTTTAAAGATGAGCTGAGCAGGAACTGTAGAAGCATTTTCTGAAGGTATTATCAAACCAAGTCAAAAGTGATAGAAATGTCATCTAAATATAATATCATTAAAATAAATCATTAAGCCCAAGAAATGCCATAAAATAATATACAAAGAAGACACAGCAATATTAAGCATTAATATTTTCCCAACAAGGAGATCCAATTTGTAGCACAGTACTAATGAACTGACTTGTTTACCTCTGATATGATTTTCTACACCAAAGCAATTTTTCTGGATCACAGATAGTAGATTGATCAACCACAATACACCTACACAAGTGCAATGTTTAAATATCAAAGTTCAAATGAGAGAAAGAAACTGTCTTCTAGAAAATAAAAGCAGCGTGGATGATGTCTGGGAGAAAAGTGGTTTTCCATGGCAACGTTGAAGGGCTGCTGTATTCACAGAATGTCAATTCCCACTATGCTACTATTAATCAAATACAAACTCCAATGAGTAGGAGATTGGATGATGAAGTAAATACCACTGATTTCATTTTAAAAATAATAAAGATTCCGTTTAAATATTCTGCTTACCTATGAGCCTGGAGACTGCAAGTGATTACGAAAAGTTGACACTTTCAGCATGACTACATTTACTGATTTCAAAAAAATTCCATTTGGGCCCAGGAAAGAAATTAAATTGGCTTGAGCACAAAGTTGGACATTAAAGAGAACTTGTCCTCTACTACTGGTAGAAGTAATGCCTTATCAGACAGAAATGGTAATTTTTTAACATTTCTCACACCTCTTGCAAAAAGGCAGTTCCCTCCAATCCATTTTCAAAGGCTGTGCTGCTAAATATTTAACCAACAGGGAGATTTTCACTGGCATGTTCATAAATCGTGTATTCAGCTCTTGCTGACAGAAAGAAATGGCAGTTTGCAAGTTACTAGGGACTTAGAGGCTGAGGGAGCTACACCCACTCATTTATTGCCTCTTCACTTGGGTAGGTCATTCCTTTCTCCTTCAAAACAACAGCTGGTTTTCTAAAACCTAGTGGTCTCCGCCCTGACAGATATTTACATGAGTTGTGCCTCCTATAAATCATAGAATCTTAGAACAGCACAGATTGGAAGGGTCCAGTCTTTTGTGGGAAAGAGACCGTAGGTAAGGTTACCTAGCACCCTGTCCAAACACATCTTAAAAACCACCTGTGGTGGGGATTTTGTCACATTCCTAGGGAGGTTGGTCCCTCTCATTATTAAAAAAATGTATACACAGATCCAGTGATTGGTCCCTCTCACTATAACCTATTGTCCCTTGTCTGTTCCACATGGCTCCCTGTGGAGAGAAAGCCTCAGTCCTTTCTATAAATATCTTTTATGTACTGGAATGTTGTGAGGAGGTCCTCCGTGGGCCTTCTCCAGGAAGAAAAGACCTAACTCCTTCAGTCTTTTCTCATAGGACAGGTTGTCCTTCTCCTTTGATCATATTTTTGGTCCTTCTTTGGACTCTCACCAATCTCTCTGCACCTTTTTTGAAATGTGGAGACCAGAACTGGACACAGTATCCCAGGTGCAGGGTTGTGCTCTTTCACCCTACACAGTGCTCCCTTAAAGGATACATGGGTTCCCATCAGAAGCATGCTTTGGAGTAAACCACAAAGCCACAAGTTTCCTCAGGCTCTCCATCACTGCAATACTTGTATACAAGTCCTTTTTCCAGAGTGATTTTGTTGCAATCAAAAGGAAAAGAAGCTTTTTAACTCACAAAATTCTTTGAGTCCAAGAAGTTTAAATAAGAGCAGCAGAACCTGGTGGCTGGGCAATAGAGTGGGGAAGGAGAGGACAAGAGAGATAACAGGGCAAGTAGGCACAGAATCAGCTCACTTAAATGGGCAACATTTTTATTTCAGAAGCAGCCTGTGCACAGATGTGAGGAGAGAGACACAATATCTTAGTTCTTACTGCCTCCTCCTATCAAAGCTTAAAACCACATTGTGAAATTATTTGGGACATAGGTTATGGATTTAATCATGTTGAACAGTTATAATCCACAAAAACTGCCAGGTCTATCTTTCAGCTTCATCTGTGTAATTTCATCATCTATGGAGATTCAGGTACTTCAAAAAAACTCATCTGGCACCAAGTCAAGGCTGCCTAAACATCACCACAGTGCTCTTTCAATAAGCATTTCAGATCAAGACAGCTGATATTATCTTATACTCTGAGCCAAAAAATGAAATTATCCTGGTTTTAGGACCTCACCATATCCCGTCTCCCTCTTATATAAGACACAGGTGATCATTCTGATTGTTTCCATTTTCCATTTCTGAGGGAACACTTGTTAAAGGTAATTTTTTAACAAAAGTGTAGGTGGAGAATAACTTCATTCACTGTCACCTCCTGCCCCTTTTCAATACTGTATTGGTAACATATTAAGAATGGTTGTAAGAATTTATACCAGTAGGTTTTGCCCTCTAGTGGAATGTGAAGCAAAACTCAACATATAATTGAAACACAACATTCATAGATTGAGCATGTGGACACTGACCACGTGTTTGCTGGGTGGCTGGGGAGATAGCAAGTGAGTCACTGCAGATTATTCCTTATCCTAAGGAATGAGAAGTGGAGAGGGGAAAGTCCAGGGAATTTACAGAGAAAATTGTCCAGGTTTAGTAGAGAACAGAAAGAAATTCTCATGCTGTCAGGATGTTGTTTACAGAAGGGGTCTAACTCTTTGAAATTTCAACACCTTTTACTGTGTCTGCTATGCTATGTTTTCTGCTACTGCAAGTATTTATGGCAGTAAATTAAATTACTTCTTTTTAAAAACAATAATACCTCATACTTTAGTTGGGTAGTACAGGAAATAATAGGCAAATAGTGTTAGGAATTTTATCAGCATATACTGATTAAAATGTTTAATATTGATCATGCAAACAAAAATTAATCTTCCTTTGGTTATCAAAGAATGTTAATATTATAGACCAAAACAGAAGCATTTAAAAATTGTAAGTGATGAATATTTGCTTTTGGGGTGAAAAAGCTGTTTGTATTAAAATAGCCCAGTATTGATAGCTGATTATCCTGTTTCCCAAAGAACAGCTGACATGATATACCAAAAAATTACACTATCTTAGTTATCTTCAGACACCTTTTTCCTCACTTTTCTATTCAAATTTCTGAAGTTTTTAGCACTGCTTTCATTAGCAACAGCAAATACCCATTTTCATTATAAAAAATGGCTGTATTGGTCATATGAACTATTTGTTTGTTCATGTGAATGCCTTCAATGAACCAGGAAACTTGTCAAAAATATTTGACTGCAAAATCTTTTCTGCCTAAGTAAACATGTCAGCCCAGTTCAGTAAAAATTTAAACAGAATTTTTGTTCTGTTGAAACCAGTCTCTCAAATGTGAAAAGGTGCTTTTGTTCAGGATGTCTCAAACAGAATGGAAGGTTGATTTTAGTTTTAGTTTTAGTTCTAGTTCATCCTCCTAAGTGGGTAAAATGGTAAATTCTACAAATCCCACAGGACAGAAGGGCTGATATCAAACACTATTGGCATTGCCTATTAACCTAAATTATTCTTCTAGTCAATGGGGAGAGAAAGGCATTTCCAGGTATTTCTTCAGAGTCTGACAGCTGATCAACATGTATGCTCTGCAGAGATGATACACCTTTCAAAAACAATCTTGGCTCCCTGTCAAGTGTGCCCGAAGCTAGTGACACATATTTCAGCCTGGTATTTCCCCTCAAGAGGAAACCATGACACAGCCTAAAGAAACAGCACCTAATGCCTAGGTTTTAACCTCTTGCATCCCAAGCAAAGTAAACTGTACATCTCAGAGTGGGATAATCTCTCCTGGCAACAAGGTTTGATCATTTGCGGCCAGATTCTGTGTTAGAAAAAGAGGACATGGAAGGGGTGCATCTGAGAGGTTCCAAACAGCATCTTTTATGAACTTCCACAACTGATGCTTTTCTACACCAGGGCAAGGGTTCTCTTGAGGTACTATAAATACCTTGTGCCCGTTGCTCT
Source organism: Pomatostomus ruficeps (assembly GCA_013400735.1). Lineage (NCBI taxonomy): Eukaryota > Metazoa > Chordata > Aves > Passeriformes > Timaliidae > Pomatostomus > Pomatostomus ruficeps. The sequence continues at coordinate 15,929 of VYZT01001513.1, forward strand.
TCAAAAATACTTCAGTTAAGGCATAGGACACAATTTTCACCATACAAAGCTCATTAGCCAGCCCTTTTACCCACACACCCTGGGCTACAGAGATTTTTGTCTAACTTCTCCAGTGCTGTTTCAAAGAGGACAAAAATGTCAGCAGTAACATCCTTCACTTTGTATTAGCAAGAGACAACTGCTTGTCAGGATGACAGATAAAGCCACTGAGAAAGTCTGTATTTGTCCCAGGTTAGCCTCCCTTCACTCAATCACCAAGAAATAAAGAAATACCCCATAATTAAGTGTGTGTAAAGGTTAAAACTAATCTGAACACGGGGGATGAAATAAATTATTCCTGCTTTAGAGAAGAAATAGTTTGAATGAAGAGTGGTAGGAGCCTGTTCTAGCTGGTCTACAGGGAGCAAGGCCCAACATGATCTGTGTCAAGGGAAGGAAAAGCTGTAGTATTTCCAGGAAAGTTGGACACACAGGCTCATCTGAGATGCATCTCCCACAGCACTTGCCAGCATAGAATCCTAATAACTCAGCTGAATTCTACCTAGAATTAAAGGATAAAAGCCTACAAAGCTCTTGAATCACACCACACTTGATGCTCACCTTATTGTACAAACAGTTGTGTCTGTAAGTTATGAACATCATACATGATGTAAGACAAGTGGCTGAAAGGTCCAGGGTTTGGACAGTCAGTGAGGGAGATGGATGGAGGACACAAAAGGGGCTTAGCTGGATGTATCAGTTTAGTTGGATACGGAGGGTGTAGGAGAGCAATCTTCTATGAAAAAAAGGAAAAATAAACAGAAATAAATGAACAGGTGCAAAAAAAAAAAAAGAAGTTTGGGGAGAAAGAAAAGTGTTTGTCTTGCACCTTTTTATGTTTCATAGGTCTTGATGGTTAACCAGGACACGTACTCAACTTTCATGCCAATACAACTGATCTACACTAAGCATTTTCATCAGCATGAAAGTACAAACACAAAAACCTGCAGAAGATGTCCAATTAAACCAGGTCTGCTTTGACTGGGGTCCAGTGCATCTCGCTCTTGCTGCTCAACTGGTGCTCGAGTGACAGAAAAGGAAATTCCTGAAGGATCCTGTGCTAGGATAAAATGGTTGTGTTTGGGAGATTTAATGAGACAATAGGCTAGGAACAAAACCAATGTAAAAACAGTGTCTGAGAGGTACAAATGGCTGTATCTGTGTATGAGCAGGAGCACTCCAGGGTTTTTAACAAGATTCCAACAAGATTTTTGAGACATTTAAGAGTTAAACCAGTGAAGGTGCATACACAATATTTTTAGCTGCTCTAAGTTGTCAGAAGTTAATAATGTTTCTGGTTAAGAAAACCCAATATGTATGCTCTTTTTGTGCCTAAAGGATAAAATAATTTTTAAAGATATTTTCAAAAGATTTGGGATAGAGTCAAGGAGGCGTACCCAGGTTTTGGCACACATCTTGCACTTAGATTTTGTGAAGGCTGTTGACACAATACATCCTGGATTCTCACCCAGCTGGCTGGCTGTCTAGACCAGAAACTCCCCTGTGCTGTGCCTTTGAGCTCAAGAACCAGAAAATTTGTGACAAGAGCTGTGATTAGTTCCGGCAGAAGCTAATGCATCACCCACCGAAGACTGAGCATGGGCAAACAGCGGATCAGAGCCCGGCAGCGGTGCAGCCACTTCACAGCAGCCTTGCCTCCTGCTGTGCCTCATCAAAGGCACCAGTCCTGCTTCTACTAATGATAAACCTTGGCAAACTGGTCACACAGGTTCACACTAAGTGCAGCTAATATCTCTTTAGTTCATCCTTATCTTCCTTCTTCCATTGCCCAAAGTAATTTAATTTTTAAATGACAAAGGGGTCTGTGTACATTCTTGCTAATAAATCTTTGCAAGCACACAGATTCTCTAACATTCATTATGAGTCATTTCATATAATTATGTAACAAAATGCTTAATTTTCCTTCAAAAAAGGTTTTGTTTCCCCAATTTCAAATTAAAATCTTCATAAAGCTGTCATGTCAGCACTGCTCAGGAGTTATATTCACTTCCACTGTATTTCATGCTTCTCTTTTGAACAAAGTGGAACTACTTACAAAATTCCTGGAATGTTACTGAAATGTACTAAGAGGGGGAAAAAAAATTCACATGATGGGAAAAGTGCAATCTCCACTAAAGGCATCTAAAAATATGGGAAGTTTAATACTGTTGGATTGGAACATCAGAAATATTACACTCAGTCTGTAAAAAGTGCTTGAGGGGTGGATACCCACAAGCAGTCAGACCAGTTGTATAGGCTCTCAGAGGGGGGGAAAAAAAAAGTGACACCATATGCCAATGTGAAAATAAGTCAAAATAAAATGGGATGTTTTCCTTGGTTTATAAATTTTATTGGCACATGAGTGTAAATCTATATACACTGTACCCAGAACAAAGATGAAGAAAGCTATCTGTGAGCTGAACTACATCCTTTCCAGATGATCTTTACTAATTTAGATATTTTTTTCTTTATTAATTATTTTGGATTATCTGCATGAGATTATCTACCTGTTAGAGGAAAAATTACTATTTATTTTTAAGGGAAATGGACTTTTCCGCATAGGGGCAATTCTTGATGAAATTAAAAGCAAACAAGCTACTCTCTGGAGTGCAGAAAACACAGTATATTCAACAGAGGGATGTGAAGCTGAAGGTCAGCAGTTATAGCTGGCTGAATCATTATGTCTCAAACTGAATGTCATCCACATAGTCACCAGTGCTCAGTGTCACACTGAGAGGTTTGGCAGGGCAGGGAGGTACTGCAGAGGTCTAAGAACAATCAAAAGAGATAAATTAATAAAGCTGATGCCATCTGGAATCTCATCTACTCTCTACCCTACCCGAAGATGCAGTCTGAAAGGGTCTGTCCTTTCAAGATGGGCTACGTGAAGGAGAGGCAGCAACGTTACCTAGAGATGTTGCTGTTGGCAACGGAATTAGAAAGAAAGGAAAAGAAAATGCAGAGAGAGGGGGAGAATAGAAATGTAAGAGCTGAACCTCCTAGCATTACTGGGAAAATCTTCAAAGAAAAACAGGGAAAATCTGTAACAGTATGAGCACTTTTGCCCACAGTCACAGTCAATGCCTGCTAAGTTCTTATCTGAGGACAAGTGGATTAGCACTGGCTCTTCCACAGAGAGCAGAATGCCCAGCTCCCAGTCTCCTAGTTTTAATTCCCAGCTCTTATATCCCATTAAAGCAGTAAATGTACCTGATTTGGGGGGAATATTGGTAGGAACACCTCCCCTCTTTGGAAGTCAGCTGCCTTGCTGCCAAAAATGCTTTTACTGAGAGCAAGTGAAGGGGAAGAATGAGCCTTTAGTTTGTACAAGCTAAAAAAACCCTGGATAGAGAAAATCAGCACTATTTTCAAGCTGCTGTTTTGGCACCAAGCCTAGTTCCACAGTCAGTGCTGCAGCCCTCCTACAGGCACTAAAACCCCTCAGGAAACTTTCACAGATGCTGTAAAATTGTGAACACCCTCACTTGGGCATCCAAGTCTCCTCCACCCACAAGGGATATAATATCAGCACCATGAACCTACTCTGGAAGGCAAGAGCTGAATTTAAGAGCATATGCTGTCTTGTTCAGCACTTTAGTGTTTTCCCTAGATCCGCATATTATTGTACTATTAATTGCTCTATGAGATCACCACTAGAATCACATAGCCATTTCTCACTAAACCAGTGAGAACTAAACTAAACCAGTTTATGTTGAGTGAATCCATCTGAATACAAGTCACAGTAGTTCATTTTTCAGAACAAAGAAGTCTTAACAGAGATCTTCTATCATAACAAGAATTTTACAACTTGTAATATTACTTAGCTTAGGACAAAAATACCAATTTATCAGTACTATAAAGTGTACAACAAATTCTTTTAAATAAAGGAAGCAAAATTGGACCTATTAATTGTGAAATTAACTTTTCCATCTATTAAAGACAGAGCAGTATTTGTTTTGTTCATTTTAATGTGTAGCTTTTATATAACATAATTTTGCCTTTTGTTGTAACAACAACATTGAACTTATTATTCTGTCAGTATTTCAGTAATATGTGCCACAAGTAATTTATACAGTGTAAGTTGATTGGTTTCCCCAGTTAGCTTCAAATGTCATAATGTTTCAAGCTCTGGCAATAACCCCAGGTTTGTATTTGCCTGAAAAGACAAAGTTTGGTGATTACACAACTCTTTCATCAGTAAAACTATAGTCAGAATAATCAGTGTCCAGCCCTGATGAAAGGGAGGTGTGAGCTGCTCCTGCCTTTGCAGGAAGGCTCCACTGAGGCATCAGAAGGCTTTCAGTAAGTTAAAGCATGAATAACTGACTACCAACTCACCCGTAGTCACTGAACTCAAATATTCACTGTCAACTTTAAAAGTTCAAAGTCAAATTGTAAATCACTATTTTTATTCATTTTTTCTTATATTTTATATAAACTGTACAGTGTATAGAAACCTTCTGATGCCACTTATATGTGTTGGAACACATTCATACCACAATTATTTTCCTCTGTACTGCTGCAGTACTCTTGAGAAATTCCTGGATTTTTCTACATCAAGTCAGAGCTATGGAGAGGAATTGAAAGAGCTAAAATTAAAATCTTAATTAAATTCTGTTTTAAAAGGAAGAAGAGAGGGTTGCCATTGCTAAAATCTCTAATGTGACTAGAGAGGCATAGGAGTAAGAGAAATTCATTTAGTAAGGTGTCTGACAAGAGGACTATTGGCTTCATTTTACTTCCCTCCAGATGGAAGATTCAGAACATACTGGATAGGTTAATAACAAATTCCTACAGGGACATTCAGATTATGTATCATATTTAAGGTTTATTTCCCAATAAAGCACACAAACACAAATGCATAAGAAAAGGCTGTCACAGTCATTTATTTGGATTTGCTCTGAGATTATGCCTCATACAGGTCAACAAAGTTCAAGATGTGTTTTTGCAAAGTGAGCTTGTGGCTTCATGCAGAGGGCTGTGGGAGAAGACAGCATCTTTGCTGCCCTACAGGCTGCCCATTAATGACCATCACATGTGGTGGAACTGTACCCTCAGTCTGTGGAGGGACATGGATATAGACCTGGGAGAGATCATGGACTTGGGGGAGCTGTGCACTGGAAGTGAAACAGAAACACACCGGGACTCCTCTGCAGTCTCCCTTGGAGAGGAAGGAGTGACCCTTGCCCAGTCCTTGCTGTCATTTCTCTTCAGAGAGGACTCAGGTCTGGGCCCCAGACGAAGGAAGCACTTTCTAGTAGATATGATCTAGACATCTGTTTGACAGGGAAGCACAGGATTTCAACCTTTTTTACAATGTTTTTTAGAGACTTCATAAAAAGCTCCTCTCCTCAACATACAGGTTTTTACATCACCAGGAAACAATGGCTCTATACAAAGCCCAGCTGCCCATCTCAGCTTGAAGACTTTCCTTGAGAAGCCAGGTGCCCCTTGGGGAATCATCTAACTTTGCAAAAAAAGAAGAGACCAGGACAAAATAAGGATCTGTGTTCATTCCTTCATCTTTAAGGAAACTAACTGAGGCTGAAAAATCCTTCAGAGTGAGAGCTACTCACCTGCTCAATATTTTGATCACTGATTTCTTCAAGGTACTTTTTAAAAGGATTGGGTTGATAGGGTTCCTCCTTTTGCAGTGCACTCTTTGCTTTCACCAGCACGGGACGAATGACACCAGGTTTTGTCTTGACCCACAGCACACCCAGGAGAAAAGAGATGGAAGAAGAATAACATAAAATACTTTACAATTTACAGATTATTTGTTAGACAAGTCAATTCCAGTGGGGCTGTACTGACTATATTTTTTAAAAATTTATTAATGAGATATTTCACCACCAAAATTATTCAGGTGTTATGCTGCCTGGACTACTTCTAATACAGATTATCAACAAAAGTAGCAAGAGCTACTTTTAGGCACAGAACCTCATCATTGGCATGTGTTTAATACTGACTAAAAATAGCTACTGAGCTGTCAGACCATGGTCTTTGGGTTTTGCTGGCTTTTTCTTTTTTTTCTGGTTGTTCAGCTGCAGCTTGATAAGTTCAAGTCACACTTTATGCACAGCCACACATCTGCTTTCACACTGGGCTCCTCAAAACAGTAACTGTGAAAGAAGGAAGGACAACCTGTGATGCTGTTAACTTACACTCACACAGAATCACATCAGGAAAAGTCTTTCTGGGGAATAATACCAGTGATTGCATGCTGGATTTTATAGAGTCATAGAGTCACTGAATCACATAGGTTGGAAGAGATCCTTACAGTTATTGAGCCCAGCCATAAACCCACTACTGCCAAGTTCACAAGTAAAGCATGTATCTGAGCACTCCATCTACACATCTTTCAAATACCTGCAGAATATTATGTCCAATGAGTGGAAATTTTAAGACAGAGTACCAAAAATGGAGACATACTGTTGATTTCAGGTACTGTAAATGATACAAATGTAGAATAATAGAATTGTTTAGGTTGGAAAGGGCGTCTAAGATAATTAAGTCCCACCATTGACCTACCACTACCAAGTCCACCAGTAAATTATATCACTAAGAGCCACATCTACAGACCTTTTAAATACCTCCAGGGATGGTGATTCAACCACTTCCCTGGGCAGTCTGAAGAAATTTTTCTTAGTGTTCAGTGTAAACCTTCCCTGACATGACTTCAGGCCATTTCCTCTTGTCCTATCACTGCCTCTCTACAACTGCCTTTCAGGCACTTGTAGAAAGTGATACGGCCTCCCCTGACCTTCCCTTTCTCCTGGCTAAACCACCCCAGCTCCCTTAGCCCCTCCTCATAGGACTTGTGCTCCAGACCCTTCACCAGGTCCATTGCCCTTCCCTGGACATGCTCCAGCCCCTCAATGTCTTTCTTGCAGTGAGGGGCCCAGAACTGGACACAGCACTTGGGGTGTGGTCTCACCAGTGCTGAGTACAGGGGGACAATCTCTGCCCTGGTCCCGCTGGCCACACTATTGCTGATACAGGCCAGGATGCCACTGGCCTTCTTGGCCACCTGGGCACACAATGGTTCATGTTCAGCTGCTGTTGACCAACACCCCCTGGTTCTTTTCCACTGGCAGCTTTCCAGCCACTCTGCCTCCAGCCTGTAGCTCTGCATGGGGTTGTTGCAACCCAAGAGAAGGACCCAGCATTTGGCTTTGTTGAACCTCACACAACTGGCCTCAGCCCATTGATCCAACCTCTCCAGATTCCCTCTGCACAGAACCTTCCTACCTAGATCATCAACACTCAACTTGCAAACTGGCTGAGGGAGCATTAAATCCTTTCATACTGATAATCAATAAAGACACTAAGCAGAACAGGCTTCAGTCCTAACCCTTGGGGAACACCCTTTGTAACCAGCCACCAGCTGGATTTAACTCCATTCACCGCCACTCTCTGAGCCTGGCCATCACTTCAGCTCCCTCAGAGGTTCCGCCAGCTCAGGAAGTCCCCCTGTGTACCCCACTGGAGTGCTCCATATCGATCATGCCAGCACCAGAGCGTCTCACCTCAGTGACAGAGTGACAGTATCTTTAAGTGTTCAGTCAGAAAAGCACAATTTGAGAGATTTTGATCAGCATGGATATGTGATACCCATCATTTCAGACAAATTGGATTATTTAATCAAGAAAAAATTCCTTGGTTAGCAACCAGTCAACCAAAAAATTTGACTATTAACTTCTCAATTTAGAATAACTGTGATTTTTTTGAATTCTTACAGTAAAATCAGACAAGACAGATTGTGGCATAAACTCTAAATGCAGGCTAAGGGATAATTTTAAAATAGACTTCTTCAGTGAGCCAAAAAAAAAGAAGAAAAAGTATACTTTCTCACTGGAATTTTATAAGTAGTCAAGTGTTCAAAGGTCTGTGATCGAATTTAAACTTTTAAATGAGATGATTGCATTCTCCTTTGTTATGACTAACCTACAGAAAATGAGTAGCCTCTGTCACAACTAATATAGGTAACAACAAAACTGCTGCTGAGCTCCTTCTGTGGTTGCAGCACAGAGGAGCAGCTGGCCCAGTTGGGACTGAGAAATACGTGCAGTCACAGCTCCCCATCCTCAATATCCAGCCGGGTATAAAAATGCAGAGAAGAAACTTGAGTCACTATCAGATCTGTTTAAAAAATAAATATGTATACTTAATAACACCATGCTGTATACTTATAAGAGCAATGCACTTCAGCAGTCAGTCTGGAAAAAACAGCAGCTTACTATGAAAGTAAGCTTAAAATTATGAGATTGCTGGACGTAGTGCATAAACTGAGTCATGGATCACCTTAAAACAAGATCTGCAGGCATCCAGCAAGGACAAGGCGAGAGGGGTGTCCATTGGAGGGGAGGGTGCATGGGGTATTTTGTGCTCTGTTTCTGCCCTGGGAAATGACAGAGCAGAGCCCAGGGTCTCAGGAGAAGATAGCAGAGGCAGGCATGAGCACAACACACCTGGGAAGAGCAAGGTCCAGGGAGCAAAATATCTTCCCTTAGATTTGCATTTTATCCTCTCCCTCCTCTCCACAGATAGGGGCCCTTTCATTTGTCTCATCAAACAAGAAAAATTCAACTGAAAGCAAACATCAGCTACACAGTGATACTAATTTTTTAAAAGAGTAATAACTGCCAAACTGCTTAAAAAATGTTTTCATTACAAAGATCAACTTTTTGGAAGATGCAGTGCTCATTTTATGGATTTATAGTCCATAGTTCATGACTATATCTTTGTAGGATTCACCAAAAAATACTTAATTTTCTATCAACATCTCTGAAAATCATCCGTAAAATGTCTGGCTTTCAATAGAAAGGTAAATATAAATCTAAAAAGAAAGGTACAATTGTTATCAAGTCATCATTACATAGGCAAAGGACCTGTGGCCTTCTAGCACACCTCCATGCCATATAACCATGCAATTAAAAGCCCATTGTGGTACCTGAAATCATCAAGGATAAGCTATTCTCCTTTTATAAGAAACCTCTTTCAAAAGCATGCTGTAGAAATGCTTTTAAGGAAGCATTTTCTAAACAGCATCATGCACTCAAGTGCTGACTGAGTCATATGTTTATGTCTGACTGCTAACAGAGTGACAGATATCAGCCAGCAACCAGAATTCTAAACACTTTATTAGCACCCTGACAAGTTACATAAAATCTTTGATCCAAAACTAAGAACTTGAACACTTACTTTGATGGCAGATGCAACAGCTGACATGCTGAGAAACAAGCTAAAACAAAGTTTTTCTAAGGAAACTGTTGGTCTTCCTACAACAACATCAAAAAGTGGTAAAGGCTATTATGGTAGCACTGGGCAGCCATCGTATGTATACAGAACTTTCAGTAAATTACACAGGGCCAAGAGCTGACCCAAAATCAGTTATACTGACTCAGTCCCAGGGCATTCTCTGGCATGGTTTTGGCCCACGTCAGCAAGTGCACAATTAGAAATAAGCCACAGGCTGGACCAGGGTGCCTCTCCATGGGCAGTATGGACATGACAACCCTCCTTCAGGAACAGAAGGTATTTTGCATGAAAATGAGCCTTTCATGATATCTGTCTGAAAAGTCAGAAGACTGAATATTGGCAGATGTATGGGCATGTTCCCCTCTAATTTTGACCCCTGTTATTATGATGGTGGTTGCCCCTGATATCTTGCTGAAACTGGTGGGTCAGGTCCCAGCTGCAATCCCATTCCATCAGTGACAGAACAAGGGGGATTTGCTTGAAACAGAAAGAGGGTAGGCTTAGATTAGGTATTAGGAAGAAATTATTTACTGTGAGAGTGGTGAGGCACTGGAACAGGTTGCCCAGAGAAATTGTGGATTCCCCAGCCCTGGTCAGGTTGGATGGAGTTCTGAGCAATGTGGTCCAAGGAAAGGTGTCCCTGTCCACAGCAGCAGGGTTGGAACCAGTCGCAAACAAGGTTCCTCAAAGATCTGTTCGAGAATCTGGGCTTTGAATTATGGATGCAGATCAACTAGAAAAGAGTGTCTGGTAAGGTGACAAAGTTTGCTGGTAATATTGATTAGGGGAGTATCAGTGCAACAAAGTATCAGTGCAAAGAGTCACGGAGAGATCTTACAATACTGAGTGAGTGAATGAATGAATGAATGAATGAATGAATGAATGAATGAATGAATGAATGAATGAATGAATGAATGATAAAAGGCAAGTGAAACATAACTGAATTCAGCATTGATACATTTCACAGTGAAAAACTAAACTACATCCTAAATTTGCTCATGCTTATGCACCAATGAACTAATTAGCTGGGAAACTAGCTCTCACTAGTCAGGAAATATATCTTGGCTTTATTGTGTACAGTTCTGTGCAAATATTGGCTTGCTGCTCAATACAAGTAACAAGAACTAAATGAAGTACTATAGATCATTAAGAAAGGAACAGAAATAGCAATAAAGGATCTTATCACATCCTCATGTAAATAGAAAGTTCTGTATTCAGAACTATACAAGAGCAGTTTATAGTTTTAGTCTCCTAATCTCAAAAACAAAATCCTGAAAAAGATATAGAAAAGGGAAAGAAGGATCATCAGTGATATGGGACAGTATCCATACTTCTCAAAGGGTGACCAAGAAATTTTTAATTTTCTACAAGAAACAGAGATGATTGGTAGTGTATTACTGTTAATACCTAGAAAATAATTGATGTTATTTAAAAAGTGAAGAAAGGAAAATTAATTGCTCTTTCAGTAAAAGAACTGAAGTCAAGTCATAGGTTTAAAATGAAGAAATAAAATACTATTTTGCACCATGCATAATTAAAAACTAAAGCCTATTACTAGAGAATGTTATAAAGACCAAAATATAAAAAAATTCAAAAAGTAACTAGAAAAATTCATGAAGGAAGACATAGTCAAAGATTGCTAGGCAGAAGAAATTGATTCAGGAACTCCCTAAGATTCCATTAGTTGAAATAAAAGGGAAAAAATTCTCATCCACATCTCCTTTATTCCCTAAACATTCGTTAGTGGTCACTGTCACTTGGGCAGGCCCCATGATTTCTCTTCTGACTTTTCTTCAGAAAGTTTGGCTCCAACAAGACAAAATTGTGATCAGAGCTAAAATGAACATCTGATACATAATCTCCCTTTCTTACTTATCTTACCCTTGCTCTTCACTAATTAAAGAAGCTTTGATGTAAAACAGAGTGTAAGAAGAAAATAGATGCTAGAATCTTCTTGCATTTAAACAAAATTGTAGAAGTGGAATTTTAAAAGAGTCCAAGAACCCACAGCAGACTCTATTGCTGTCATGCACCTCAAGATTCAGCATGACTGTAGTTTGGCATTTGGCCCATGGGTTTTCAAGTAGTGTCAGGATTTATAGCTACTTAAAACAGGTGTGTACTCAGCACAGAAAAAAAAGCAACACAGCTCTGTAGAAGCAATGCAGCTTTGTTAAAAGATAATGACTGCAGTTTTTTTCAAAGGGTTAAGAAAGCAAATAATAATTAATAAAATTTTGTGCTTGTGCAGATTTTGAAAACAGTGTACCACAGCTGCACTATACATACCAGCTGACTCTCAGTTACTATAGGCACCGATTTGTAAAGGTTGGCCTGCAAAAAAGATGAATATATACAGTATTACATGCAATATCTTTGTGATTATAATGATGACAGAAAAAAATCCGGGTACAGCACTAGGCTTAATTTAGCTGCAGAAGCTTTTCCCACTGATGCAGTGATATGATGGAATATAAAACATTCTCATTTCCAGTTTATTTCTAGATATAATCAAATTCCTGTTAAGATTTTGGGGCTTCTTTTTTCCCAAGTGAAACAAAATTTCCCTTTCTCATCTTGAAGTAATCTTGAAATTTAAATCTTATTTTTCTGAGCCTGTCATTGTCTGTTAATTTGCGGCATCAATGTTATTAACATTATGAATAGTACTGGGAGCTCAGTCCAACCTTCTCAATCTTTTCTAACTTTACAGTAGGAGGACCAGAACAATCCTACTTAAATATACATGTCAATAATGTGGACATTCATTTTTCTAGTTAATCATGAGAAAATCCTATCTAGAGAATCATTATATTATTAAAAATCAGTGTAATCATCATTAAAGCCATCAGAGATGCATTATTATTAAATGGTGAATGGGATCATATCAAAGACCATAAGGTTTTAAAAGTTGTTGAATTATAGCTGGAGTACTTAGTTGTCAGCTGGTGTAAATTGAAGTTACTTTTCATACTTTTTATACACTCCCTTGCTATTTGTACAATCATTTACATTCTTAAAAGGTTTTGAAGTGTATGCGAAGATAAAAGGTAGCTGAGGCCAAGGCAAATTATAACATTTTAATTGTGAAATGGCAGGCTATTTCCACAGACTTGTAAAATCTACTACTCTACCTAACCTATCGAAGTAATTAGCAATATTACCATGTGTGCATATATACACCTTTATATGTGGTAGTTATAAATAATACTTTAACATTACTCATAAACAAATTTAAACTCCTCTTTTAACTAAAAAAGGCCCTCAAAGCAACGTTTTGACAAACATGTCAATATTAGATATCGTAAATACAAAAAGAAGACAACTCTATGGAAAACCACCTCTGTGTGTCCTTTCCCTAGTGGCAAGAGGACAAACTACCACCTGGATTATTAACTGGGGCAGAAACAACCTTTTTATATCCTACTAAGGAAGCAGAACAAGAGAGGGGGAAAGAGCTGTGATGCACCTATGCTATTATAGACACCTGATACATCCTTCAGGAGACTCTGCTGCAGAGTAGAGCAATGGCAGAGTACAGGAGAGCCTGGACCCACCAAGTTCAAGCACCTCAGCCCAGCCTGGGGACACCAGTCTCCCTCTTGACACACAAAAAATTAACACACTTGTACAATTTATAGGAAAGATTAGCCTACCAATAATCCTCTGTGTTATTCCCAAACATATTTTTAAATATTTATTTATTTCGTTCATATAGAAAGTTCTGGTGGAGACTAAAAAAAAGCATTTGTAAGGGTGATTTTCCATGCCAGCAAAGAGAAACTGATTATCCCTAAGCTCCCCTAAGCTGGATGCCTGAATTTATGGTATATGTCAGCCCCAGTTTTGGGAGCTGGAGTTCTGCACTGGAGTGTTATTAAATACATGCTGTTCTCAAAGACTACCTCTGAAGTACACTCTCTTATTTCATTAAAAAGCTCTCTTCTGATATTCTTCTTAATTAGTATAAGCCAGCACAATCTGTCAAGTAAAAATCACTGCCACATTCAGGAAGCAAAATCGAATTGATCAGTCAAGCATTGTGCTGGCATAAAACTGGGAGACTTCTATTGCTTTGCCAGCACTACTTTGATTTGAGGTTTAATAGAAATGCTGAATGATGAATAGTAAGCTGAGATTTCTTACCACATGACTAGATGAGTTGCAAGTAAAACATGGAACCTGCAGTAACTGTGTATGCTAGAGAGAATTAAACTGTTAGTTGGGTTTAATGTTTCAATACTTGAACAAATGACTCAATATAGATATTTTCATCATATGTTGGAATGTATGTGTATGTGACAAAACAGTTTCTATTTATCTAAACTGTGTTTTTTCAGTCAGCTCTGTACCTTGGAAAGAAAAGTATGGATCCACCCCAAATTCTGATGGATAAGCTAGAATTAAAGGACTTCTACTATAGCAAGTCCCCTACAGTGCAGGCTGAGTCCAAAAAATGCACCCTTCAGCACCCATAACAAACAGTCTGTTTACCAAACAGCTGAACTCTTGCCCTAGGCTTGAAGGAAACAACAACAAAGAAGTGTGTGAGGAAACTAATTTTAACATCATATTCACACAGGTAAAATCATCAACAGACACAGCTCTGAAGAGACTCCAACCATGACGGATTTACCACAGTGAGAAGACACCTCAAGTCTCAAATGCCTGCACTGTAATATATGTGCTTTTCTATGTTAGTCAATACCTGATATCACAAGAAGATGCTTGTTCAGACTCACCCAGTATTGTTTAGGAGCACACAAAGTAAGCATTTCTGTATGCAAAATATAGAGTAATTGTAAAAGTACTTACATATCTGGTTTCACGTCCAGCTGCTCTCTGCAGTGTTGTTGGCATCTTGTAAAGAAACAGATATATAATTGATATATTGAGTTACTCTGAAGAGTAACTCCAAGAGATTTTCAACATTCTGAGAATTTATTAATTGCTCAAATTCAAGAAAATGTAAGTTTTCCAGAAAGATTCACACCATACATGAGACTAAGGCATATTCAAGTTTTGGTTATATGTTTACTGTAGAAAATATTACTTAATTTTACCGCTCAAAAAGATTGATCCTTCTCTATTGAGGATGGCATGCAACAGAACTCTTATAACAAAATACTTATTGTTAGATAGCCATAGGTATGGTTGCCCCCTGAAATTTAAGTTACATTTGCTCACAAAATACCCTAAAATGTTACCTCTCCATGCTCTCACTTGCAAGATCTTGCTTTAATTTGACTAATCTGTAATAATTCCAAGGCATTTACTCTTTTTTTCTTTCATGTCTATGATCTTCTTTTATCCTCCGTTACATGCTTTTTGACATCATACTGAGATCCTCATCACTTTTAGCTTGGTCCTTATGCTACATCCTGTTAAGCACACCTTTTGCCCCCCTTTATTTGATGTCATGACTGGTAAAAGATGCCTTCCATTCCAAATTGCCCAACGAAGTAGTTTTTGGATACTACATCTCAGCTTAGTAGCAGAATTTTAACTACTCCAGATTATTCAGGCCTTGGAAAACACTCTCAAGTAACAGTGTCTGCCTATCCTTCAGATGCTATCATGTTTCTGTCTTTCAGCCTCTTGAAGTCCAGTTCACCACTGCATGCTGATTGACAGAAGTAATTTCAAAAACGAAAATTAAATTTGAATTGTATATTCAATATAGCCACTCAGAAATGCTGGACCTGTGCCCTATTCTTGCATGGTGGACTGGAAATTCAGCAGGATATTTTGAATAGATTAACTTTTTGATGTGTTCATCTGCCAGAAATACCTTTCCTCCCAATTTTAGTTGGATTTCTGACATTTTCACTTTCCAAAAGCTACTGCAAGCAACTTAAATTTACCTGAAGCAAACTGAATACAGGACTTTTTTTCCCTTGGTTAGCCATCCTTCTGATCCAGTAGGCACATCAGTATAACTTAATGAAACCAGAAGTTTAGAAATAGAAAATTAACCCTGCCTCTCACTACCTATTTCATAGTTACCCAGGAGAAGGAGAAATTGCAGACAAACTCCTTCTGAGAGTGGTGAGATTTAAAATTAAAACAGAACTTCAGTGCAAGTCTAATTGCTAATTTAATACTCCCACTATTTGAAAATAATGAACTTGAAAAAACTCCTATGGTCTGAAAGATGCTTCTAGCCATTGAAGCCAGAAACATTAGTTGCTTTGTAGTAATGGGATAGGATGAAATCTGGGAGAAGGCCAGACATTCTGCCATATGGCAGGCATGATATGAGAGATTTATATCCGCTGAAGCCTTAATACACTGTTTCTTTTTCATATTATATCTCCTGAGTTCAGGAAAGCATTCTGCAGCAAAGACTGACTCCAGGGCTACAGTTCTGTCCTTCCATGCTTTTTTAACTACCAACCACTTCTGATGTTGCATTTCTCAGCTGCAGCTTTGTATTGCCGCTGGTTTTGCTGTTGCAGCAGTCTCTACTGCCTACTGATTTTGCCTGCCTTGATATCTACCTGAAAAGAGCCCTTGCTGTGGAAGTGGGCTTAGTCACCTACCTTGGCAACGTCTGACTCTGTGCTCATCTGCAGAAAACTTGGAGAAGATTCACACCGGCGCTGGAAAATTATTTTCAACAGAGAATGGACTTATTAATGACAAGAGACAAAAGGAAAGGAAGATAATAATTCCATTTCACATACTGATGGGTTACCATAGTCAAGGGGTCCTGCAGGACTTGATCAATGACAGCACATAGCTCTTCTGTTTGTTGTCTGAGCTGGGCAGGGGAGCACATCTGAAAAGAGAGGATGCATCACTCAGTTAACCTTTGGTTTTTGCTTTCAAATATAGATCTGAAAGATAAATAACAGCACTACCTCTGAATGAGTGTCCACAGCAGTGCCTTCAGTCACACTAGCAGGCTTAGTTGGCTCTTCTAATGCCTGCAATTCAAGAGATATTGGTGTGATAACAAGTTGAAAATTTTAAAAACCAAGCAAACCTATGCTTTTTGCAACATTTTCTTTCCAAAGGTGATGCTTTCTCTTTCACCATGGAAAGATGGGAAAAAAAGAAATTACAGGCCTAGTGATGTTCTTCGGGTTACAAACACTTGATTCAGAATGTAGATATGGGTTTACAGAGAAGAGAGTATTCAAGCAGGGTGAATCGTCTCAACTTTTGGAAATCAGAAACTACCAGTTTGAATTGTCTTCTCCTTCAACAATGCCCCCCTCCTTCGCAGTAAATGTGACACAGTGAGCGTGCACTGTGTGCCACAGAGGTGTTGGTGGCTGCCTGCTGCGTGCCACCAGCTGTGAGCAGGTGGACAAGGCAAGGACCCAAACACACAGGAGGCCCATTCGTTTCCTTCAGTAGATGTTTTCTGTAAAAAGCGTCTCTTGTTTAAAGAGGATGGTGATTTCACCTTGCAACAAAAATAGTGTTTGACATTCTTGGGTTTTAGCCTGAAATCAGAAATGTATGAAACAAAATATGATCTATACTATATGTGTGATCTCACACTAAGCAGGTATGCAATCTCTCAAAAAAACCCCACAAGCTTCATGTGTTTGGTTATACTGCCCACTTTCCTGTGCCAGTACTTGGAGCAGGTTTGAGAACAATGGAAATCAGTTTCCTGATCCCTTCACTTTATAAGGGTCACAAAACACCCTCAAAAGCCAAAATCCACTGCTCAGTTCCCTTTTCATCTTCATCCAGCTTCTGTGAAGCACATTCACCCTGCCATCACCCATTTTTGCTTTGAAGTGATTTTCAAATAGACACTGTGCTGAAACCAAAAATTACTCTGGAAGCCTGCTGATGTGTAAAGCTGGACTACAAGGAAGGGAACTGCAGGGTTTGTGGAGCTTTTTTTGTTTAACACATTATGTTTTTGTAAGGTTCCATTTTGTTAATTTTTTTTTTAAGTATAAGAGAAAAAAAGACCATTCCAGTAAAGCCCTTTATCATGCATGTGGGATTCTCCGGGAATGGACTGGTCCTATTGGGTGAGTATGAGGGCTGCCAAATAAAGGAGACATACGTGGAGCTTGAAAGAAATGTCAGAATCTTTAAAGAATTTTAAAAAATAAAACGAAGCATACTTTTTTCTGAGTTTTACTTTGCTGAGTGTATTTGATTTCTTTCCTTGCCCAGCTACTGGCAGCATACATCAAAGTACACCTAACTGAAAAGTTAATGACAATTTACTTTTAATATTATTCTAATACCATCCACAAACAATCTTGCACAAAAGCACATTTATGGAACACCATGTCTTCTACTAAAATTAAAAGTAGTTGCTTTCCAAACATTTCTTCCTTCCTCTCCATCTCTTGACAAATGTGTTGGCCTTAGAGCAGTTGTAGTTCAAAAGGTAAAAAGTAAAAGCGATTCACTTTGATATACAGAAAGTAATCTTATCCCAAGACAGACCATTAAAAGATAAATAGTCTTTCTCATCTCTGCAGTCTCATCATGGTTATGCAGCTAGAGTTCCAAAAAGACAAACAGACAGTCCTGTTGAAGAGGAGGGCTCAGCTAAGGAGAGCTCAGCACTGCACTCAAGTAAGGTGGCCCTGGTTCAACTTCAGCCAAGATTACATCCTTCTGGTAAACTTGAAACAATAAAATTCAGTAGAAGAGTCAGTACCTATTAGGGTCAGGATTGACAAAGCAGCCTGTTGTAAAGGGAAGATGAGTTTGAATGTCAGTTAGGAGAAGGAAAAACTTTTAATCAGTCATGGGTTTGGAATGGGGAAATATCTAAGCTTCTCAAAACCCCTAAAAAACCAGTAAGATAATAAACATAATAAAAGAATTATCAAGAAAAAAACTACATGTGTCTGTTTCATATTCACTTCACCAGAAGAGTGGGTGAACACAATCTAGGGTAAGAAAGAACTATCCTGAACATTTGGGGAATCTTTCTAGAGGACTTACACCTATATCCAAAAATCTCTGTTCAGAACTAACACTGGCTAATTTAAGAATCTATCAGTTTCAGTAGAAATATTCCCAAATATCTTTCCATTTTGGAGCCTTCAGTGGCTAAGGAATTCAGGTAAGCACAGCACCAAAGTCTGTGTCCTCTACAGTCCCTCTGAGATACAACCATTGTGCAGGAGGCACACTAGAAAAAGCTGCAGTGTTCTCTCTTTCTGTACCTTTGGGAAAAGAACATTTTAATCTTCAAACCAATTAATCTAATTTCATTCACTCTTTCACCTCTATAATTCTTCTTTTTTCTTTCTTTTTTCTTTTCTTTATTTTTCATTTTTCCTTATTTGAACAGCTGAGTTCAAAGAAACAGAAGAAACAGGAAGCTATACTTTCTCTAATTATCACTATCACCTCTAGAAAGATAAATTGTTCTGTTTAATCTCTTGTTAGCTTTTCAAAACACATCTCAATTTTTTTTCCAGCATGACTTCTTTTTTATTTTTACATTTCCACACAGAAGAAATTTGAGATAAAAATGTACAACTAGTTTTTTTCAAAATTACTGGTGTTATCATGCCAAAAATGTTATGATTAATTCAAAGCAGTAGTGCTATCTACATACTGCTGATTAGTGCTATCAACAGTATTCAAGATTCACTTCCTATACTGATTCTAACAACATTAGAAGAGGAATATTCTTATTTAGACATTCAAATTTTTGATTATATATGAAACAACAGTGGTACCACAATTTAAAACAAGACTGTAATTTAGATAATGAAAATGTAAAGTAATTTAAATGAAATAAGTACTTGCTGAATCACTATTTTTTTTTCCTTGAAAAGTGTTGCAGTGTGCTATGGCCAGGTTTTGGTTTACCTCATGGCCAGGCTCTACTATCTCCCCCCTACCCCCCTCAGTATCTGGTTTCCCCCCCAGCGGGCTCTGTATTTCGCAATCCAATACAAAGCCTGCCAAATTCAAATCCCTCACTCCTATCTCATAGGATGTTGGTACCCTCCCCCACCCACTGGTGTTGGTATATATGTAACTGTAACTCCCTGTGACAGCGCTTCTCTGGCATGATCCTGGTGCCCAAATAAACCATCTGAAGAGCCCCTCCGTTTGTCTCTCCCTCCTCAGCGCGCCCGTAACTTCGGTGGGTTGGGTGAAACCTTGCCAGACTTTTGCCAGCCCTCCCGAGCCCCTGAAGCAGCCCAGCCAGCCCCTGGAACTGCAAGCGGATGCCCGGTGCCCCCACCAGAGGCATTGCGGCAGAAAAGGGCAATTTTGGGGATGTGATGCATATATGCCATTGATATCACTGATGACTACAACCCTTCCCTCCCCTTTCTTCCTTTTCTGATTGCTAAAACTGTATCAGAGCTGAAAGGTTACTGGTAAAAGATCCAAACACAATCTCCAGTATTTTGTTAGAAGAATGGAAGGTCTTGACAACATATAGGAAATACAGAACATAATTTCATCCACCAATGGACTGCATCAATAAAAAGAGAAAAAACAATTTTTGTGACCTAGATCTGACACATATTTCTTTTTACTGTATTGTGAAAACTGGACTGAGCACATTTTTCTCACTACTATCTTTTCCTAAGCCCTCAGCATATGCAAAAAAATCCCAAAGTATAATGGAACTTCACTTACCATTAATTCCTTTAACTTATTTTTTGAAGATTCTGAGGGATTACACTGAAAATTTTACTGAAATTATACTATTTTCTGTCTTATAAAATAAATAATACTGAAAACTGCAAGGTCCATGAAAAATGAGGAAGCTCATTGGCTGTTCCTACACTGGCACATTTGATTATTATTACAGACAAACTAGATCTTTTATTTCATCCTACAACTGCACAAATTATTGCCTTTCTTTCTTATCATGAGGTATTTATCTCTAGCCTTGAGAAACACTTTGATGTGAACACATAATCTGGATGCAAGAAATTCACCTAGTAAGTGCACACCAGAAGTATTTGGAGAAAATTAAAATCTATTTTTATCAAAATATTTTCAACAAAGTCATGTCAGAAATGTTTTCCAGGTCCAGAAAGTTTTGACATGCCTGATAATATCCAATTGTCCGGCAGTTAGGTCAGTCATCTGAGAGTGAGAAAAACTGGCTTTCAGGTTCCTGTTGTATGATTTCAAGTAGTGACCTGGATCTGCATTTGCCATGATCAATTCCTATAGCAATGGATTTTTGATTAATACAATAAGTAAGCGTTTCTTAAAGGCAAGCTGGGTCTTCAATGTAGTTGAATGCTGCCATATTTCCTCAGTTGCATTTCTTCCTTTGCACAAAAAAAAAAAAAAAAAAAAAAAAAAAAGCAAAAAAAAAAAAAAAAAAAACCCAACAAAAAACCCCACACAACATACCCTCTTTTTCCTTCAGCATGCAGAGGAAAATACCTTTTTCTTTTTTTCCTTCCACAAGGAGAATATGCTGCACTGCCTATAATCTGTTTCTCTAGGTGATGGGATATAATTACCAGGTCTTTGGAGTTTTCCAAGAAGTGTAGCAAAGACTGTTTTACTTTTTCTACATTTATTTAGAACTGAAATTATTGTTGTCTACTAGTAATCAGCTGATGAATGCAATCCAGATGAGTCAACATTTGCACCTCTTCTATCCATAGCCAGTTATATCTAGTGTTTTTCAGAAGACTTGGTAAGCATGGGATAAGCCTCAGCTGTGAAGCAGATGTGTTTCATGACGCATTCCATCATACTGTGTTGTAACATGTAACATGCTACACTTCACCTCCAGTTCAGGCTGAAGGAAGTCTGAGCAGAATATTTGCAGCACCAAGTCTGTATGCCCACATCAAAATGATGCTCAGGTAAGGGAAATTCACCCCAATCAGCATGTAAAGGGAATGTGTAGCTGGACAAATACAGCAAACCCAGATTTCCCTGCAGAAACCTTGCTGTAGACCAAAGATCACTGAACTGTTAAGAGAAGACTTTTTTTGGTTTGTAATTCCAAGGCCTACAACAGTTTTTTGACTACATCTCAAATTTTACACAATGAAGTTGGATCTGTTTTAAGAGACTGTCTACTTTGAAGGCCCTTGAAAGAAAGAGGAAGCTCACAGGCTGCTCCTACATTGGCACATTTGGTTATTATTACAGAAAAACAAGGTCCTTTATCACTCTACAACTGAGCAAATTATTGCCTGTCTTTCTTAACATGAGGTACTTAAGTTATGATTTTTTCTGTAGTTCCTGGAAATAAACTCTTCATCCATCCCTTTTGGCTGAAAGATATTGTAGTAGATATTTGATAAATACAACCTCTAAATAATAGAAACATTACTTTTTAAATAATACCCAACTCGGAATGGAATTTTGAATTGTGATCACACCCACATAATTGTAGAACCTACACAAAAGTTAGTGTCTGCAGAGAGGTCACTCACTGTTTCAACATTAATAAGGCCAGAAGGAATGACAGTACTCATCTAGTCTGACTACTTTAAACCACAAGACTAGCTGGAATTACTGTATTGTACTGTCTTGATTTTTCAATTTTTGTGTAGAGAGCCTATTTCAGTCTCCAACAATTTTTTTTCTAATGGTTAATTAATTCTTTCTGTCAAATTTTTGCCTTATTCCTATATTAAACTTGTTCAGCTTCCTCTTCTGGCCAGTGGATCCTATCATCAGCTGGGAGAGCTCAGTGTCAGTCTGTAGACCTGCCTCACAGCTCTGAATTTGTGTGGCTGTGATGGCACTGACTAACCTTGGTTATAATCAACTCATTATCAGCACTGTGGAGCTGTGTCCTTGCTAGCCAGGGCATTGTCCTGCCGTCCTTGCTGCCATCTCAGCCCCTGACACACATTTCCTGTGGAGCTTCCCACTCTGGCTGCTCCCTGACAGAGCCTGACCATGCTGAGGATAAGTCCTTTAGAAACAAGTTTTGGTCTTCTATCTCTGAAGGAAGTTACAGCCCAATCTTCCAAGAGATATCCTGGATAGAGCTTTTTGTGAGCAGAGAACGGGTGTTGTGAGAAACATCAGGTTCATGCAAACTCGAACAGCTAGGAAGTATGCCAGTGAGGAGACTTGACGAGGTTAAGCCACTTCTGGGTTACCCAAAGTATATGCATATGTAGTCAGGCAACCTTTTCTTCTCTACTAGTGGGCACAGACTTGAACAACTCTCTTTGAGTAAGAGTACTGGAGGATAAGATGAACATGTTCTAGAAAAAACACTAAGGAAATGGCAGCCTAATGGTTTCATAAGAAACAGTTGAAAAATGCTGATTTAAATTAAAGCATCTACACAAAAGTAAAAGAAAACTTGAGAAAGAAAGTTAGACACCGGGAGACAATTTAGAGGCAGACAAATCATTGCACCTTACATGGCACATCAGTGGCAGTTTTCTGTCGTGGGATCTAATTAATACTGCATGTGAGTTGTTACTAAGATCACCCACAACACAATTCTGACTAATTTTATTTCTCATGACCACTTAAATTAAGTAATATAATTACTCATACAGTGGGAAAAAATTGACTTCTTACAATGTGCATTTCTAATTTAAACACAAAGCAAAACACTTTTTTAGCACCTTAGGCTAAAAGATGTTTCCTAAAAAAATGTTGCATTGCTAATCACATAACCATTACTTTAATGTTAATAAAACATCACTTATGCAGTTAAAATCTTTTTGTCTTACATCTCTTTCTTTTTAATGCTGTGCATAAAATGCTTTGCACAAAATGGGAACAATGTAATTACTGTCATTGAGCTAGAATGTATCATGAGTTCCCCACTCAACATTTTTGAGGAGAATACTCAGGTATTAAGGCTTGGTACAATGGGCCTGAGTGTGCCATGTGACTACTTCATGTTTTCTCATAGGAGCTGTACTCTAAACTCTCATCCGCTAACACAACAGGCTAGTTTAGGAGCACTATCATTAACTGCTGCTGCAGATCAACAGGAGATTGATATCCATAATTCCCAAGATGGGAGAAAGCAGGTACTCAGGCAATGCTGAAACACACACTTACAAAGTTAATTAGTCAAGAGTCCCTCCTGAAGGCAAATCCTATAGCAGAGAATTGATTTTTTTATTAGTACTACATGACTGCTTTCACCACTGAAGGATACACCAAGGCTACGATTTTCAGTAAATCAGTGGATAACCAAAAGTCTTTCTAAACACAGATGTCTTATGAGTCATTACTTTTTCTACAGATGTTGGCATTAGATTGCACAATTCAGCTTTATGTATTGGGGATAAGTTACATGCAGGTTGTGAGTCAATGCCCCAGAGAGCACTGGCAAGACCATCAAAAGGAATCTATTTTCTTAGGAAAAACTGCAATCAGACAGCTGACATAAACCCACTCGTTCACATCAGGAGTGTGATCAGTGAATACCCTGCTCAGAGTCACCTACCTGGCTTGGGTTGCAGAGTTGTGCAGTCTCAGAGTGCACAAACAGTGTCTTTCAGGTGAAGTCAACCATGAAGTGGTACTTCAGGAGTCCACCAAATTCTTCCACCCGCTAACAGGCTTTCTGCTCAAACAAAACCCTCCCAAAATACATTCTGTAGGGGTGTAGAATCTCCTGCATCAGCTATTTTCCTTTACAGAGCCGTTTCTATTGCACCACATTGCAAGCTAAAGCAAACATAACCTTCATTAGTGCATTCAAGATTTAAGTAAGAGAAGGATCAGGTTTTATGCAAACGATTAAAAAAATCATTCAAGATTAAAAAAACATTGGAAAAGAAAGGAATGTCTCTTTTTTTCTGAAAAAGAACTTGAGTTATAGTAGCTAAATGATAATTACTAGATCACAATCAGTAATATTTCAAGGAGACAATTATCATCTTCAGATTTTGTACACAGATAAGTTTACCCGCTCCAATAACTTTAGGCTTTGTAAACTACTAGTGAAATCAACTGAGCCGTATATGTGAATAAATGTTTAGATGTGTAGTCAGGAATGCTTAGTCTTAAAGAAATTAATCAGAGGCTAAGTTCCTCAACTAGGTCCTGAACAGAAAGCTTTTTCTGATAAAGCTACCAACTGGATGTTAACTCGATTAAGCATGTCTTTAATCATGTAAGACACTTAGCTCATTGATCATCAGAGAAAATTTTTGTTAAACTTAGCTATTCTCTTGAGCAAAAATAATTTGGGAAAAATACTTTAAAAATAAATACCCATGGGTATTTTGAATCCTTTATGCAAAGCTTAAATTTTCATTTGACTTTCAAAGTTGCCTTATCTAAATAAGGGCTACATAGTCCAGCCTTTGCTGTCTGTGACTTTGGTAATAAATCAGTGCACTGAAGTCTGGCGTTTGAATCTATCTGTCTGTCCTACAGAAAATGATTGTTACCTCAAGCTACATACTGGGAATGGCCCATGGGCTAGCACTTAAAGTGTTCGGGAAGAATGGAAGTTAATAGAGGTCAGAACAATGGCTAGGATGGTTCTTACAATTTAACAAGACAGCTGGTCAAAATTGTGTATTTTGGGAGGTTAAATTTATGGGTATAAGCACAGATGTCCAATAATCATTAACTGAGCAAGATCTACTGATTGTCAGGTCCCAGAACAGTAGTGCTTCAGACACTTTCCTTTCCAATAACAAAACAGATCTTGAGATGTTGCCATAAAGAGGCAATTCCTTTAGGATACTGGGATTTTTTTTCCTTTTTATAGTAAATTTATTTTCAGAAATTCAGATTACTGAAGTCTTTGATCTTCAGTGAAAGTGGTTGACCCTGAAAATGGCTGGAATTAAAATCCTGAGTAGTTAGTTTACATTCTGCAATATCCCCCAACAGAAATGTCAGAATGTGTACATAAAGTTGAATGGTCTCAAATACACAATGCAATGCTCATGTCTTTGAGCAAACACTAACCTTCTGTTCCATAAGCAATGTGTTTGTAGGGATTGCTGCAAATGCCTTGTAGCTTGTCTTGATCTTGTATTGCTAAAAGGGCAAACCAGAAAGCAGGAAGAGAAGTAAAACAGGGTAGAAGAGAGAGAGAGGGAAGAGAGGGGAAAGGTATTGACAGAATGAAGGACAATTCCAATCATCTTGCAGACACGTTGCAACAAAACAGTGTTTACTTATTTCCTAGAAAAGCTATTTCTTAAAGCAAATCTAGTGGTTCTGTTAAGATTTTAAAGTCCTGTAATGTATATGTTTTGTTCTTAGGAATGAGGTAGGACAAAGCAAATTCCCTTTACCCTATAGCTTCCAAAGTAAGCTTAACCACTTTCTGATGACTACTACCCTTAAATGAATATCAGGAGAGGCTGTAAGTTTTTTCTGAGTTTTCTTGTGATTTGATATGAAAATGCACAGCTACTTTTGTCAGTACATCCACCTCAACAACTGTTGCTGAGTGGTGTGATCCTGAACCACGAAGTCAGAGGGATTTCTGTGATTGGCTTTCATGAGACAGATTATGATCCTTAAATGCTGAATTGCTTGTGTGAGTGGATAGACCATTTAAATCTTGATGCAGCTTTTCATTTCCTGAATAAATAACTCTACCCCTCAAACAAAATAAATATGGGAACTTTCACACTCTAACATAGCTTACAGAACTGGCAATCTAAACCATACAAAATGTATGGGTTCGGGTATGGCACTCCCCAGGCAGGCCTGCTAGGCCGAGGGCCTGAAGGAGAGCCACACAAGAACACACACACAGACGCAGCAGGAGAGAGAGCAGGAAGAGAGAGGGCAGAGCCCTCCGACTTTATTTATATGTTTTCACACATCACCGTGGATTGGAGGTAGAAATCACCACCTCCTATAATCCACTTGGTCAAAGTATTTGTCAATCATATTTCTCCATCCGGTATACCGGAATTCGTAAACACAGATACAATTTAGGAAAACATAGATAATAGAGAGAAAACAAGTCATGGCCATGAGAGAGAGTCTAACAAGAAAACACTGAACACTGCAAAGTCAGGGCAACATTCGGGTATGAAAATTCTAAGATCAAACTTAAATATTATTATTTTCAAATAATTTCTGTTTTAGACTATATCAGTTTGTCCAGTTATTTTTGACTCTTTACAAACTGTATTTTTTACATTTTCTTTGCAAATATAGAGGCTGAATTCAGTAATTTTTAAAAGATTGATGAGATTCTTCTATACTTATATGAGTTCAAGAGCTACAATTCTTAATCAAACAACAGCTAGAATTTTGTATTATTGTTATTATTATTATTATTATTATCAAATAGAGATTTGCTACATGGTTCCCTTTTAGGCAACAATCTAACAAAAAAATCATAACTTCACACAAGAATAGATTTTTAAGTTAGTGATTGATTATTTCTGTGATAGTCAGCCAGAAATAAAGTTATTTGTTAATCAGGTCAGTTTTTTAATGTACCATTACCTGCAACAGGAAATACTGGTGATTATGAGATAACAGTCTGAAACAACGTGTTGCACTTTGGGTCATTATTTTGTTATCTTTTTATTTTCTTTACATCTACTAAAAGTCTAGATGACAGCAGAGTGGGCAAAATTTTAACTCAGATAAGAAACTTATCCACACACCCATCTTGAAATAGTGTAGGACACAACCTTTTAATTCTTTCTATACATAATACTGTTTGCTTTTGACTACACTCAGAAGCTGGAGAATGAGTCATTCAAGAAGTCAGTAATCACAGCAATCATATTGAAGGAACAGATTAACACAGCACATGAATCCAAATGCTGGAACAGAACTATTTTGTATTTTTTGGTGGGAGGGGCATTAGCACATGGGATAGTAATTCATATGAGATTTAGTGATGTCTACCATTCCAGTTCTTCAGTCAAAACTAATGCTTTTTATAATCATAGGCATTTCTGTAGAATTAATCTCATCCCAAAGTAGACAACTAGAAAGGTAAAATAAAATCATCTTCTAAATACACCATAGTCTCTCTATCAGTTTTTAAAATCACCTAAATTGTGCTTGGATATGTAACTTTCAAATGTCAAAAGTCATGTGAGTTGAATCCTGCCCTTTGAATATTTAGACAGCAACCCTGCCTAGCTTCATAGATATATTTATGCATATAAAAATCTATATGCATAAGACATAAAATATTGATCACTGAGATGGAAGACCAAATTCCAAATAAAATAGACATATTCACAAAATATATCCTTGTTTGATTATAATTGGTATTCAACTAAAAATTGCATAACTGAACATGTGAAATACATGAAATACGTCTTCACTAGCCCATAGGCTTTTACATATGGTGAAATGAGAATCATATATGAAAAGAGAACTATGATCACTTTGAGGTTAGTAGTACTATTATATGAACTAAACAGACATAACAGACAGTTAAAATGTAAAAGTTTCTATACTGCTTTCATGTGCTTCATGACTCCCAGATACTGTAGAACCTGTGATCAACTTGCTATTTTCACAGGTCTGAGTGTAAAGTCTTTAATTCAGTTTCTCATCTATATGAATATGTTTCTTTACACATTATTTCACAGTTTTTAAAATTATTTTTTCAATGCCTAGATACATTTCATAATCTACTTCATAGGAATTTAGCAGTAATTTTAAACAGCCATGGACTGTTAGGTCTGCTGGCCTGCACCATGGTACAGCCAAGAGTCAACCATTCCAACATCAGAGCTTGGGCAAATGTCAGTCTGGGAAGTTTTGGGCAATATGTCCTATTTTTTTGTTCAAATGATCACCTAAGACACCCACGGGGCATTGCAAAATGTGCTAGACACATGCTATAGAGGCTTAAAATCAGTGACCAACCATGGTAGCATAGAGCTCCTCATGAATAATCTTTCCTGCGTTATGGTAGGTTTTGCAGCTGTGCTGACCTCCATGTTGCTAAAGTCAGTTTGTTCCCCAACTGTTTTGGGTAGATCTATATGCATTCCTGAGGTACATTCAAATAGAAAAAATCAAAGAATATGTAAGAATGATACTCCATGAAACCACCAGAAAGTTTTTTCAAACCAGAAAGCCAGAAGTTGTTATTCTAACAACTGTTCCCACAGAATCAGAAATTTATCTGTCCCTACTGTGTCTTATTATCCATTTTGCTATATTAGGTCCATGAGGACACTATCAAAGTATCTACAAAGTCCAGGGAGACGGCTTTTATTTCCTGTGATCACCCAAAGTTCACACTTCACACTGATCTGTGGATTTATGTTTATATTCACTTTGAAAAACATTCCTATTTTTAAATCATTAATGAATATAAACCATGGGAAAGTACATGCTTACATATAATATACAAACAGTTAAACAAACGAATATGTTATCCTTTGATTTGCATTAATTGGTGCATGTCCGAATTCTGGTTTAATAGATGTTGGTTTAATGTGTGTCTTAATGTTGCTGCAACAACTGGTGAAGAAACATTAAGACTGAAAAATTACACATGCCAAATTACACATGCCAAAGGCAAGCACTTCTAGATGCTGTGTTTTTCCCTCAATGTTCCCCTAGCACATTCATGCTTGAAAAAAATTTGTCATGCATCAACAGTCATCAGATGAAGCAATTTGCTTTTTGTCTAGTTATAAAGTTGAGCTGATTAGTACTAAAGAGACCTAAATGCTGCTTAGGATGTTAAAGTTGTCTCTCCTCAAGACTTTTCTTTTTTTCTCTGGAAATATACTGAGACTTGAGGCTGGAGTATTAGTGAACAGCTTGCTACCATTAACACATCAACAAAGTTCATTGAGCTATGCCATAATCTAGGGATGTAAATAAGTGAGAGCAGGAGGGGGGTGTTGAATGCACAGTATTAGTAACTGCAGATGAAGTCTCAGACTCACATTTTAAAGCCATGAGAGATTTTTCCTGCTCTGAACACTGAGCTGCTTTAAATGTGGGTATTTTAGGTCTTTCACCTCTCCAGCAGAGTCAGCTTTGTCTACATGATCAAAAATTACACTGGACTAACGGTCCAAGTCTGTTATACTGGAGGACACTCTGCCAGTCTCCATAGGATGGTGGGGGAATTTCAAAAGTGCCACCATATTGCATGATAAAGCAGAATTAGTAGGAAAAGGGACAGCAGGGAACACAAAATGAGTATAACAACCTCTGCAAATATAAACCCAGGCAAGAGTTCTGTGTCACAAGCAGAAAACTTCCTTACTGCCAGAGACCTCACAGTGCTCAATGCACCCAGTAGCAGGAACTGCAACTGTTTTGCAATCTGCAGGCTTGGTCATGCCTTACAGTTTGGTCTCAGGGGTTTTTTCCTGGAATTTCTACAATTTCCTATCTTTTTTTGTTTCATTAACTAATACTGACAGGGTGTAACAACACTGTATAGCTCTGCTCAGCACAATGGTTCCCCTTGGCTTGTTTGGATTTTAAAATAACTATTCATGACAATTGCTACTTCGTGCTGATTTTAACCTCTCACTTCCAATTAACATTTTTAAGTCACCCCTGCCACAGGCAAGCTGTTAGGAACACATCTGACACAACTTGAGCTGGTGGACCAGGCAGTAATTTTGTGCTGTGAGCAAATAAATCAATAAACTATGATAGACTTTCCGTGATGGACAGAGCTCAGATATCAGTTAGAAGACAGAACACAGCACAAGGGAAACACAGAGTGGAAAATTAAGATAAAAGTGTTTGGAAAGCCTCCTGCAGCTCTGATGCCTTCTGCAATTAACTCTTCCTTTTTGCATAGAAGTTCCTCTTGTTTTCACCTACCTGCTGCATGTTTTTGGATATCCTTTCGTTCCCTTCCCTTTCTTGAGATACACCTTTAAATCTACAGTGTGACTGGTTTCCAAGCCCTCCTGCAGCAATTGCCATCATTGCTTATTCTCACTCTACGATGGCTCTCCCACCTTTGGGTGGATGACAAACAGCAGGGGCATGGCTGAGCTGCCAGGTGTGAGACTTTTGTATTTGCAGGAGTTCATGCTGTAGGAAGCTTTGCTTTTCTTTCCCCCTCATCCTCTGTCTAGCACAACAAGATGAGAGAAGTGTCATAGTTCAGAGGAGTACAACAGAAAGGGAAGAAGCAGGAGGCTGTCCTTGTCTTCCCTTGCTGGCCCTTGGCCACAAAGTCTTTGCTCAGGCTGAGCTCATTAGTGCCTGTGGGCTGGTCCCAGGGTAGCTGGAGTGAGGAAAGCCTCCCGGAAAGTGAGGAGGACAGGTGGAATGAGGTGCTTTGGAATCACTTATCACTGGAACATCAATTAGATTGAGCTTCTTGCTCAGTCCTACACCTAAGATCACCACACTTTTATTACTTTCCCTGGGAACACATGTGGATTTACTTTAGAATGGGGTGAATAGAACATGCTTCATGGTTGATTTTTGACACACCAGGATTTCAGGTGAGCTTCACAAATATGTGTACCAAATGTACATCAGAGCCACTGGACACAAATCCATCTTTAGTAGTAAATCATCTCACTCATGAAAAAAGTATCTTCCTTGTTATGCTAAAGGATTCCTACAGCATCGTCTCCATAATACAGAACACATTGCTAGCAATTTGAAGGGTAGGATTTCATTTTCACTATCTTCACTATTAATACAAAACCTGTTCCTTTTCCACTTTTTTTCCACATCCCATTTATTTCACTAGTATTTTGCAACATGGATGTGATTTTTTTCCCTACAGGGACAAAGTACTATTATAAAATAAGCATGCACCAAGAGTACCTTGGGTTTGATGTTTTCATGGTCAGGAGGCAGGGAAAAAGACTGTGGTGAGGTCAGCTCTCTGGGTCTTGATGGCAGTGTGCCTGGTGACTTGTCTGAGATGGGAGATCTGCACTTTAACACTGTTGATGTGGCAGAATGCTCAAGTCTTGGAGAGGAGGAGTTAGATCTAAAATTTTCTTGCACCAATGAAGAATTAAATTGTGGTCGATGGGAATTAATATTACTAGTTTGTGGAACCAGTGGGGTAGAGCAAGGCTGTGGGAGAGACCACTGCTTTGAGATGTTAGAAGGGGTAGGAGAGAAGGCAGTGATCTCCTGAACAGATGTTTGGGATGAATCTGATTTAAACCTAGAAGCTGAGTGCAAATGACTTGGAGAGAGAGATGAGTGTTTTTCTAGTGTGGGAGACAAAGCACTACTAAGACTGGTAGAAGAAAGCAAAGGATATGACCGGCAAGTAAAGATGGGTGAGTAAGTGTGTACTCTCTGAGACTTCTGAGGCACCCAGGACCTGGAGGCAGAATACCCCAGCCCTTCTGGAGAAGGAGAGGTGGGGTATGCAAAGGAAGAGGGAGCTGGGGCACAAGAAGAAGGCAGTGAAGACTGCAAATCTGGAGAGGCAACTGATCTTCTGTGGGAGGACACAGGGGATGACAGAGAATTTCGGGAGTCTGGAGAAAGTGATTGAACTGAAAGGTGCTTTTTAGGAGAAAGGGACCTCGCTCGAGGGGTGGGATGAGGCTTGGAAGGTAAAAGCAGATGCTGAGCCCATCCTGAAAGCCAATAATCCTCTTTGCTGGGAGCACCTGGCCTTATAGGAGGGCTTGAAACAGATTTCTTGGGGGTTGGGGGAGTTGTTTTGAAGTTTTGATCTACTGCAAGTGTTGAGGAACTAAGGGAATTAGGGGAAAATGTGGGACAAGAAGCAGGAGAAAGTGGTCTCCGCTGAGAGGAGCCTGATCTCAAAATAGCAGTTAAGAAAGTCAGTCTGGTTGGCAGAGGGGATTTGACTCCTGGCTTGGCTGAATTTCCTCTGGATAATGTTTGTATGCAAGGCTCATTTATACTACATATGGTTGAAGAGGACCCATAAAGAGAGGGTGGAGACAAAAGTTTAGGGCTAGGAGATAATGAATGTGCTATTACATGTACAGGAAGAGGAGACAAAGCCTTCAATCTTTTGGAAGAACTGGGGGATACAGACTGAGCTAAAGATCCCTGAATTTTAGTTGAAGATGGAGGATTGGAGGAAAGACTTGGACTCCTTTCTGGAACAGAGGATGTGGTGAGGCCTCCCATTTTGCTAACACAGCCAGGAGTATAGAGACTTGCTGTTTGTAGGTTATCAGACAATCGAGGAGTGGAGTACCAACTCTTTGATGCAGAAGAGGATATTTTAGACATTGAGGGAGGTGAACTATGGGAAGCAGACTGAAAGTAGAGAGATGAGTCTTGCTTAGAAAACCCAGTTGCTGACTGCCAGTTGTTACAGGAATCTTCCAGCGAAGAGGCTTGATTCATGTTAATCACAGCACCACACGCTACTTTCTGATTAATTGGAGAAATTAAGTGGACAGCAGGTGGTTTAGAGGAAAGATGATCAGAGGTGGAAAGAGTAGAAATTAACTGGAGAGAAAAAAAAAAAAAAAAACAGAATTGTTAATATAGGTGGAACCTGTGGAACTGTTAAACACCCTACATTTCAGTCCTGTGGTAATGCATACAGGGTTTCCATTAGTACTGCTGTGTGGATTAAAAGCAAAGGGCCATTTTAAGCTTGGACATACAGCCTGATGGACAAGGTTCTCACATGGGGAGGTGACTGAGGCAGACAAGCCATGTGTTACTTTGGGTTTATGATACCTCAGTTTTGTTGATATAAACAAGGTTCAAGGCCACAGTATTTTTCATTTTAGGTAAAACCCAAGACAGTTGTGCCATGAGTGTCTGGAACCATGTGATGCTATCCACATTATATAAACACAATGGAAGGTAAGAAAATTGCAATAGTGTCCCTTCTCACTTTACCAGTTCAGTGGAAAGGAGTCTTTCTGAAAATGGGATTTCAGTCAAGTGCTCTTTTTCTCATTCAGTAAACAACCCCTTCTGCAGCACTGTGATATCAGCATGAGAAATTTGCTTGGAACTATTTAAACCAGACAGCCAGTTGGCTTTTCACTTCTCCTGTCATTCACAGAGCAGAGCATTTGACAGTTTGCAGGCATGTAAGAGTCCTTATCCCCTTCTCCACAGTCTTTCGATACACTAATAAAACAGTAATGAGCTCTTTCATGAGTGTCTTTTTTCTTGGGTCTATTCTAATTAGGATTTGTCAAAACTAATTAGAGCATACAAGTATATTATCAACCTGTTATACAGTTTCATGCTTCTAAAGAAAGAAATTCTCCCGAAATCTCCCAAGTTATTATAATGCTGAAATTAAAAACTGAGGTATACCCAGTATACCTCAGTTTATATATATCAGTATGAAATAGTGAGTTAAGTCAACTGTACAGCCAAAAGGATACAAATTGTCACCTAACATTTGACTGAGCAATTTGAAAGCTGAGAAATTGACTCTAATTTCATCAAACTTGATGTAAATATAAGAACACCTATTTAACTACTGTTAGATACCCTGAAAAGCTTATGCAGCTTTATAGAAGACAATTACACCCTTCAGTTTCAACACAGGACTTGCGCATGGCTGTGGCTCACTCTATGAATTATATTTTTAATACATATGTCTTACCCATAATAGAGAGGAATTATGATGATGATGATGATTATGTATTGATATATCACAAAACAAAAATAAGAATAAAACAACTGATTTTCAAGTGAAAAGCACATGGTGGAAGAAGCTCTCAGAGAAGAAGAACTAAAAGCTTTCAAGGGCAAAACTATGCCTAAATATGGGCTAAACACACACTTCAAAACCCTATTAGCCCTTAAAAATTAAAATCATTGAGCTCTTCTTGCTAAATGATACCATACAAATAGCAAGCCTTTTAAACCAAAGACCCCTTCTGTATAAGGTAACTTCAGAAAAGCTAGGTCAATACTTTGATTTATAGGAATGGACATAAAACATCTAGATGCCTTTACAACCACTCTAACTTCCCCTTGTTTTATACATGTGTTAAGGTGTCCCATTTCAAAGTGGAAAGACGATGGATGTATACAGGCTAAATATAAAATATGGAATATAACAATTAATGTTTTTTATATCATTGTACATATATTCTACTGTATTGAGAAATTAGGACTTTTGCTGAAAAAGCTACTAATTAAGAAGAAGCAAAAATACTGGAAACCGAGAATAATTTACTAGTATTTAATCACTATGGAAAATTATTATTAAATATGTAATGAAAGATAAAATTATTTAACAAGTTAAAAAGCAGTGTGGTAATAAACCTGATCATTTGGAGCAGGCTCCTGAATTTAATAATGAATTCTGGAAGTTGATCTGCTACCAAAACAGAGCTGAGGCATGAAATCACTATATTTCAAAATTGAATAGATAAACTTCCCTTACAAAGACTACAGATTAAAAGAAAATGAGGAACAAATATGGAACTTCATAATAAAAGCACATGATGTGCAGTGACTTCTAATCAGTTAAAGCTAAACAAGAAAGATTTATAAGCAGCTACAAAAATGTTCATGGTAGCAGATGACAAATATGCTTCGCAAGTAAGATAAAGACATTTTGCAGTATTCTTCCAGTTTAAATACCACTGACCATTTACGTGCTGACCTAATTGAGCCATTAATAAAGGCTTCAGAAATTATTTTTTTATTATAACACAGTATTAATAACCACATCTATAGATGATCAACCTCTTATTTACAGGATCAGGAAATTATAATTAGAGTGGACTGGAAGTGACTTCCAGAGCTCACCTAGTCCAGCTTTCTGCTCAAAGCAGGGCTCTCACCAGCACCAGTGGGTCGGGTCAGCCGTGGCCATGTCTCACCCAGTCTCTAGAGCTCTAAGTGGAGCTCCAGCACCTCCAGGCAGCACTGAGTCAGTGCTGCACCAACTCCACTGAGGAAGCTGCTTCTGATGTCCAGCTGGGGTCTCTCACACTGGGATTTGGAGCCATTGCTGCCTCAGCTGCCACTGCAGAGAAGAGTTTGGCTCTGTCACGTCCATAACTGCCCTGCAAGTGGTTCTGGGCAGTTCCTAGATGCCTCCTTGCTGTCTCTTGGTGGGAGTCAACAAAGCCAGATCCTTCAACCTCAGGTCACCTATGCCCCAGACATATTTGCACCTTTGTGCTGGACCCCATTCCCTTCCTCACATCTCTCTTGAATTTGAGTGTTGCTGGCCACCAAACTGAGCATGGTTTTACAGCTGCAGCCCCAACAGTGCCAGTAGATGAGATATAACAACTTTTTTTTCTGTTCAGTTTCTCTACTAATTAAAAATGCTCCTGCAAGTGAATTGGATTAGTGAAGATGAAGTGAGTGACCAAAGCAGATTTGTGTTGCTTTGGTCTATGATTCAACTGCAACCCTTCTTCTCTTCTCAGGACCACCTCAGATATACATTTCCCAAAAATGTATGAAGAAAGTTGAAATAGGTGGCAAGGTTACCTTAGCACAAAGGGATAAAGGCACTTTAAAAAGATTTTGATGCTTTGTAGATAATCATTGCAGAATTATCAAAGTGGACATAGTATTATTATTGAGCCTTGCCCAGGAAACCTTCAGCACACCTGAAATGGCAGAACTGAGCTGGACACAAGGCAAATGGTCATTCTGGTGAGGTCACATTGTTTTGGAAGGCACAAAAGATGTGGTCAGCTATACCAGTAAGACCCTGAAAGATGTGCTGGTCAGACAGGAAAAGGGAAAGAGTGTGCAAACTGAGAGCCCAAAAGGAAGAAATCATGTCTAAGTTAATCGTGTCTTCAATGTAGACCTGATCCTGGGCCCAGTTAACCATGTTTTGACCTCAGTAGAATGTGCTTATAGATAGGAAAAAATAAATTACCCACAAAGACTGCAACGTGAGAATCAGAAAGTAAGAAGGAAGCACTGGAAACTGGAAAACTTGACAAAATCCCTGGAGACAACGTAGTAAATCAGACTGTGAGCTGAGACCCAGTTAATATAAACGCTATTTAGAACAGTCCAGTTTCTCCCAACAAGGAAGGTGCATTTTTCCAAGCAATGGCAGGAGTTTGTAGGGACTCCTGACTTATTTGTCTGGAAAAGCCAAACCAGATGGCACTCAATGGACAGAGGAATGTCAAGTGACTTCAAGTAACTAAAAATCCTTCTGGTTACTGATTCTCCACAGTGAGTCAAGAAATTTCTCCAAGTTGAGCTCATGACCTGACATCCTGCTCAATCCAAAGGGTAAACTCCCAAAGGCAGGAATCGGTCTGACTCTCTCTTGCATGGCTAGACTCTCTTTAACATAAAAATAGAAAAGGCAAAGAAACCCCCAAAACAATATATAAATATTAAACTATTACCAAAAAGTTCCAAATATGACCAGAATAATAGGGGGGTTTTTTCAGACTTGGAATATAGTGTGGCATTTTCCAACATCAGTCAGGATCTTTATGTCTCACAGAACAATGGAAACTTGAATTTTTTAAAAATGTTTTCCTTTTTTCCTTTCATTTAAACAAAGTCAGAAATGAATGAAGCTGAATGAGTCCTCTGGGTCAGTTGGAGTGATCCCTTCTGCAACACAATAGTCCTCAATACTGGTCCTTGCTTTTTTCACATCTGACAGGAAACTCACCATCTAATTATGCTTTTAAATTAACACACTGTTATATGCAATAACTCTTAAAAGGGACATGATACTGCCCTTGTAATCCAAGAACTGAAAAGAGACTCCATATATGGAATCTGTTGTACAAAGGAAATGTACTAATAGATAAACCATGCATCTATTTAATCTTTTCATGGTTTTCCTTCATTTCAGAACTGATGATCCTTCATTAGATATCAAGCGAGAAAGAGTGATGCCTAAGACAACACCTTAAAACCAGAACAACAGTGAAAGGCAGCTTAGTAAAAACATCTTCTTTTTATGGAATGATAGAGATGGCTAAAGATACTGGGATAACAAAGACTGAGGAAGTACAGTCTTGAAAACTTGTGACTTAAGAATAATGACAAGATATGCAATTACCCACATTACATACTGCCTCTCTTCCTGTTCAGGGGAGTAGTTAGCAAAGTTAGGCTTAATTTCTCGTTCTGTGCAATCTTTATCTTCTGTTACCTCACCAGACAAACCCTTGTTTACTGGTCAAATCATCAGAAGCTTAAGAAAGGCTCAACATAGAAACTTTTCTGTATAGTGTTCCAAAATTCACCCAATTTCTGTAAAAGCTTTTTAAAAAAACACCCAAGCACACCTGACAGAATCTGCATACTGAACATTGCTAATGTAAATTGTATTTCCTTAGGATAAATATTCTCTTACAGGCTGCTTTATGTATGCTTACCTATGCCTTTACGCCTCCCTTATGGAAAATTCTCACTGACTTCAATGGGAGTTTCTTAGAAGAAATGAACATTTCATAATGCTGTGAATTGCAAACCAGAGTGGACTTCTCATTCACAATGTCTTCAATCAAAAATTGACACTGAATTTGATAAAAAATTGAGTGGCAAATGTATTTTGATACAAGATAGGAAATCTTATTCATTTTCAGAAACAAAGTAACCCTATTAAGGCCAAAGAAAATGCCTGAATTTATTTCATGTGAGAAGGATGTTGCTATTTTGCCAAAGGTGGAATTTTCCATTGAATATACACCCTTCAATATATATCAGTGTTCTTTCCAAGATGGGAGACATTAACTTTTCGTGCAGTAGCTTGGATTGATGCATTTTGTAAATGAAACATTTCAAAGACCCTTTTTGGAAATGCCCCAGGGAGAATTTAAAATTTAATACATCAATAAATGCACCTATAAAGATCCACATAAAATGGAAATTTCATCTTCATTAGTCCTTTACACCTGTGCAAAGTCACATGTGCCAACCAACAATCAGAATAATGGGATTTTTATAGCCTCTTTCTCTTGCATAAAGGGCTGCAAGAGGTGCTGAGAATAAAAAATAAAGAATCTAGGTCTGGGAAGTCTGATGGTAATAATTCAAATAATCTTGAGGCTCCATTGATTTCAATGTCCTTACCCAATTTAGACTAGCCAGGAATCGAACATCTCCTGATTAAATTGTTGTCATGATGAACTGTTCTTAAAGGAAAGAATAGATCTGCCTTGTCCGCTCCACACACACACACCTGAATCATATGGAGAGGCAGAAAGTCAGAAGGGTTGAGCCAACTCATTAAGGTCCAAATGTTACAGAAATGACCAACGAAAATGCTAATTAAAGAACAAATTGACCAAGCTGCTGTACAAACTGCTCCATATCCTGAAAGGTTTAGAAAGCAAAGGTTATCTCTAGAGTCTAAAGAGCATGTTACCTGATGTTTATGTGGATCAGTAGTACTGTGGGAAAGCGCAGCACGTGGCAGGTGCCCATCACCAGGAGGTTTCCCTGCCCCAGCGCCAGGGGACACATGGGATGTGGTCAGGAGCTGAGCACTGATGGGACCGTAGCCATTGGAAGGCTGATGAACGTTGTTCGAGGCTGCAGCTATTTCATCTTCATCACCGGAGTCCGTAATCAGGATAAACTCAGCCTTAAAGAGGTCATTCTCCTGC
The DNA here is from genome assembly GCA_013400735.1 of Pomatostomus ruficeps. Taxonomy (NCBI): domain Eukaryota; kingdom Metazoa; phylum Chordata; class Aves; order Passeriformes; family Timaliidae; genus Pomatostomus; species Pomatostomus ruficeps. Next base: position 54,592 of record VYZT01001513.1, read on the forward strand.
ATTTCTCCTTTGCTTGAATTACACCCCAGGGACTGGAAAGCCGTTCGGGTGCTGTCTGTACAGACAGTGGACACACAGTCTTGTCTGGCCCCACTTTTTAAGACCAGCTCAGCAGAGACTGTGTCAGACTGCAAAAGATACAAGGATAAAAGTCCCAATTAACTGCATTTTATTTGTGTTCCCCTAAATGTGAAGTAATTTTGGCTTTCAGTAGTGGCTGTCTCTACACTACTGAAAATTCATCATTTGCCTACTACTTTGCAGTAGGCAAATGATGAATTTAGGCATGAGTACACAGCAGAAGCCACTTCCCCAGGGAGTCCCAGCTTCCAGCCCCCAGCAAATGCTGTGGGGGCTGCCTTCCCAGTGACCCACAGAGCAACAGGGGACTCTGAGCACAGCGATGGCCTGAGAAAGGGCTGGCACGGGAACCAAGAAGGAGGGTGCAGTCAAGCCGAATGAGCTGTCAGACCAGACTGCACCAGACACGATGGGAAGGCATCCTGACTGCGGGATCCACGGAGCAGACAATGCTCCTCAGAGGAGTCTGGCAGACAAATCTGGGACAAAACCTATACATATTAATGAAGAAACAAAGGCCCTTAAGACAAGGCATTCTCTGAAGAGAGCAAACAGACTCAGAGGTCAGAGAGCTTTACTGTATGTTCAAGCTTCTCAGCACAGACCACAATTGTTCTGCGTATTTTCTGCAATTTCCATATCTAGTATGTCACTTCTCAAGCATGCTTTGCGTGAAAGCAGGAATAGCACAAACTGCCCAAGTGACACATAACGTTAATCATTCAATATCAAAACTGCTATTGTAAATCATATTTCCCTCAGAGGAAGAATCAGGTAAACGAATAGACATATTGTGTACTGCAAGAGGAAGCCTCCAGATGGGGCTCATATTTGAATGCTGCTTGAGGAACACAGTAATTACAAATTTCCACTTCACTTACAGTTCCATGAGTTCCCTGGAGTTCAGTTCTTTGAAAAAATATTGGAACACAAAGGGGGATATCACCATTATGAGTTTGACAGTGTTATTTTGATTATCTGATGTTGGTTAGTTTTTTAACCAGTTGATGCAGTTGTAAGGCCTTCATAGCACAGAATAAGAACAATAAGTTCAAGTTCTAGACATTTTAGAAGAGTGACTAATCTGTGCTATGAAGGCCTTACAACTGCATCAACTGTCAGAAAATTTTCTTCTGTCTACAGAGAAACACACAGAGATGGATGTCAGGAAGACCTGATTCTGCTTTACCCTGGGCATTTCTTATAACAAAACCAATAATGAGCAGCTGTAAATATAATTAATGAGTTAAACCACCTGAGGATAATATTCCAGTGAGTGTCTCTTCAAATATATCCATCCTTTGCCCAGACCTAACTTTTTTTTTGACAAATAGGACACTGAAATGCTGGAACATGTTCAGGTCACAGGGCTGTGAACTCCTGTGAAAAGTTTGTTACATGGAAGAGCACTCAGAACTGCAGTCCCAGCAATGTCCCAGGGAAGGAGCTGTAACACAAAAGTGGAATTGCCATAAGCATAAATATTAACCTGAGGGTTGTGGTAGCCTTTCAAGCAGCATGGAATAAAATAAGAGGTCATTAAGTGTTATGAGGTAGGAAAGGAATAACAAACAAAGGGTTGAATAAAGGAAGGAGAAGCAGGAATGTTGTGCTGCTGGCTTCACTATTACAGGAAATCACAAGAACAAGTTTTCAAATATCAAAAGCTCACTTCCACTTTGATGCATTACTGTGCAGCTGTGAAAGGAATTGGCATCTTTCTGGAAGCCACAGCACTGACATTTGCTGAAACCAGGATCCAGTGAACAACTTCTGGTCAATTTCCATGTGATAACACACCTTGCACACCACCCTTGCTGTCATGAAGATCAAGAAGGAATCTCCTGCCTCTGCCATTGCATGACTGACAGAGGACAGAATTGAGATGATCAACAGTTTCCTTCCAGTATAAACTCTGCCAAAGGCAAAGCAAGCTATTGAGCAGACACCAGCCTTCTCTTGCTCAACGATTCCACATCTTGGTAATTAAACCAAGCACATGCCAAGAAACCATTCAAGGGAAAGAGCTTCAGTTCAGCAATGCTCAGAATAAAACTTTCTTTATTTTTCTAAGAAGTGGAGAAATTAATGCAAACAAAAGTCTACCTTATTTACAATTTTTTGGTTGCCCAGGTCCTTTGGTTCCTCTGGAATAGTCACAAGGAACTTAGAGATATCCACAACCTCAAAATGAGTTGGAAGTTGTCCAATGGATGGTACAAATGTGAAGGTCAGTGGTTTGGTTCCAAATTCTTGAGAAGTGACCTACAAAACACAAAATTAGTTCAACTTCTTTATCCAAATAAAGATGATTTTTATCAGAGTTAACATGAATAACATGAAATAATTAATCTACATAACTTACATGTCTGTTATAAACTATACTGGTCTTTGTTTTGGTGGGTTTTTTTAATTGGGTAATTGTGTATTAAAGCGTTATTTAACGGACAGAATACTGCCTTGATTATACTCAACATTCTATATATTCTAGTGGTGTGGCACAGCAGATAGGAGAGCTTTAGTTTGATAGCTTGCTATTCTTTCAATTTTACGTAACAAAATCAGTAAACCATATTCAATCCATTTCAAGGCTGTTTTTATCTTTGTTTAACTCCACTTCAGTAGGACAACAATTCAATTATACTGGTGTATCTAGGCAAATTATAGCCCCTACAGTATTTGCTTAACAGCTTAAACCATATTGGAAAAACCTTTGCTCTGCAAAAAAAAAGCAAAACATCTTCACATTTTCTAATGCAAATGCAGATAATTCTGAGCAATATCTGGAATGAATTGTGATTCAAGTATCTTCTCCATTTTCTTTGGGCTATTCAGCCACATACACCAAATAATTGCTTGTCTGCCTGCTTATTTCTTCTTCCCCCTGTTGCCCTCTCAGTAGGACTGAGTATATTGAGCCTGACTGCACCAAAGACAAGAGAGACTAAAAGAAGGCAATTTCACCTGAATATTCAATTTTATCACAGTGCTCTCCTATCACTTCCATCTCCTTCACAGAAGATGGAACAGGGAAAAGAAGTCCATATCATTGTAAAACTCTCAGTTGCTTTGCCAGATATCAGGAAGAGGAACTGCAAATGCCTTTGCCAGGTAGAGGGAACCACACCCCAAACCATTGAACCTGACACACTGACTTTCCACTACTTGTTGGTGTAAAAAAATTCTTTTTTCTGATTCAAATCTATGGAGTAGATTGATTTACCTTTGTTACATAATCTGATGTAAACCTTAGTGCTGTTAATTTTCAATGAACTTTGATATACAGAGCCTTGAACTGTATTGACTCATACAGGAAAACAGGATTATTGCTTGGTTCCTTTTTTTTTTCTTTTGCTTGCTTGTTTAAACTGAAACAAATTGAAGAACTATGACTCTCATTATGCTTCTTTGTAATTTGCATCCATAAGTAAATAGCAATTATGGAATAGAGTGGAATTATCGTTTACATTACTTGATCATCTTGTGGCTGGAATATTAAAAATGATAGATGCAAATTTCCAGTTTTAAAATACTCTAAGTTAGTTACTTCCACTAACAGCTGCCTCCTGGAGTGCTTGGGCAAAACAGAGGCAGGCTATTTGTACAAATGCTGTCAACTGCTCTTTCCTCTACAGTTTGGAAGAGCTCTGCTCTCTCAGACAAATCTAGGTGTGCAGGTACAAGGTGCTCTCCTCCTTTTACTTCCGCCTTCACTTCACACAAGTGACCAAGCACTGGAATATATAATGCATGGACTGAATCAACAGCAAAAGAGTGACAGCTAAATGCTCCACCATGTCAGGAGCTCAGGTTGTTATTTTATATGAAGGAGAAACAACAGCTCTATCCTTCTCTCAGGTGCTAAGGTACCTGAGCTGGTCATTGCTTTTCATAAAACAGCAACACAATTTTTTAAATGGTATTAGCCAGCGCATTAAACACTTAGTTCTTGCTCCTGATAAAAGTCAGCAGACTACCATCAGTACTCAAGGACATACTAACTAGTGAGCGGCTGCCAGTCCCTACAACACAGCCAGGGATGCAGCCTCCGCCCGAGCACCTGCTGCACCCAAAGGTGCCTCCAAGATGCAGGATTACCTGCACACAGGCAGGAGCACCCTCACATCAGCATTAGTGATTCCTGCACAGCTGACATAATTCACCGCAGTCTTATACAGTACTGGGGTTTACACTAAAATCAGCTAGAGATGGCCTTTGCTTTCCTGAAGACCTGTAGTTTTGCTTTCATCTTCTCTCTCTAATTAGGAAGTGCAGCTGATGACTTTGGCTATCTTGGTTGTGTTTAATAACATTTTTCCCCCCTCTATCTCACCCTCTAGTCACGCTTTTGTTTTGACACTTGACAGCAGCTATTCTGTATCAGTGGGCATTCTTGAGTCAGAGGGCAAAATATTCCTTATAAAAGAAAAAGGAAGACAGGGAATAAGTGTGCAAATAGCAAGTCCAAACACAAACAGAGTTATGGCAAATTCCAATCAAATGTGGCAGCATTGCTAAACTCCCACTATTTTATCTGCATATTTGTAATGAGGAAATACAAACAAGGAATCAGACTAGAGGCCCCAGGCTGTTGCATAGTAATGGAGACATCTTGCTGTCACCTAATTTTGTATTTTATCTTACCCTGCACTTCCAATTTTATTGCTTTGATGGAAAAATTAAAGAAAACACAAAGAAAATTTTGCTGTATTTGGCCTAAAGACATTGTGGAAATAATCACCAAAATTGCTTGAAAGCTAAAATTATGACTGGAAAATATATAAAAATGGGCAAACAAGAATATTTTACTCAGGTGGGAGATGCCATTAAATCGTGGCATTATTTATATTCCCCTAGTGTATATTATTTTCTTAGAGTTTAGAAAACATACAGAAGCAAATACAATTACTGCATTTCAGACAATTTTAAGTTGCTAGATACTGCGTGAAGCAGTGACAGGACTGTGCACCTCTTAGTTTCATTCAGAGCAATTGAGAAACAGGAACTTAACAGCAGGTAAAACTGGTCATGCAATCTAAGCTGCATCACAGAAACCTAGACAAGCAAATATCACATGACTAGCCAGAAAAAACAAACATTCCCACTGGGGGAAAACAAAAGAGAAATATTTCTTGCTTAAAAATAATTTTAAGTGGTTATTTTAATTTTATAGATTTTTTTAAAATGTAAAAATACTTTGACCTTTTAAAATTTAAATTTTAATTGAACAATGTGAAGCAGAAGGAAGTGTTACATACGACTTCCTTTTTTAAGGCAGAGAAAGGATTTTTGCACCTTTTTTCATATATTCATCTCATTTACCATCTCTCTGTCTTGCTGATGTTTCTAACCTTGAAGAGCTGAAAAGAAATTAACAGGTTGGACTTCCAGAATTTCATTACATCTATTAATAGCCAGTCAGATATGTAGAGGTAAACAACAAAGAAACAAGTTTAAAATCCAAATATATATATATATATATATATATATAAACCTGTGTGAAACTTCTTATCATCTTTTCTCCAAAATCAGTAGCAACAGCTAATTCAATGCCATACATTCCCTGCTGCTAGAATTCAGTTGAATCAATACAGTTACAGTGGCAGAAAAATACCAAATGTGACATCTATTGAATTCAATACTAAGGAATTCTGGTTTATATTATAGAATCAACTTTACGCACATGAAATAACTGATTGTTTTTAACTGCAGCCTTCACGTTAGTTCTTTGAAGAACACAAAAAATTATAGAGTTTAATATAAATAACCTTTGAATATCCATTGGTGGCTGCATAATATATTGCCAAACAGCTTCAAAACGAAAAATTTATTCTAGATGACTTCCATGAGCTCCTATGTCATCAATTTACAAACAGGTTTGTTGCATAATTAATGCCATCAATTTACAGCTGCCCTGGGGATAGTAACTTAAATTATATTAATTATTGTTTTCATTACCAGAGCTTCTGTAGTCCTTACTTGTAGAGCCCATTTTTAAAGTCTTGGTTACCTTATGAACACAAACGAACACTTCCATTTAATTTCTCATATGCTCTATATGCATCCAGCATACTGCCTATTTTGTAAGTTAAATTGAGGTCCCATTGTCAATGATTGCTTCTCAGGATTTCCTTCTGGAATACAGATTGCTAAAGTGAAATTCAATATGCTGGTTCACGTTACCACTTCTTCCACTGATTTGTTAATGTAAGTCATTCCATTAATAAAAAAAACAACACCCTAAGAAAACCTCATTCTTGAAACACCCAGTTGTTCCTTTGAAGACATGTATTTGTTTAAAGGGCAGAAAAGGAAACTATGAGTAAATAATAGCAAAATAACAAGTGTGTACATCATGACATAGAGAAATGTTGACTGAAGCACTGTTTTGGTCAGAGCACAAATTCACATGCCCACAAGTCCTGGGTGATAAATATAGCTCTGACACCCAGAGAGAGCACAGCTAACGCCATTCACCCAGCCAGGGAGAAAGACCACCCAAAAACACAGCCCAAGTTCTGTAATCTCTCTTTAAACTCCTTTTCTATGTTCAGACTAAAGTCAAACCACAAAGACATGGTTTCCTCCTCGAGACACAGAAAAATCTAATCAGATGGAATTATCAGTTAATGAGATGTAAGAATCTTCAGCCTATCTTCATATCCTGATTTATTATAGCTATCACAGTAACCTAATATGGATTAGCTGTTTATTGTGTAATATGAGCCCCAGCTTTTCTAAAACCTTTTACAAACAGCAGCAGATGATCATCTGAACACCAACTTTCTCTCTGTGAAACTTCAGAGGAAAAAGCTAAACCCATTTCAAAAGTCCAGGATGAAATTACAGCCAAAATGAAGTTTGTGCCAAAATTCCCAAGGACAGCTGTGGTCCAGAAGCTTCCAGAAGCCCTATGATGTGCCCATTTTATCACCTTCAGCAAATCATTTCTGCTTCTTTCAATACATCAACAGACACTCAAATGCAGACAAGTATCTTTTCAAAATGAATCTGTGATGTGTGTAAAGCACTAGAAAGAGCAAATGAATAACAGCAAAAAAATTTAATCTATTATTCAAAATGCAAGAGCTCATTCAGATGAAGTGGTTTTTTTCAAACATCATTTTAATTAGCCCTTCAGCCCAGCAGACTTTATACAACTGTAATTGCTCTTTGATACTGCTCTACACATATGCAGCTAAAATTGATGAAAAGTAAGTAAAGATAACCTTTAATTTCCTGCTTTTGCTAAGGACAAGTAAAATACGTCTCCCTTTACGCTTACTTGGCTTAATTAAATGCAATGTGATTAAATGTTCATAAAATATTAGACCCCAAGATGACCTGGGTCTTTAAATCATATTTATGGTATCATTGACACCCTTAGACCTCTTATTTGCTTCTAGTCTCCTAAACCTCCTAAGAAGCAACATCTCCGAAGCTAAAACACTCTGTTATCCCAAGGTGCTCTAGTCCATCACCCATACAAAAAACAGCAGCTAGATGGCCCAACACCCAGACTGCCTCCAGCTTCTCCCTCAGCAGGTAATCACCACTTCCTTCTGGCTGCCCTGTGTTCATTTTGTTGTGTGGATCAACCAGAAATTAAGCTGAAATTGTTGCTGATTTTGCATTACAGTGGCCAGGCTTGCCATCTGGTCTTCCATAGAAGGCCACGTCAAGGACTGACAAAACTAGACTGAAAAAGTTTGAAAGCTGATTGCAAAAGAAAGTCTTAAAAAAAAAAATTAAAAAGTGGTGCTCTCTAACATGCACATGGACTGCTTATCAAATATTACTATATTATTAGTGGTCAGAAGATGCCTTGGGAAATGAGAGACTTCAGATCAAATGCAGTGCCTGTAGACAGAGAAAAATACCAGCATCAAAACTGAAGCCCTTACAAGGTCATAGGACTCATGTCTTCGTATGTAGAACATCCATACTAGCACATTAACAGATATGTTTACAAACTGATATACATAATATATGCTTATAAAATGTCATAGTACTTCTGCCCCCAAAAAAAGGCTGCACACTGGTTAGTCACATTCATGTAGCAGTGAGGCAAAACAGGTCCCAGTTTTCCAGTCCATTTTTGAACAACTCCATCTTGATTACTCAGTGAGAAATTGAAAGTTAGAATTTATTATTTTTCCTGTAAGAGTTTCTTGCAATTTCAGTCCTGTGAGAGAGTTCCAAAATGCTTATGCCACCCTCACAGCAACCTTGAAGCACAATCTCCTGAATCTATATGACATAATTCCCCTCATTGTCTTTTCCCAGAAGCTGCATCTATCAGTATGCAGGCGTAGTTTCCAAATCAAGCCCCGGGAGGATGAATAAATCCCTACTTACATCTGTCAGAGCTGACACATCAGTATTGTGGGATGATGCTAGCAAGGAACTTCAATTTTATAGTATCACACATCAGCCATTTGCCTTTTGGTGTCCCAAAATGTCTGAGTGGTCGAGGGCCAGAGGGATTTCAGCTGGAGGACTCCCTCCCTGTAGAGCTGAGGCTCACACCCAGTGAAGTTCCACTGCCAGCCCTGCCAGCCCTGCCCACGACACCACAGGAGAATCGAGCCCACAGTGCGGCTCCCCACCGCACCCTGAGCACTGCCATCCGTGCCCGTGACACCACAGGAGAATCGAGCCCACGTGGAGCTGCCACTGCAGGTGAGCATCTGCGCAGTTCTCCTTTCAAAAACACACTGCAAAGCAGGTTTGGTAACACACCAGTGACATCGTTGCAAGCAATACATTTTGGAAGCAGGTGGTGCCCAGCATCACATCCGTGCCTGCACATATCCCTGCATGTGCCACAGAATGACAGAATATTCTGAGTCAGAAGGGACCCATAAGGATCAATGAGTCCAGCTCTCAAGTGAGTGGCCCATACAGGGTTTGAACCCACAAACTTGGCATTATTAGCATATGCTTTAACCAGCTGAGCTAATCTCAGTGCCTCCTAACAGACCATTAATTTTGTACACTGGATTAACTACAGAGTGACTCCAGAAAAAGAATATGTATGTGCTAATACCACATGTCATGTTATCATAGTTTGAAGGCTGCTGAAGAAAAACAAGGGATTTTAAAAGATTCTTCCAAAAGTACAAACACACAATAATAGCAGAAGTCTTGAAAGTGCAAATGTGGAATAGGAGCCCTAGGGCTACAAGCACAAATCATTAATAATAAGTTGTTACTCACTACAGGAATGCAACCTTGTGTGCTGGTATTAAGAATAGCAGAGGAAGCAAAGAACCAGTATCTGGCATACATAAAACATATCAAACACCATCAAATTTAGATAAAAAATGTGCTGGCCGATAAGGAAGGAACAAGTAAACTGTTAGTAAAGACAGAAAAGTATCTTCAAGTGGATCCAAAGTACAAGGTAAGTAAGCCCCGCTATCAACATCATCCACCTTCCTGAAAACAACCGGAGATGCTGGCAGCTTCCATAACAATGCATAGAAAATACAAGTGGTAGAAATGAGAAAGTTTTTCTAGGTTGCTTTCAGCTGTGTGGTCATTGGGAATGAGCTGCAATAATAGGACCATTTGGACTTTAAGAGTATGTCTGTACCTGGACTACACCAAAATGTAAGCCCCAGGTATGTGAAAGTTTGTGTGCACTTGGGTTAACAGTACAATGAGAAGGTGCTAAGAGAAAACAGATTGAAGAGAGGGTAAGTGTGAGAGGTAGTGCATGGAAGTCTTTCCCAAATGGATAAACTCAGGAGATAAGTGGTCTGGTTGAATACACAAGAAATGATAAATTCAGAATACCAAGAATCAGCCCAAGACCACCAGGACACACTGGAATCAGCAACGAAGAAGTTGAACCCCATCCAAGAAGGCTGTATCTGCTGCACACAGACAAAGACTGCAGGATTACACATATATAGGACACTCTCTTAGAAGCCGAAGGCACAGTAGTAAAGCCTCCCACTTCTGCACAAAGGGCTGTCCTGCCAGCTGTGGCTCCAGCTGGGTATGAGTTAGTGCATGAGGGTTTGAGAAAGCTGCATGAGTAACCAAACACACGCTGTGAAAAATTATCTGCTTTAATAAGAACACCCCCATTCTCTTAATGCCTCATTCTCTTAATGATAACATCTTGAATAGTAAAAGGGTTTGGATAAAGTTGGTTGTAAGAAGTGCTTCCTTCCACTTGTTCCCATCAGGGAAAAGGGAATTAACAACATTATAACTCTGTGATTAGACTGTTAATTTTTCAGTTAGAGTAACTGCACATTTTTGCATCTCTATATGTGTTTCTCTAGCTTGCATAAGTTGCACAAGGTATCTGGTCTTTCACCACACCCTTGAGGTTTGGTAGTGATTTGGATGCAGCAGAGGAGGTTGGGCATTTCCCACCTATGCAAGGTTTCTGCTCAGTTTTGCAGCACTGCCTTGCTGCTTTGTTTAGATGCAACTGAAAGAGGACTGGTACAGCCTCACTTTAGCAGCTAAGTTACACTTCAAACTTCTCCAGGTTAACAGCTGGGTGTGAAATCCAGCATGGACCCTTATGAGTGTATGCTGGATGTCAGGGTTCTCAGTGTTTCAGAGCAAACCTGCTGTTAGCAAGAGCACTTTAGAAATATTTTGGCAGACACAACAGCATTCGTTTCACAACAGCATTTTCTCAGTGTTTCCCCAGGTATAACTCTATCCAAAACACTTCAACACAGAGTGTGAACACCCCAGTCATCCAAGCCTGGCAGAAAGAAATTAACAACCATGGCCTTTCGTACCACGGTCACCTGCTAATTATAGCATTTACTCTAAGGAAAATTGTCCTCAAACCCAAAGGACTACAGCTTCAAGTTGAAATTCATTCTCACTGCCAGCACTTTCAGCAAGAAAACTCTTTCCAGGAGAGCATACAAGACAGTTTCCAACGCTTCTCCGTGAAGCTTGAACGTGCCCATTCCCATGCCCCAGGATAACAGCTCCTGTCATTACCTGCTGCCCCTGATTCAACCAACCAGCTCCACCTGGTCTCATCAAAACACCAAAATGCATTGAGATGCTCGCACATGTCCTGCAGCTACTACATGCATGTCTGCACTGAGAGCTGTCTTCTCATTTTGATTTTCTGATTTCCTAAAAGTTTCCTTTTCCACCATTTTAACGCTTTTATTACTGCTGTCTGTTCTCAGCTAAACAATGTTAAAAGTACATTTAATTTTTTATGACTTTTTCAGTTTAGTTTATTAAAATATTTTCATTTTTGAAAACTGTAAAAAATAAGGGATTTTGAGAGTTAAAATGTTTTGGACAAGTTTTGTTTAATTGGAACGTAACTTTTCATTTAAAAATAATTGATCTGGCACAAAGAAAGTAAAGGCTGATGTGATTTGCTTTTGGCAGCACAGATTTTATAAAGTACTCTCCTGTGTTTGGACTCTTCTATTACTATTATTTTAAAATAAGAATGGCATTTTCAATAGATATCTCCTTTCCCAAACTGCTACAACTTGTGTCTAGGCACTTGTATTGAGAAGGAACTATATTTTTGGAGCAGGGATCCAAAGAATATTAAGAAAGAGTTGTGTTAAATTTTCAAAAGGCCATACAGCTGACACCCACATATCAATGCCAGGCAATAGCACATTTTTCATATTTTGGAGTTATCTCACTAAATGATCATGACATACTCTCAAACAGGTTTTTCAAGATTCAAAAAGCCATCTGGCCTCTGGATTTAACAAGTTTTTTATCAATCAGAAAAGGGTATTTTGAAAAAAGAAAAGCAATGTATATATGTTAACATAGGCAAATTAAAACCTTAGTCTTTATCTACTCATATATGACCAGACAGAGAGCTTCTAGTTAATCTGCCATCATTTTTTTCTGCTGTCATTCCAGCAGACAGCAGTGAAAGTCTTGTAATACCAGCAAGCCTATAGTCCTCAGCTCCTATCCATAAAGAAGAGAACAGAGTTCTCATTGATGGTACATTAGGGATACACAGAGTACTTTGGAAATATCAGCTGCTAAATTTTCAGCTTTTAAACAAACCACACATAGGGGAAGGCAGTTAGTATTTTAATGTCTAAGAAATTGATTATTTCATCCTGTATTATCAGCAACAGGCTTCCCATTAGAAGCTGCACCCTTTACAACCATCTGTGCCAAGCATTTAAGGAATAATCAATACAAGCTCGTCTACAAGCATTCTTACCTGTCCCCTACCAATAAAACTCAGTGGGCTGGTAACTCAGATGCCTCCTTCTGCAGACTCCTGCCTGTAGTACGCAGAGCACAGTTGGCAGATAAATAAGAAATGAACATTAAAAAAGCAGCAACAAAATGCCTGTGATGAAACTAAAGAAGAGGTCATATTTTCCCCCTCTCAGCAAGGATTTTCAGAGGTCCTTTTAATGAGCTATTTTCTGAGTAGGTCTGTGTAGGCCCACAAGAATGCTGGCTACAAAGAGTAATTATTCTGGCACTCAGCTACTAGCAAACAATAAGGTAAAGCTGAATGGCTCTTGGCTTCTTCTGCACGTTCACAGGAGGGCATGATAAGAGAATCCTGTCTTCTTCTCTGTGTTAATCATTAAAAAGCAGCTGTCTTTAAACATTTAACTCGAGCTTTCCCAGATATCAAGAATACTGCATGTTTAACAGTGCCAGGGTCACTTTCATATGACTTTATCTGTTGGCATAATAGCTATGCTTGTTTCAAATAAATAATTTTATTTTTACTTATTAAATAATTTTATATTATATATATACACAAACTTGACTATGTCTCATTAAAAAAAATTCTTAGTTTTCCACTTTGGCATAATAATCCACTAAATACAGTCATGTACCATTCCTCAGATATTTTAGAGTGTAGGAGAAAGAATAGAAGAACTGTAGAACAGCAGACTGTACATTTTGCACTAAGAACAAGCATCATTTCTTTAGCCAACAAATCTGAGTAGTGAGAAAACACTTCAAGACCAAGTATTCTACTAATGCTAGTCTTCTAAAGAAGAGTCTTCCAAATTTAAGTAAATCCCTGTCAATGTTATAAAGAATACCTCTGCATTTCAGTTGAAATAACACTCTTTCCATAGATGCTATGAACTCACCAAAGGGATCAGAGGATCAAAGGATTATAAAAGGGGGCAGGGGAGTTAATTGGAATGAATAAAAGTCTAGGTGGTATCATTTACTTCATACTGAGATTTTCTTCAGAAGTTGCCAGTGTAAGAATACAGGTGACAACGCAATGGAAAACACTTTTGCATGTAGTAAGAAAGTCTGTTATTTCCTATACTACCCCAAAATAAATCATACAATCAAGGTTGACCCTGGCAGTAATTCCAGAGTCTATATTTCATATAGATTCTTAAACCACCCTCATCACCAGGGAGAGCTCATTACCCTCAAGCTGTGCATTAGGTGACATTCCTGACATACATTACATGGGATGGATTCTGTCTCTCCTCCTGTTTAGGAGGTTTAGCATTTGTTTGATGTTATGAGTGTTCATAAGTCAAGGTTCTCTTGTGCTGTTCTCTGTTAGCTAAAGATATACACCCTCTTCTTCAAACTCTAGGTTTTAGAGTCTAAAATTTTGTAGCCATTGAAAGAGACCTTTGCGCCTTTTGCCCTAGTGGCAGATGACACTGCAGTCTCCTAAAAGCAGAGCTGACAGATTCAGGGAAAACATTGCTTGCTTACTGCAGTGCTCTAAAATGCCTGGATTGAGGAGAATCCTGCAAGATTTCAGAAGAAATTATGATTTTTTTATCAGTTTGGACGATTTTTTTCTTGAAGTTACTTGACATAAGTCAATTTTTACCCAAGAACTGAGTGAAGATGAGTATAATTCTGAACTTGGTCTTAGCTTTGAAAAGGGAAGAAATATATCTTGGATGTCAATTAAACTTTATTTCTGTCATTACTAGTAATAAAGCAGTACCATTTACCAGCATCCTCCCAATTAAAACGGTGTACATTGTTTCAAAAAGAGACTCAACTCTGAGTTAGAGTCAACTTCAGACCTCTGGAAAATAATATTGTAAATGCATAAGTTGATAACAGCAGAGATCACTTTTTATTTTCCATTAATCTCCTGAAAAATGTGTTTCAGGTAGAAATGAAGATAGTAATGCTAGGAGGTTAATATAAAGTTAAAAAAAATGAAAACATTTTCGTTTGATATCTCAAACTAACAGTTTGTTAGTTTGAGATATCAGCCATAGTTTTAATTTTCAAGAGCAGGGATCATTAAGCCAGACATGAAATACATATCCTTCATTTAAATTCAACAGGAAAGACCCTATAACTCAGGCATTATTTCTTCACCCAATGTTTTGACAAGTTAGAAGATTTACAGCTAATACACGGATTTAGACTTAATAAAAGTCCTTGTTCTGCGTCAGCAGATGACTCTTGCAAGTATTCTTTATCCCAGAGATTATGTATCTTGTGAACAATATTAAGAAATGGCAAACATTTTTAATAAAGCTCTCCTATGTGCCTGCACAAGGCATCATGCAATCCATGATATGTTCATAATCAGAGTCTTCTGAACAGTTGAATTGGTTTACATAACACAGAAGCATATCTAGTCTTAAATAAAAAAAAAAAAAAATAAAAACCCTAAAACTCTAGGTCATGTATCAAGGACATCCTAACAGCAATATACTGGCAATCCAAAAACATTTTATTTATGCACACTTTTCACTAAATCTTTGGATTATTTTAAAATATTCTTAGCTGAGATTTTACAAAAAAAGGCACTGCTGTGCTATTTATATCAAATTCTTTTTCATAGTGTTAGACTTTATGTTCCTGTTGACTACATCTCTTTCTTCAGGAAAAAAGTGATGAGGAGCTCAGTCTTGCCAGGGCTATCCAGATGAGGTTCTGATTACAACAGAGACTATAGGTCAAGGGGAGAGCTCAGGCGCCCAAGAAAAGCAAAAGGCAGATGTACCCACAGGCCCAGTCGTCTTCCCTGAAACACCCATTCTCTGACTCTTAAAGCAAGCGTAATCAGTGACAGGCATTTTCCCAAAAAGTGGCTCCCTCATGCAGTATTTATCTCACAGCTCCAGTCTCTGACTTTGCATCTGCCCCGCCTATTAGGTCTTGTTTGTTAACTAGCCACAAATTGGCATGGAGGAAAGAGTTTGAAAGTGAAGGGAATTAATCAAGTTATTTTTGGAAGTAACTTAAAAGCCCTCTTGTACCAAGAAATTACTTTTTCTCTGCTTTCCAAGAAAGATTCTTTCAGAAAATTACCAAATATACTAGTAGATGATAAAATTTCATTAATTTAAAAGGTTGCCTTTACTTTCAGTAGAAGACAAATTCTGTGTTTTGTTGCACGTTGCCTCAACAGGCTCTATATAGTCATTGTACATAGGAAATCTCATCTCCTCTGCAGTACTGCAGTGGACCAGGAATTCTTCATTAAGTATTTTCTTTGACATTTAGAAAGCCAGTTTGCTTGAATAAAACCTTTTAACAGAACATATTTGTTTTTATTCACTTTCTATCTGGAAGGTGCCTTGAATCCAGGATGGAAGGATCAGTGGAAGCACAAGAATAGAGAGACAGAACTGCTTTTGAATATGTCTCTCTTTGAATGACAAATGGAAACTTACCCCAAGTTTCCTACAGTGCTGATGAATGGCCAAACGATCAGACTATTTTCAGATGTCTCTTTCTCAGATGTGTTTTTCAGCATAAGCTTTGGAAGAGATCTTCCAGCATTAGCATCAGAGAACAGACTGCCAAAGGTTGAAACCTTCCTTCAGATAAAGTCCTGTCCTGGTCAGAAATGTCAGACCCAGTTATTTAATGTTACAATGGCGTTACTACCTTCCAGAGTTGGGGAAGCATTTGACTCAAAAATCCTGATGCTAAGGCCTTGGGAGAAGGATTTGAGGAGCAAGCAAGGAGCTTTAGGTAACGGTGAGATTTTAGGTTTTGTTCTGCAGCACTCACTGGAACCTGCCCTTTGTCTGCAAGCAGCCAAGAGCCACTGCAGCACCTGGTGGTCACAAACAAGCCAGAAGGGTGCAGGTGAAGGATTTGCACATCTGATCTGTCATCACCCTTTATTCTTCTGCCAAAACAAGGCAACTGAGAAACGCACATGGTCACAGATTTGGAGCAATTGACAGGTATTTTTGTTTGGCTCCTCACTAATACTAAATAAACACAAGATTTAAGGCTGTACTGACCCATAGCCATTCTTGGCAAAATTCAACAGCAAAAAAGGCTTATAGAGAGGATTTGTGCTAGAAAAACAAAATCAGGTCTGCTTAAGAACTCCTTGTCTGCTACATAGGACACAAACTATTTCTTAGTCATTGCATTTTCACTCCAATTTACTAGAACCTCAAACATGCAATAGAGCATTCAGGATTAAGAGGCTTTGGCATGCTTTCTCTAGAAACTGCATGTCTTTGTGCGTGTGTGTGTTTTTAAAATGAAAGACAGGAGAATGTTATGTGGGTGGAGGTTAAGTGTCAAGAATTTGGGATTTGCTTTTGCAAATAGCTAGGTCAGCAGGCTATACACTTGTCCTATTACAATACACTAAGCCTTGCTCACATGAAAGTCTAGTTTTTAATGGAAATTTTTTTTAATGAAAAGATTTAGATTTGAGCAAGATTTTATGATGTTTTTGAGATTGCATTAAAATAAATATAAAATAGGCTGTCATACATTTGCACCTGCTGCTTAAAAATACACTTAATTCCATGAAGACTAATGAAAAGCACAGTTACATAAGAATGATGCTGTATCACATCAGAAGACCAAAGTCTAAATTATCAGCTTGTTCCAGCCCTAATTACCCATGTTGCACACTTCAGAAATTGTTTTCTCATCCAAACTTATCTCTCTTGGAGCATGTGCACCTGATTGCAAGACTATTTTAAAAGGTTATTATACGTCAGTGGAGGTACAGATAGTGAACAAACCATCTATGGACTGCTGGACATCCAAAACAGCAAAAATAAAAAAAAATTACTGTGGTCCAAATGGATTTATTTAAACAGCCTACCATTACTTCTTCCCTGGGTAACATGAGAATGTGTCTTTGCTAACAGGGAATAACTTATTTGAATGTGTTAGTCAAGATTTGCAATCATGTGGCCTTTCATACCTGGTAAAACAAGCCTGAAACATCATGAAAAACTCTTTTGCAGGATTTTTTAGTCAGCAACATTGAATTCTACATAACTTTAAGATATTTATCTTCTTTTTTTTTTTTTTCCTTTGCTGTTTGGCACCACTTTAAAACAGCTGGTACACAAATGCACACTTAGAAAGTATATTCTGGGACACACTTTTTATATACTGTATCTGTCATTGAAGGTGATCAGTAAGATAAACCCTCTGGTAAGGCTTCATATATCTTCTCTGTTCAGACTGGCTGCACACTTTTCCAGGAATCATAAAAATCTACTAACGAAAGTATAAAATACAAGTTCTGAGAGCCTAGTGAGAGACAGTTCAATGCAAAAGCTTTTTTATTATTATTAATATTATAAAATGACAATATAATTACTGAAAAATGAAATATAAAATAAAACAAAATAGATGCATGATATCTATGAAGAATATGCAAAGAACGTAATTTACTAATGTAGTAGCAAAGGAAGGTACACAAAAGAGCCACCAAAAATTGGTTTGCTGTTAGATTTTTACATCAGATGTAAGAGATTTTCACTCAGTTAAATTCTGTTCAGGATGCAGAGAACCATTAAAAGCTTCTTGAAATTTTCCGAGGAAAATTTAATCATTATGGGGTGGGGTCGGGGAAGCCCAAAATAAGAATATTCAAGGGAAAAAGAAGTTAAAATACTAGGTTGGTATAAGGTAGCAAAGAAGGATTCACTTAATAAATATATAGAAATTCCACAAAAAATATCCATATAAATACTTAATATATAGAACAATGCAGAAGCAGCTAAGGATTAGCTGTTGATCAGGTCATGGGAATGAAAAGGACAATTTAGGTTCCCTGCTCTGGCCCAGTGAATATTCAATTAGTTAAGCAACATGAAAGACTTTCATTAGGAGAAACTCACTGACATTCTCTGTGCCTAATAAAGTGTTGTAATTGCCTTGTAAATGGAGAGATGTGAGCTCAGTTCCTAACGCTGGCTCCTTTCTCACACTGCTCTCTAGGTGTCAGCTCCCAGACACAGCTGGGGACAGGACGCTGCACAAGCCGGGACTCTGTCTGATCCAGTGTGCAGTTTCTATAGCCTCATTCTTGTAAGAAACTGATATCTGGTTCACAGGCCTAAATTTGGAAAGAGTCACAGCTGAGAATGCCGAGCGGAGCGATCTGTTCCCCGTGGCTCTGTGTCAGATCCTTACCGCTTCCAAGGGCCGGGGCTTGGGCTCTTTCTACAGCCGGCTTTTCCTGATGGCTCCCCGAGGCAGCTTCACGACTCCAGGGTCGTAACTTTCTTGGATGATTACTACACGTAGATCCAAATTATCCCTTCCTAAGCTCCAGAGTTTGGGAGTCCCAAGCCAGTCTGGGTCATCAGCCGTGTAAGTACAGGCTAATTGTGTAACACGTCACCTAATTTAATAAGCACAGCACAGCTCTGTGCTAGCCAAATGACTCATCCTCCACACCGAAGTGGCTCCCTTCCAGATGATCACAGCATGGTGGTGCCTGCTTTCCTTTAAACAGGGCCTTCGAAGCTTTAGAAGTGGGTGTGCATGTACAGGAGACCGCACGGCACCTGCAGACCAGTGCTGCAAAGGCAACGCTGGACTAAGAGCCAGTGTGGTCGCCCCTCTAATGACTCACAGGTTCCAGTAGGCACCTCTCAGTTCTCACAAAAGGTCTTTTCTCTCCCAATGTGCACTGCTGAGCTGTCTGTGCTCTAGAGAAAACCCCACAGTTACTGTACCCTTTCATAATACCTGCATGGTGAAAACAAAAGTCTATGGCCAGATCAACTCCAGTGAGATCTAGAGTGCTAAGTCATCATGAACTTGTGCAAGTAAATGCCTCACAGCTCAGGTTCCCACCAGCCATTCAGAGTCCAGTTATATTACCCTAAAATTCCTGTGCTTTGGAGGGTTATGCAATTTGCAGCATGTTGTTTTCCAGACTACCTCTGCTGGATCAGCCTAGTATTTTGATACCAGTCATTCACATTCAGAAGTCAGCAACCTCTAATCAACTTTAAATTGCAATCAAATGATTGGCACATTTTAAAGATACATCAGTCCTAACATAAGTAATAGTACAATTCTATTTTTAACAGAAAAAGTATGCTGTTCCAGACATCAAATTTTGATGGAAATATCAAAAATGGATTTGTATTCTGAAAAAAAAATCCTTGAATGACATTGAATCTGTTCACTACTTGACTTGCTGGCAATGAAATTAACTGTGTGACAGCCTCTCATAAAAAAAGGTTGCCTATAAGCATTTCATATCCAAACCAACAAATGCTATCTTTGTCGCTAGGGGAAAAAAAAGGCACAAAAACAAATACTGGCATCTGAAGGAGATATTAGGGGCAATGCTAAGAAGTAAACTGAAGCAATTTACAATAATCTTACTCCTGCAAGAGAAAGTCACGACAAAATCAATATGATACATATGTCAATATACACCAACGTTATTTTAAGATCAAATCAGAGTCCTAGGTCAATGTTTTGCGTAGCTGATTATAAAAGTGACACTGGTAATAGCAGTATTACTTATCAAGATGTGTTATGTCAGCTTGCTTCTGTTACTGTCAACACTGAAAACATGTAATGAAAATGCACTACATATGCTACCCACCTCTCCCTGCCAGCATCAACCTAACTTATGCTAAATCTTTCTAGAAACACTAATCAACATGCCCTTCTACAGAGAGCTGAGATATCAAGGCTGCCGAACTTAAGATGCTGATGAGTAAGTAATAAACCTTCCAGCATTACAAGCAAACTAAGGTTCTGCCAATGTAGGCATTATAAAAGACTGACAGTGATTGCAGTTGGACATTCTAGAAGCTTTTATATTATGAAAATACCTCATTATTTTAGTACCACATACACCACCTAGTAATGCAATACTGGCAGTATAATAGAAATGTTTGATTTCCTACAGAAGACCTTGAAATCATTTTACAGGTTTACTCCCAGTGAAGATTTTATTAAAGACCCCAGCACACACATACACAAGAGATACATTGCATTTTCCACTGTTAATAAGGGAGACATAAAAAAACCTTTTCCACCATCATTTTAGCCTAACTACTGTTTTCCAGCTGTGACAGCCTTCATAAAATAAAAATACCCCTTAGAAACTCTCATATGCATGACAGCAGCTTTTCTGTGCCCAAGTATCACCTTCAGGAAAGACTAATCCCTAAATCTCTAGCAGGTGGAACTAGACCTTTGCAGCTCATTCCTACTTGCACAGGTTCTGGTGAGCACTGCCTACAGTGGTGGTAGCAGATGCTTAGGTCACAGTCACCTGCGTGCCCATGGCTCACTGAGACCAAAGGGGACCAATGCAGTGTTGTATCTGCCCAAACCAATTAAAGAGTTCTGAGGTGGGGAGAGATGGGATGGCAGTTCTGGGACCAGAGGGGCTCTGAGATTTTCACTATTGATTTCAGTGAAGAAACATCCCCAAATTTTGTCCAGAGTACTTTAACAAAAATGTTTATGTGAGGTCAAATGTGTTGCTCTTACTTTCTCTAATGAGAAAAGAAAGCACAGGGTAGATTTGGGCTATATTCTGTCATGGAAACCTAGTCTAATTCTGCACTAGATCCTCCCAAAACATGAGACAGAAGACTCCACCATTAACAAGGCTAGATATTATCACTGTGCAAAATTCAGAACTAAATGTAAAATATACATTATAGCTTACTCTTTATATGAGTGTCCAGAATAACAATCTTTCTGTTATTATTCTTTTTGGATTGAATATCCATATCATTAAGCAAGACACATGATAGGGACTAAAATATTTGAAGAATCACTTATAAAAATGTTAACAATATTATTACTTCACAAAGATGATGTTTTAAGGATTTTAAATGTGGTCAAATTGCAAGATATTTCCTCTTTGCTGTCTAAATACAGGAGCAGTATATCTTGTATGATTGGAAGTGCACCATAAATATTATAGATGGTCAGAAGCAATGCATTAGTTTGTCAGATTTTAAAATGGCTTCTAAACAACTAAAAAAAAAATCTTATCACCATAAATATTATAGATGGTCAGAAGCAATGCATTAGTTTGTCAGATTTTAAAATGGCTTCTAAACAACTAAAAAAAAAATCTTATCACCATAAATATTATAGATGGTCAGAAGCAATGCATTAGTTTGTCAGATTTTAAAATGGCTTCTAAACAACTAAAAAAAAAATCTTATATGTAAAAAATTACATTGATAATCTTTGTAGTAAGCACCATCTAAGACAGAAGGTTTCACATTTACAGTGATTAGCATAAGTTTAATCTCCATCAGTCAACTGCAACCGTAATAAAATACCCTGAGAGCCCTTGAGCTTATGGTATGCAATTCTACAAACACAATTACATTTCTCTGCCTGTTATGGAAGTGAAGTTTTTTTATGACAGCCAGCCAAGTTCATTTCTAGTGATAGAGAAAACCAGTGGTATAAAGGAATAGCCTCAGGGATCTATCTACTCGTTATCTTCAAAAAGAATCAATTTCATGCTTAAATGTACATAAATAAGTATAAATATTACTGCACCTTGTTGACTCTTTGTTCTCTAAAAGCATTCCCAAAAAACATACCTGATCCATGCAGTAAGTACCACAATGAAACACAATTTTAAATTAAACCAAACAGCCTTAAAATTGACAAAGGCATGACACTGAGAAAATGGAAAGCTAATGATGCCATATTCTTTAATACAGTCCCCATAACTTGTAGAAAAATTCTAAACTGTACCTCAAACATGACAAAGAAAGTAGCAAATAGCTTCTAACCACAAAATCACCATAAAATTAGTTCCTTTGGGGTGAAGAATCTCTTTTAAAAAGCAAAGCTTTGTTCATTAACACAGGTCTGGGTTAAACCAGACACCACCTAATGATCAATGTCAGACTTTTTATCATCTATACAATCTGTTGATGTATTATTCCATATAAAACACTACATACCATAGTGCATCATTTCTGTAGAACACACTGCTTCAGAGCAGCACTTCAGCATCATCCAAACCATTGCAGGTCTCTTTTTTTTTCTTTGAAGATGTCTAGATACGTTGGTAATGGTAAACAAAACAAAAAAATCTGACACCACTGTGCCTATGAGAAAGCATTACAACCCTAATGATGGAGCAAAGCTTATAAAATTGTGCCGTAGTAAAGAATGAATCCTGAAGCTTCAGGAAAGTATAAACAATCTGAAGTGTCTGAGGAGGAATTCATTGAAGAGGTAAAACTCATCTGAAAGTGTATTAAGGGACTCTGGGTTTCTTCTTCAGCTGATATGAACTGCCACCACTCATTGTGTCTCCTTGTGGCTTCACTGGTCCACACCACAGAACCAGAGGGGAAAAAACACATAGCGGGAAAGTATTTCAGTTGGGCATCAGGAAACATTTTCCAGTGCCATCTAGCACTCTGAAATATCCCCTTGGGACAGAAATGCAAATTTTGTCCCAAACTTCAGTGATTAGGTTTTTAGTAGCACAGGAAAATAGGTAAGGCTCAAACAAGTGTATCCTATATAAAATATTATCTAATATTATCATTATAGTAAGGACTATTATTTACTTGTTACAATGTTTACCACTAGCATATAACCCATTTCTAAATACCTTCCTAAATATTGTTTAGCATCCAATTAGTATCCTCCATATGCTATTTACAAGGTGTTTGATTTAATAAGTATTTGAAACGCTCAAATATTCTTTCTGTTACACTAGGAAGAGGCTGGAAATAAAGAGATGGTTACAATGCCAAACAGATCAAGGTGTGTAATATAGGCAGTTGTTTTTCCTTTTCAAACAAGCTTTCTGAATAAAGTCTGCCTGAAGAAACTTAAACCCATGCATTCCCCAATCACCATGCAAGAGGCCATTCTTGCAAGAGGCAGTGCTCATTCTCTCTTCTATTACACTGCTTTATATTCAGAAACTCTTCCGCATTTATGATTGTTTATTGCCCACCAATAGTTAAGGGAAATTATTAATAGAGGGTGAAATTTGGGAGTTGGGATGCATCTTAAGGGTGGCTTAAAGAAATTATTCAAAGACTGAGTCTCCAGGATGCTGGAGGCACCCACATTCCCCTGCCCCACTCCAGTAAGATGTCTTTTAAAAGGGGACAATTAGTTTTCTTTTCCCTTTCCCTTTGTCTTAAACAGAAATTACCACCCTGTGGATCTCTGTTCTGTGAGGGGGGGCTCAGATCAAATTCATAGGATCAAAGGACTTATCAAAATAACTTCTGCTTTCTGCATTTGTGATAGAAATACGGTTTCAGACCAGCACCAAAAGAGTCAGAGTATACTGTAAAATGAAGTCATTGAAGCTGTAATGGATGTGCTTGGGAAATTTTCATATAAGAAAGCCCTGAAAGCCCATGACTTGAAGGGAACTAAAAAACACTTTTCCAGAATTTCAGCTGAGATATTTGAATTATATCTAAATCTTACTCTGGGTGGGAAAAGCTTTTCATCTCAGGTCCCAGAAAAGGAGACTTCTTCCTTGCTTTGCACTGCAGTAAGCTAGCTGGCAGCTATGGTCAGAAAAAGCCACTATTATTTTGTCTTCTGTCATCTCTAGTTCAAGAATTGTGGTATAAATCTGGAAAATAAATAGGAAGAGACCAGATTTGGTTTAGACTAAATGGACTGAAAATAACCAACATGCCATAATATTGCACTGTCTCTTGGGCTAATCTACATGCCACAGTATTGGACTGCTGTGTCTCAGTGCTGATATGTTACCTTCTCTCATGAGATTTACAGTATCTTTAGAACAGCGGGCTTGGTGGTGGGAAGGCAGACAAAACTTAAGATGTCCTTCCAAGACGTCCCTCTGGGTCTGTAAATTAAGTAAATGTGGATATCTTTTTACACAAGCAGGGTAGGGGCCCACAACGAAAAGAAGGCAGCCAGCTCCATGATCTCATGCATACTTGGGTCAAGTGGAGGTACAGAATCTTCTAGAGAGCCTGGGATAACTCCATATGAAGTTTCAGTAAAACTGACCAATTTTTTTTTTTTTCCCAGTAAATTCTGACCAAAGCAGACTGAGGCTAACAGTTTTATATATACTTATTTCCACTTCATACTACTGAACTTCAGGCAATTGCCACCAGCCTCTACAATTGCTCAGTTAAGCCAGCTTGATTTGCAGAGGCTGTAATCCGGCGAGCAGTGTGACTGAATGAATGAGCAGCTCCCTTTCCATCTCTCCTCCAGCCCTACTCATTGTCTGCAAGTGATGTTCGTTGTCTCCTTAGTACAACTGCCCAGATTTTTGCTTTACCTTAGGCAATGTAGAACTTTTCACTGGAGAATTAAGTTTTCTCTGTACAAAACACCCTAAGAAAAAATAATTAGAAAAAAAGTACTGCCAATGACTTCTGATTTCATTCCAATAAGTGCAAGCACACAGGAAATCAGGTTAATCTGACACTAGGTGCAATGAGGCAGAGTATCTGGTTCAGTTATACAGGTACTAAGGGGGTTCACCTGCTATGGGTACCATGATCAGTATCTTTGATAAATATCATGGATTTCATTTCTGTCTGTCACTATGTGTCTGTAGGCACATATGTATCACACTTCAGCTTACTCTTGCTAAAAGCAGGTTGGATTTTTTTTTTTGTTATTGAGTACATCACTCTTGGTGAAGCAGCATAGCTTGACTATGTATATTAATAAGGTTTATCAGGGGAGATATAACCTTCTCTTTTCCTACAAATGTCCTTCTCTATTAGTAGACAGAGTGTCCTTTATAAAGTTACTCTTGTTTAAATGACAAAAGCTGTTTTGTCTGTAAAGATTTTATATTTCAAGGCACTTTTTTCCTAGAACTGAATTTTTCTACATTATGATTTTCTAACAGAAAGGTAAATCTAGATGGGAACAATCAACTGGCTTATCTGTTGCTATAATTCCCGTTAATTCTTGCAAGAATTTTTACAGAGTTCCTGCATAATTTTACTGCTTTAATTCATACTGAACAGAGTACATACACTCTGAAATTAAGCAAAATTCAAGCAATGTAAGTGGGATATTTCCACATATTTCTGTCCTGCACTTTCATGACAAAGGCATAGAAAAGTTCTCTGCAGTCCAAGTGAAGCTTTCATTGATTATTTGAAGGTAGATACACCGACTGTATCTGTGATGATCAGTGAATGCATACTAGTTAAATAATTTCTATCTCTTTTTGACAAATTAATACTAGGTGAAAAGCATTTCTAAAGTATATGTAAATCATCCCATGCGTAGATTTTTTTCTCCACATTTTTCTTAATTTTATTTTCCCAGAATACAATAGGGTTGCCAAGGAAAATACAGCTAGTTGTGTTTATCACACAGCAAATTTTTTTCTGCAGGTGTGATTGTCCTCTCTCAGGGCATGTGATGTCCCTTCATGATTTTTTCTTTCCTGATGAGTAACTACCAAATCATAGAGACCATCCAAACTCACAAACATGGCAAGGAGAGTAACCTTCCAGGACTATTCTCTTTGACAATTCAATAAAGGAATCTACAAGTTTTGTGGGTCAATCCCACTGCAGTGGTGATGTCTAAATGGCAATAATCGCTAAGAGGAAGGAGTTATGGTTATTACAACCTGGAAACTGCTGTACTTAAATTCACATAATTAACAGTACAGATTGAATCTCTCCTAACCACTTGATCCTTTACTGTCCAAGTGAGAAACATGAGCAGAGCCTTGTTAGCTTGCCCAATGTACCAGAAAGAATATATAGGGTGCAGTAGAATATTAAAAGAGGTTGTGGGAAAAAACAGCTTCAGAAAACATGAAAAAAAGATTACAGTGTGTAAGATAATAAATGCCTGACATACTTAACATGCTGACAATACTCTTTCCGACTGGAATCCCCTCTGCTATCAATAAAAACCAGTGGTTCTTAAAATAGCCTAACACTTTCCACAGGAGCAGGAATGTCAGTGGCTGTTTCCTGGGACTGTGCCCAGATTTCAGTCTACATTTTCTCTGCATTTTCACTTGTGTATATCTTGAACTTCACATCTAAAATTTTGGTGTGCCTGCTGATACCTCTGTTCCACATCAGATATAACTCTGAGCAATGAATTAAATAAATTGAAAGACAAAACAATAGCATTGCAAGAATATGAAAATGCAAAGTTTCTGCAAACTTAAATGGACACTTCCTGTACAGACTGTTAAGGAAATGTAAGTATTTACCAAATCTACATGTGAGCTTATTCAAGGCTCCATTATGGCCAAAGGAGAGAGAATAGGCACTTCTTAGAGAACATTACATTTCACTATAAGATAGGTATCTAAACTACATCAAAGAATAATGCCCAAGAAGTCCCTACTTCCTTCTGCTGACTGCAACAGGAGCCTAGACAACCTCTTCAGATGTAAATACAGCTGTCTAAATTCAGGAGAGATGAATCACAGCCTATTGATTAGGCCTGTTATCTAAAATAAGAATTTCGAAATTTCTGATTTTAGGGAATGAAAATCAGGTAATTGAAGCAAGATCAGACTCTGAATTAGTAGGAGAAAAATGACTGTAACTTGAGGTCTACCCACTCTCATCTCCTGAAGACTAGCAAGTTAAATATTGAAATCTTCTGTAGGTCTCAAACAGCTAGAGCCTGCCTTCCACATCCAAAGTTCATAGCATAGGTCTTGAATAAACTTAAAACATTACTCTGATATTTCCTTTACAATGTCTCTATTGAAATATCATGCTGGCACCTGAAATTTTTGTGGGAATCAATGCTGAAATGCCAGAACAATCAAGAAATAGATCTGAAGGTCTTTTTTGGTTTTTTGAAGAAAGCATAGTGCTAGAATGCCAGAAAGCACAATTAGGAAATAAATGCCATTTACTGTTAGTTACAGAAACTGCAAAACCAGGGTAAGTCAAATGCTAGAGGTTCTTGAAGCTTACTTATTGGCTCAGTCTAGGATTGTTTATGTCTTTGAATAAATTTTTCATTCATATTTTCCTGTTGGAAAATTATTAAAATCAAAATATAATTTCCAATTACCTAGTGGAATCAAACTCTATGGATTTGGCATCAGGATCAGGAAAGACTTGACATCAGAAGGGGAACATCAATAGCAAGGCAGCATGTTTGTGCCAATGTTCGGTATGGCGGCAACAGATTCCCCAGCCATCAGGGAGATCAAATTTTTGGAATGGATTTAAGGTGGCAAGCTCCCAACTAAGACACACCATTAAGGCAGTTGCAAGCTGAGGCTCACTATCTCCCAGGCGCAGAGACCAGCTCTCCCCTTCCCTCGGCCCTGGGATCATCTCTTATTCTTCAACCCACTGCACACCATGTGCTTGTGAGGATAACATTTATCTGCCACCTTGCTTTAAAGGAGCAAAGGGGTTTTTTCACCTTGCCTTGCTTTCTTTGTGTGTACTCTTTTCCTTCCTTTTGCTACCTGCCAAACAGACACAAGATATCATTAATCAAAATGTTCTGGGTGACCTTTGAAAAGACACTGCTCTGGGAGCCCTCTTTACAGGCCAAATGAAACACTTACATCATCCAAGGATGGGCTCTCATGAAGTCATAGACAATTTCACCAAAACAAGTGTGTGCACACCATGATGTCAGACATTAAGAAAAACCCCTGCTTTAAGAGTATTCATTGGATAAAATTTCCTTGCCATTTCTTTCTGTACTCCAAAAGCATCTTATTTAGTGCCCAAAGGGTCTAGCTACCACCTGCCCAAAGGGTGTCTGAGGAAGGACAGCCAGTAAAATGCATTTTACCAGCCTATCATATGGTGAATGCTTTCATAAAGCAGCTGTTTTTCCCAGGATAACCTGTATTTCTTCTTCTTCTGTAGTGAATGACCTCCCCAAAAGAGATATTCATCTAACCAAATCAAAGCTGTCCAGAATAGAAATCAACATCTAATTCATGTTCTCTTTACATGGAATAGAGAGGAATAGGCACTTCTGAGATGCAGTCCATCCTACTCAAAGGTAAATGTTTAATATGGATCAGATTAATCATAGTCTCATTTTTTAAACTGATATAAAAAAATCAGATTAGTTTCTCACTCAGATGTACATTATAGACATCTCAAAGAGGGGATATAATTCCTGTCTAAGCAACATTAGTTGGACCATTCATGCACAAGATTCCCTGTAAATATGAGCCAGTGGGTACCGAGAGCAAGACTATGCCTACTACCATATTGTATAGAAAAACAGGTATGTATAAAGCTAAGTTCCTACTCCAATGTCATGGATTCTTGGTATAAGAAGAAAATTGCCATGAGGCACCATAGGAATTTATCATACAAACAAAAGTGGCAGTTCATATAACACATAATTATTATGAAACTTGCTGCACAGGAAGTTCCAGATGTCAAAAAGAAAAACAGATCAAAACCAAAGAAAATACATCCATGGTGAACAGATCCACTAAGCTCGGGGGGAACAGGAAGGCACAGGAATATCTGTCCTTTTCACTATGCCTTTTTTTTCCATAAGCATGAAGTACAGGTAACAGTCAAGGACAAGACACTGAGCTAGATGGACTGGACCTTCAATTCAGTAATCCATTCTTGTTTTCTGACCTCTTATTGCCAACACTGTTCTTACAGCAGTGAGCCACATAAGGATTATTGTAATCCTGCCTCACTCATACTATTATTTTCCAGGATTAACAAATGCAGGTTAAGCCTCAGTTTTACACCAGGAAGCACCCAAAGCAAAAACAAAAAAGGCAAGCCATCGCCTTACCTGCTTTTACAATATTACTTCAAAACATTTGTGCTTGGTCAAATCCTCCATTCATGATACATTATTTCAGTAGAGATATTTACTGGTGAGGAGAGTTAGTGTTGAAGGCAAACACCTACTCAGTATTATCCATTCTGCTTGTCATCAGTATGACTCATCAGCAGTGGTCTCATCTTCCATCCTTTCAGGCAAAGTTGAAAAATTGTGAAGAATAGCAGCAGAATTTGACTGCAGAGTGTTTTTTTGTGGAACTCAATT